>NHQK01000074.1:0-338234 GCA_016864655.1 Phytophthora cactorum
CTAAACCCCCCTAAAACCCCTAAAAAAACCCCCCTAAACCCTAAACCCCCTAAAAAACCCTAAACCCAAACCCTAAAACCCTTAAAACCCTTAAAACCCTAAACCCTAAACCCTAAACCCTAAACCCTAAACCCTAAACCCTAAACCCTAAACCCTAAACCCTAAACCCTAAACCCTAAACCCTAAACCCTAAACCCTAAACCCTAAACCCTAAACCCTAAACCCTAAACCCTAAACCCTAAACCCTAAACCCTAAACCCTAAACCCTAAACCCTAAACCCTAAACCCTAAACCCTAAACCCTAAACCCTAATATCAACGCCTTACAACAAACAACACACTTACACTATTTACATCAAATTCTATTACCGCAACATTATCCACTCTACACCTTACATTGTATACTCTATATTAAACTCTTTACACTAAACGTTATATATCCTGAACATGTTACATTCAAAACTTCATATCTCAACTCCAATAATCAACTTCCAACACTTTCTTCAATATGCTATGTCCATTTGTTTCTTTAAAAATTCTGGGGGTGATAATACTTAAATATCGTATCATCTCCACATTCCCTTGCAATTCTTGCACGCTCGACGTTATTTAACTGACTATCGTGCAAATCTTTTCCAATCATTCTCGCTTTTCTTGTGTGTCATGCATTTTAACCTGTTTTATATTTGATTTTCGAAATATGCACACCGCTTCACCTTCTAGATGCCTAACTCGCACATCAAAATTATTCTTGCCGCGCTACTAACTATTTTTTTTTCGTTTTCAACCGTTCGAATAGCTGTACTAATCCTAAAAATTTATCATTCCCTTTAAATTATTCTGCTTAGCACAGTAAAAAGCCAACTCTCACTTGCCAAATATACACTATGACTTCACCCATACTTAGTACTACGTGTGCCACCACTTTATACACGTCTGAATCTATGCACCAATCCTACAAACTACAATATAAGCGCCATTCTAGTCAATTCGTAGATTTCATGAATTTTTGCACTTTAAATCCGTATGCACACCAAGCAGATATGATTGTTACTTATGTATCATGTACTCTATGTATAATACGAGCTTTCTTATGTCCTATCACCGTACATGTTGTCGCACTTTTCGATGGGACAAATTTTGGAAATATTTGCTTTTAAAGAGGTAGACATCCAACTCCGCGTCCGTTGAAGTAAAACAAGAGCATGTCGTTAAGATATGCCACAACGCCACGTCTCTACCCCGGTAGGGTGACATATTTGAACTCGTGGTATTCAAAAACGTACTCTCCCAAGTTTTCAGCGCTGAAGCGTTAAATCCGGCGTCGCTACATATATTGGTTGAATGGCTCGTCTCCAACACCTATACCACATATGGTAGGATTCTGTAACGGAGTTACACGCAACTGGCTATACGTAGCCACTTGGTTACATGGAGGGTTCTCGAACGTTGGTGTAAGACACACCAATGGTTACACTTTGCAGACCGCTGGTCTGTATGCATTTAAGCTTCCTATTGGTAGATAAGCATTTCTTTCCACCAATTAGATTAGCAGGGTTCTGACAGCCATCGGATAGCAGAAATACCTTTCATATAGGATATCAGTTTTAGGAGGAAACCCAGTCCAGACATAAACCATAAATAACAGTTCTCATTTTAACCCAAACGGCTTTTAGCTTTTCTTATTTTAGTAAATCTATACTTTCGGACGAAAGTATAGTTAACCTAAGTTTAAGCAAACTACGCTTTCTCATACACGTGCGCTAACATGTAAGCCGAAGTATGGGCACAGATTTGACCCATTACACCTGGTAGCACTTTGTAGTCCGTCCAACGACTGACTACCTGACTTGTTCGTATGGAATACAAACAAGGGGCCGAGAACCAACCCATGGACGGTAATCCGTCCATGCGTGGCCCGAGCGAGTCCGCAAAGCACATTGCGTGTGCAGACTGCCCCCACCTGTCAGACCCAGAGTGGGAGGCACTCCAAAGACTGGCAACAGTTATTGGAGAGACGGCCGTAGCTACGATGCTACGGACGTTGTCACCGACAGAGCAACACGGTGTTGCTCTGGGCTTCATAGTCAAGGAGCAGCGAGATGCTGCTGCCGCTACGACTACGACGGCGTCGTCCGGGACGACACCGCGCGTACAGTCATTGAAACTGCACGTGAGCAACTATGTGGGAAAAGAGGGGGAACCTCTTCTCCGATGGCTTGTCGAGGTCGACACTGCCATTGCAGCTCGACGCATCTTCGACGATCCGTCGAAGGTTGCGTTCGCCATGTCATGTCTTGGTGGACGAGCGAGGAGCTGGGCGTATGGACGCCGGCTCACGGACGCTACGTGCTTCGGCACGTACGCGGAGTTCAAGGAGGAACTCAGACAAGCGTTTGATCCTCCTAAGAACGCGCTCCGGTCGAGGGCTGAGTTCCTCGACCTGCAGCAAGGTAAGCATGACGTTCATGCTTACGCCCAACGTGCGCGGTACTTGGTCTCGAACATCGTGACCAACCCGATGGATGAGGCGACCAAGGTCGTCACGTTAATGAAGGGCTTGAGGGATGGTCTCGTCAAGACCTACCTCTTCCGAGAGTACCCAAGTACTCTCGAAACTGGGATCACCCTTGCCATGCAAGAGGATTTTAGCCTGCGGCAGGCTAAATTGCATGTGAACGTGCCGAGGATGGCACGTCCGGTGATGAGAACGGGAGGTCCGGAACCTATGGACCTCTCGAACGCTACGGCTGCTGGTCACCAGTAGCGGAACAACAGTAGCGTGCGGTGTTTCCGATGCGGATACACCGGACACTATGCGCGTGAGTGCACAGCGGCTGTTCACAACGCCGGGGGACGACGTGGCGATGCCGGGTATCGCCGCGATCAATAAAAAAAACGCGCGGAGCCAGTAGGCGCGGGGCGCCCTACTGGTAGTGCAGTCACGCGTGTCTACAACGGACACGCGATACTGAAGACTGCAGCCCCCAGTGAGAGAGACTCTCACTGCAAGAAGCAAGATGACAAGCCAAATCTTGTCATCCTGAAAATAAGGTCGAAGAGAGAGAACTCTCTTCGTGCTCTGGTAAAAATCGGGTGCGTCGAACAATTTTGTTCGACAGCAAAGTCTACCGAAGCTGAACTTCGAGGATGTAGACACACCTCGAAGTGTGTTGGAAGTGCGGTTGGCAACGGGTGCCACCGTGAGGACTGAGAAGCGCGTCGTACGCGTGCGCTTCTCGTACACACACCGGGTGTTTGTGGAGAACCTTATCGTCTTAGACTTAGACGATAAGTTTGACTTGGTGTTGGGCATGCCGTGGCTTGCACGGCATGATCCAGTGGTCAACTGGGAGAAGCGTACGCTTGTACGCTTCGGACGCAACGCGACAGAGAGCGATGGCCCTGTCAGTGTCGCGCATGCACCGCAAGGTGCATCCGATCACACCGTTGAGGCAGCACCGTGTGTTGCAGCCTCCGGTGCCCACACACAAGTCACAACGACTGAGGCAGTCGTTGAATCAGTCTCAAATCAGAAATCAGATTTGAGGTGCGTTCCTACTTCAATGTGCGTATCAACTCTGGGAGTTGATCGATTAAGTATGGAAGAGACTTCAGCTACAAGCAGTAGCTGTAATGTCGGCGCGTCAGCTCCGGGAGTTGACACGGCCGTGATTTGTTCGAAAATCACGGAAGGCTCCGCCGCAAGGCGTCGAGGGAACAAATGTGTGTCGGCTCCGGGGGTCGACACAAACTCCGCCGCAAGGCGTCGAGGTGTCAAGAGCGCATCAACTCCGGGAGTTGATGACGCGGCAAGCAGTGTTGGCGGTTGCAAACGTCCAACACCGGAAAAGCTTGCGTGCTCGCGTGCTGCCGGGCTGCACGACGAAGCGATATGCAATCAAGCCGGGCTTGATTGTGTGCGTCCGCGGAAAGAATCCGCCGACGGTTACGACAACGGAAACCCATCCAAGGCCGAGCCTGGACGAGGAACAAGTGGAGCCGGGCTCCACAAAAAGAAAAAAAACGGCACAAGCGACACATGCTGCGCAAGTCTCAGTCCGGGACCGAGACGCTACAAGAGATGTCTGCTAGGCAGACATCAGACACGACGTCGAGTGTCGAGACGTTGAACGTCTTGACACGGACCCGTACTGGTCTCCAGTACCGGTCAATGGAGATGGAGAATCCTCCGACGAGTGCGTCGGAGTTGACGTCGCTTCCAGCCATGAGCTGGATGCGCTTCGCGAAGGACCTGTACGATGGACGCATCGAACAGATATGCATCCTTTCGGATCTCGAAAGGATGAAGAGCGAAGCGGAGGAGTTGAGGCAACTCCACGCTGCGAGTACCACTGAGAGTGAGGACACTCTCAGTGTGAAGACGAAGAAGGAGCGCTTCGACGGGTAGAGCTGGGACTCGCCTTCAGCGAGTCCCTTCTACGATGTTCTGCAGGAACACAAGGATGTGCTCCCGGACGAGATTCCTGCGGAGCTTCCGCAGGACAAGGGAATACAGCACGAGATTGACCTCGTGCCGGGCACGAAGTACTGTGTGACGTGGCAGTGGCCACTGCCGCGAGATCAAGTGAAGGCGATCGACGACTTCTTCGAGAGTCGTCGTCAGGCAGGGCAGGTGCGGGAATCGAAGTCCCCGCACAGTGCACCAACGTTCTGTGTCAAGAAGCCACAGGGCGGATGGCGCATCGTTCATGCTTACAACAAGCTGAACGATGCGACGATACCGGCGCAGACGCCGATACCACGAAAAGGTGTGATCATCGATTCGATGGCCAAGAGCACCATCTACAGTGCTCTTGATCTGCGCGACGGATTCTATCAGATCCTGATGCGTGAGAGCGACATCGCTCTCACGGCGGTGAGCACTCCAAGCGGTATGCTTTGGGAGTGGCTCGTAATGCCGCAGGGACTGAAGAATGCCCCTGCTACGTTCAATAGATGCGTGACGCATCTATTGCGCTCGGTGTGCGACTTCGCACCGAGTTACTTCGACGATGTGTTCGTTCACAGCCCGGCTATGAACGGGAAGACTGACGTTGAGGTGCACAAGGAGCACCTCGGTAAGCTGCTAGGGCTAATGCGTAAGCTTAAGCTCTATGCGAACATGAAGAAGTGTATCTTCGGGGCGAGCGAGATATCCATTCTCGGGTGTCTCGTCGGGAAGAACGGCGTACGCCCTGACCCAGAGAAGGTCAGAGTGATAAATAAATGGCCTACGCTATCCAATGTCAAGGAACTGAGGAAGTTCCTTGGGCTTGCAACGTACTTGTGCAAGTACGTTGAAAACTACGCGGGCAAGATTCGCCCGCTGTTGCAGCTTCTAAAGAAGGAAGCTGAGTGGAAGTGGACTGCTGAGTGTCAGCAGGCCTTCGATGCAGTCAAGAAGGGCTTGACTGAGGCGCCGATCTTGGCAGTGGCGGACCAAGATCGTCCGTTCCACATCGTGTGTGACGCATCCGACTTTGCGATCGGATGCGCGTTGATGCAACACGATCACGAGGGTCATGATCGTGTGGTCTACTATCAGTCGCGTCAGCTGAAGCCAGCTGAGCGCAACTATCCCGTACATGACAAGGAGCTCCTTGCCATGAAGTATGCACTCGCGAAGTTCCGGGTGTATCTACTTGGGAATGGACCGTTCGTGGTCTACACCGACCACGCTTCACTGCGAACTGCAGTGAAGTCGCCACACATCTCGCAACGGATGGCGAGATGGTTGTCGTTCTTCGCAGAGTACGACTTCCGGGTTGAATACAAACCCGGAAGGTTGAACGTCGTGGTCGACGCATTGTCACGTCGGCCAGATTATGCTGTGAAGACAGCCGACGCCAATCGGATTGGCGTCGAGAGTGTGAGTACTCCGTCGTCGTCGTTGATCGACGACGTGAAAGCCGCGTATGCGAGTGACGCAGACGCGAAGCAGTTGCTGAGCTACGCCTCAGCACCTTCCGACGAGGCGCGTCGGAAGTTGGCACCACACCTTCGAGCTCGTGCACATCGTCATCGTGTGCACGAAGGACTGCTGCTATACAGCGCAGTGGACGACGATGTGATTCGCATCGTCGTGCCGAACGACTATGATCTGCGGATGCGGATCATGTACGAGTACCACGATGTCCCTACGACAGGACATCCTGGTCGTGAGAAGACATACTTGCTTCTCACGCGTGACTTCTGCTGGAATCACCAGTACAAGTGGGTGCGCAAGTACGTACGTGCTTGCGAGGTGTGTCAACGCGTGAAGCATGCTGTGTTTTCGCAGGCTCCGCTTCAATCACTTCCGACACCGTCGGAGTGTTGGCAGTCCATCTCTATGGACTTTGTCTTTGGTATTCCGCCCGACAGTAATCGGAGGACTGGTGTCGTGGTCTTTGTAGACCGATTCAGCAAGATGATGCATCTTGCTGCAGTACCGACTGAAGTGACAGCCGTACAGACAGCACGACTGTTTGTAGACATGGTGTTCAAAAACCATGGCATGCCGCTCGACATCGTGTCGGACCGTGATCCACGCTTCACAGCGCGGTTCTGGCAAGAAGTGTTTACACTTCTTGGTACACAACTGTCGATGTCGACTGCGGACCATCCGCAGACGGACGGTAAGACCGAGCGCGTGAATCGCGTGCTCGGCGACCTGTTGAAGAGCTACGCACACTCGTTCCAGCAATGGTGCAACTGTCTGCCAATGGCAGAGTTTGACATCAACAACTCGGTGCATGCCTCGACGGGGCATACACCGTTCTACGTGAATGCAATGCGGCATCCACGCCCTCCGAGCATGCTCGGAATGGTGGCTTCCTCCTTAAGTGGGGGAGGATCTACGGTTGCATCCGAGCAACCGCAGAAGAGCGCTGATACCGACACAGTATCAGCGATGTCGACACGAAGACAAGCTGCGTCTCGTTCCGGGAACGAGACGAAGGACAAGAACTACGGGTCTGTGCAGGGCACAGACAGCGCGCAGGCCGGGCCTGCCGCGAAGAAGAACACGTCTGTGTAGGGCACAAACAGCGCACAGGCCGGGCCTGCTGCGGGGAAGAACGCCGTGCTGAGCTAACCATTCAGCACGCAAGCAATGGACTTTGTCCAGCGCCAACAAGCCGTAATACGGTTTGTCCAGGACGCGATAGCAGCTTCTGTGGATAGACAGAAGTTGAACGCTGAAAATATTGGCAGGGGCAACAAAAATTAATTCGAAAAGGGTTCATTAGTTATGTTAGCTACTCAGAACCTGTCTAGACATGCAGTTTCGGATTTCGGAGCAAGTAAGCTTGCTCCGCGCTTCATCGGTCCGTTCACAATGCTTGAACGGCATGGCAACGCGTACACGTTGAACATACCGTCCAGCATGCGGCTCCATCCGACATTCTACGTCGGGCGGTTGAAGCCGTACACGCAACACGAGCCACCTAACCTTGATGGCTCGCAGAAGACAACGAAGCGGCGTAAGCCAGCTTCTCGAGGGCAGCAACACGGTCGTGGAGCCTCACGACGTGCGATCCAAGTTCCACTTGGATGTTCGACACGGTCTGAGCGACCTGCGCCTTCTGGTAGCGCAGCTCCTGCTGCAGCTGGGCGAACTCCCCAATCTGGAACTGTTCCAGAGCGGCTACACGGTCGTGTAGAGCACGGGAGTCACGGTCAACTCCAGGTTGACCGTACGAGGGGTATCTTTCCGCCCCCGCCGCCACCACTGCGCGATGCGCGCGGCTCGACTCGGTGGATAGTCGAGCGAATCGTGGGCTATGAACCCTCGAAGACGAACCGAGATCAGGCTCGTCTTCGTATTCGTTGGAGAGGATTTCCTCCCCACCGAGATACATGGGAACCTCGGAACGTTCTGATAGAGGACGTTCCGGAAATGGTGAGGGCGTACGAAGCCCAGAACGGAGTGCAGGCGTAACGCCTGCACGAGCGCTGCAATCACCGCTGACACTCGGAGTGTCACGACGTTCATCGCGACGTTCAAGTTGAACGCGGAGATCACGCAGCTGATCAGGTACACGCACAGTCGTGTGCCCGGTGACGTCTCGCTTAGTGAGACGCTCAGCCCCAGGGGGGCAATGCGAACACGCAGTTCCAAAGGGAACTGCGCACGGAATACCCGCCTCCATAGCTTCATTATGGAGGCGATCGATCATGTGACGCCTCGAAAAAGTCTCGAAGCGACGTTGTGCCGCAGTGATGCGGGCGCGGTACGCTTTCGCGTCTCTGTTGAAGTTCTCAACAAAGGCGTTTCAAGATTGACAAAGTGCCACCCACTCGGGCACTTTGCTTTTGCGCGAAGTTCTCTTCGACGCATGCCATCGGAGCTCCTGGAAGAGTCCGATGAAATAGTCACGCCTTTGATTCGTCATCGGATCAAAGTGCTGAGCTGCAGCCTCAGCGTCATCAACGATGGCGTTGCACACGTACAGCGGAATCGGGTTCGGTGGCGAAGTTGCACCGAACCTGGAAGCAATCTCGGATGCACTTGGCATCCACGGAGCGCGTTCTGTAGGGACAGAACGCGGAGAAGAAGGAGTAACCGGCGTTGGTGCCTTCTCTTCTTCATCATTACGCGAGCGCGTCGAACTTGAAGCGCTCGGATCATCTTCACGGGGTTGACGCGACCCTGTGACCAGTTCATGCGCGACTGCGGCCGACTCGGAGTCGGCTGCTGAGGATGGGACTTTCCCGTCCTCCATGGGGACATCACTGATGTCCGACCCATAGTCGGTAGGCATGCTACCGTCGGTGTGGAACACCGACGAACCCTCGAGGATCGTCTCCGGGGCAGCAGCCTTATCCTCCACGCGCTTCTTGTACTGTAGCGCGTGGTATTCGTCGACAGAGAGTGTAGACTCTGTCGTGGAGGTGCTTGCTTGCGCAGGCACCGAGGTAGTGTTGCCTGCTGATGCAGGCACGAACGTAGCAGAGTCTGCCAAAGCAGATTCTTGCGCTGGCGTCTTTGTTAGCGAGCTCAATGCGGAATGAGCTCGAATTTCCCGGAGAGTTGACGGTCTCGTCAATTCTTTGATTGACGTGTTAAGACTTGCACGTCTTATCTTAACCGGGGGGGGGGGGGGGGGGGGTAAAGGGGCTACACGCAAGTGGCTACACATAGCCACTTGGTTACATGGAGGGTTCTCGAACGTTGGTGTAAGGCACACCGATGGTTACACTTTGCAGACCGCTGGTCTGTATGCATTTAGGCTTCCTATTGGTAGATAAGCATTCATTTCTACCAATTAGATTAGCAGGGTTCTGACAGCCATCGGATGGCAGAATACCTTTCATATAGGATATCAGTTTTAGGAGGAAACCCAGTCCAGACATAAATCATAAATAACAGTTCTCATTTTAACCCAACTCGGCTTTAGCTTTTCTTATTTTAGTAAATCTATACTTTCGGACGAAAGTATAGTTAACCTAAGTTTAAGCAAACTACGCTTTCTCATACACGTGCGCTAACGTGTAAGCCGAAGTATGGGCACAGAGTTGGCCCATTACAACATCTTAGTGGGGGAGAGTGTAACGGGGTTACGCGAGCTGGTGGTTACACCAGGTGTGTGTGTCACACAATGGGTACGCCGTACCGGGAGAGTTAACAGACTCTCAATGCATAACTCGGAGAGCTAACACACTCTCAGTACATAGGCTGAAAGCCATTGGATATGTAGTTGACTAGGTTTGTCTATGCTAGATAGTTAAACACATACATTTACACCGTAGGCGGCTTGGTCGCAATAAAGATAAATAAACACTTCGGATTTAGAATCAGAAAGAGTTGTTGCCTTGGGTTAAGGCTGTGTTTACTCTTGGGTCCCAGTTATCGGACCATATTAAGACTCCTTATTAAGGTACTTAATAAGAGTGACTCGTGGAGTCGTACGTCTTCCTCTGACGCTAAAGCTACGGCAGCCCCGCTGCAACCCCGGTCAGCTATCAATCCGACACCTCTGTCTGGGTCACTGCCCCGGAAGCCTTCTTCTTCCCTCCCGTGCTGTCACCGCCCTGGAAGTCTCCTTGCGCATTCAGGCTGTCACCGCTCGCGCGCTGTCACTTCCCCGGAAGTCTCTCTGCGCTCGGGCTGTCACCGCTCCAGAAATCGCCCGACTAGTGGTTGAGAACAATTCTCGGTAAAATTCTACATTAAGAACGCAGTACACAATTTCATGTGGCCACTTTATAACTAGTCACAGTGTCTGTGCTTTTCTCGCTACAATCTGTGAAATTACTCCCCATGACACGTTTTTTTGTGCTCTTCCCTATCGATATGTGTGATTGTACGATTCATATGTAAAGTTCATCCGTCTTGTCTGTGTCATTCTACAGTTCTCTGGTGGTGAAAAGTCGTGGTCACATCAGATCGGTACACTGTACCGTGAAGTACCGTACTTATGGTGCATACTTCTACACAAGGTGACGAAAAAAAAGAAAATACCTCGGTCTTCGATCTCAAGATCGAAATCAAGGCTCTAATTTCGACATGAGATAGGATATGTTCTGCAATTTTTTCAGTTACTGAAAAATTACCAGTCATCGAACCAAAAAACAGCGTCGACTGGTCGTCAAGAGCGAGAGAGTTTCCTTCGTGAGATCATGGGGATAAAAAAAATGCCTCCCCAAAGAATTTATATGACACATTTTAATTTTTTATAGTACTACGTTTAGTACCTGTTTTAACTTGTATTATTTCGATTGAAATACTACTACTTGAAGGACGATACTATACTATAAAATACAAGGCGATATGCTAGTTTGCAATTTGTTATGAAAATCATAACAATTGTAAACTATTATATCGACTTGTATTTTACTTTTTTCCGGAAAAGTACTTTCAAAATCATAACAAATTGTAAACTATCATATCGACTTGTATTTTATAGTATAGTATTGTCGTTCAAATAGTAGTATTTCAACCGAAATAATACAAGTTAAAACATGTACTACGTAGTACTAATAAATAATTGATCTGTCGTATCAACGTCAAAGCTCCTCTGAGATATGTCATTTTTGACAAGCGCAGAAGCATGACGGATCTCAGCGCGGCGTGGCAGGAATTGGCGCGCTTCCAGGAGACAGGTATCGCTACTTCGGGGCACATATACGCGGGTGGGCAGGAGAACGCACTGGTGCACGAGTTTCTGGAGAAGATCCCGATCGCGACACTGTTCGCGTGTCTGCAGGACGCTAGCGATCGTGGGTCCACCAAGCAGGTCCGTTCTCACCTGCTGCCAGCGATGCTCCTTGACCTCTAACCCCGTTCGTGGTGTACTTTGCGAACAGGTGAAGCAGGCATGCGACTGTATTAATCGCGTGCTGGGCGCCGAGGGCGACGAAACGAGCCTCTTCTTCCAGCCGGACGTACGTCATTGGATCGCTACTGTGCAATTATCCGGTCTCTTACGTGCTAACTTGTACCGACAGATTGTGTCGTTTGTGCTGGCTGGATTAGCGCACGTCGAGAAGCAGGCGAGGGCACTCGTGGTGAACCAGTTCATTGCGCATCTCGGCAGGAAGCCGTCGCTGGACCAGGTCAGGGTCGTGGTAAGTGCAGAAGATGTGGACATTTCAGGTGGAATTACTGGCGGTGCTGAGTCTGTTAGGGCTATTTCAATGACGCAGGCAGATCCACTGGTTCTGGAGCAGGTGTGCACTATTGTTGCGGATGAAGACATTGAAGTGGCTGCCAAGGCCTCAACGGTGCTGGAGATGGTGGGTTTTTGTGCATTCATGTTTTTACAATATTATCCGTGTTGTTGCTAATCGATTTGGATCGTATAGTTCTCAAACATCCCTAACAGTGGCACCTATCAAGCAGTGCTAGACTCACTGAAGACCAAAGCGCAAAGCAGGTTTGTCGAGCGTTTTATTGTTTTGCTTGTGCCGTTAGAGTTACTGAAAGTTAATGGTGCTCAGTGAAATTACAGAGAACTCAATTGAATTCATGCGTTTTTTGGAGACAATAGTGAAGATCTGCGCACAGAAGGACGAGCACATGGAGTATGGCATCTCTACGGGCGCCATTGACTTGGTACGTTTGTGAGCAGCTAAACTTTCAGATAACCTTGAATTAACTGGCTGACCCCGTGGGCGGACAGATTCTGAACTGCCTGAAATCGGACGACCCGCTGTTCTTGATGAATGTCGTCGACTTGGTGCCGGCGGTGTGCCAGACCAAGATTGGTGTTCAGTATATTTTCCAGTCCGGTATGTCTTCCTTATTGCGATATCAAGGGGTGCTGCATGGAGCTCACACGTCTTGGCTTTCTTATAGGGACGTTAAAGACTTTGCTTGCGATGACAGAAGGTAGGTTTAGTAACTTGTGTTAGTTTTTTCCCACAATTTTCTAACGCAACCCATTATCAGATCCGTTTGTTGGAGGCAACGCCGTTCGACTTGTGGGCGAAGTGTCGGCTACTGCAGCCAATTTAAATATCGAGTCATGGAGCTGGGGCGATGCCACACTCTCGAAGGCTTTTCTGGAGACGGTGGAGAGCAAAATGCAAAGTCCGGATTCGCTGCAGCAGATTGCAGCGATGGACGCGTTGGCTGCGTTTGCATCCTCGTCCGACAAAGGTGAGCGAGGTCTCCATATCCATATTTCCATGAATCGCTTTGACTGAAATTGTCACGCTGTTGTTTGCGATGACAGAGCTCCACCTTCTGATTCAGCACCGAAGCATTTGTCAAATGTGGCTACAGCTTGGCAGCAGTGCCAAGATGCCTGTCAAAGCCAACTGTTACCACTCACTGGCACGCGTGCTCGGGGCTCATACGCGACTATTGAAGCAATCTGAGCAAGTGCCCGAAGAGAACGCGGGAGTTTGGAGTATGTGTGAGCGGTTGTTCAACAGTTTAGGTGTGGAATGCGCTCAGCAGTCCACGATGGTCGTGCTAATGAACGCATTGAAGCAACCGTTCGAAGAGCTACGGACGTCCGTCTTCCACGTTCTACGCTCAGTGGCTGCACAGAACAATCCGTGGGGTATGCGTACGCTGCTTTCATACGGCGGCTTCTTCGAGTTCCTCATGGACCGCACCACCGAGCCGACCAAGGAGACGCGCGAGTGGAAATTCGCTGTGCTGGATGCTGTACTAGCCTCGCCATTCCACTCGCTGTTGGGTACGTATGCGGCTTGCCTCAGGCTTTGAAATGGTGGACTTTAGCGTCGTCTCATGCATTGCACTTTCGTGATATTGTTGTTGTCGTGTTGCAGACGCATCTTTACTGGAAAAGCTGCAGGGAAGTCTGCGTCGGGGTCCCTACGCTGGCGCGGCAGCCCCGGCCGAGATGGAGCTCGAGTCAGCCTAAGCTTAGTGGCTGGTGCAAACGTTATATGCTTGGACACGAGGGCTCTTACATGCAGGTCGAGCCGAAATGAATGTAAACGCTTAGCACTTGAAGTGGCCACCTCGACAGTTCCATTACCTTTTGTCCAATCATTTATGTCTTGTTCTTATTTTCTACCAATGAAACGTCTCTATCGTCTCCCATTATTATCCTGCCTCAGTGAGGCCCTCACGGCATAGTCAGTGCCGCAGTCTCGGTGATCAAGCGGAGCGCCATGGACACCCCCGGGCGCGCCGCTTTCATGTGCAGCAGCACTGCTGCCTTCCACCCACCTGACTGGTGCGTTTAGTCGCCGAAACACCGTTCAATATCGTCGCCGTTGACCTAATATTGTGTTCACTATTGCGTGCAGGGCGTGCATGCCTGTTGAATCCAACTCACATGCGAGACTCGAGGCCTTCCGTGACAGTCGCCACTGCGCCACGTACATGGTGGCCACACAGCGCGTGAATCTCTTCGGCCGCGACCAGGAGAGCTGCGACCACGTGTTGGGCAACCCCTCGGTCTCAAGGAAGCACGCAGCGGTCATCCACGACAACGAGGGTGGCATTTACGTGCGTGGAGCTATGCTGAATGTACTTGCAATTATAATGGGGTTTACACTAAGGTGACCATTTTGTTTTATGGTGTAGATGGTGGACCTGATGTCGCGACACGGGACGTATGTGGGTCGCAAGAAGATCCCGCCGCACGATCCTTATCTTCTGCACGGTAGGCGCCGATCCAAAGAATTGACAGTAATGTAATGATGCTGATACTTTGATGCTGATACTTTGATGCTGTCAACCAGAGGGAGACGTGATCAGGTTCGGACAAAGTGTACGCGTGTACATCCTGAAGGGCGCCGGCTCGAAAGGCAATAGCGCTCCTGTGAAAAAGTCGTGGGGACGCAAACTGCGTGTCCCGCACGTCAGTATCAGCGCTGTGGTCCCAAAGAGAAGTCCCAGTAAACCGAAGGCTTCGTCTGCTGTAACAAAACTAGTGAACGCGGTTTGCTACGGCACTCTCAAGGACGAAAAAGTGGTGACGTTTATTACGGGCGTACTAGAGCTTGGGGACGAAGACAGACAGGTGCGAAGCTAGATACTTTAATTCATGCAGGAAGTGGGTGATGATTCAGGTTTAATCTAACCGTGCATCCGATTACAGGGAGTTGCGGACACGCTAGTGGAGAGGCTCCAGGCCAAATACGAGTTTTATGCTACACATGTACGTTTGGTTGCACTCAAGTACCTCATTAACGGATGCACTAACCATTACCGGATACTCTATCAGGTTCATCGGAACGCATTCGTCGCTACCATGGCTTTATTGAAACAAAACTTGTGTGTGGAGGAATTTGAGGAAAACCTGGATGTCTTCACTCATATTTCCCAACAGCGTAACGACAACATTTATCGAGCTGATGCTCGGAAGCTCTTACAAGCGATTGCTGCTGTCCGACTGGATCCAGATAATCCGCAGTTTGCTGATCCAGACTCTACCGAAGAGGATGTTGGTTCTGCTTGCCCGCCCACCGCCAACAACCGGGAAGGCCGAGAACGGTCCATCAGTGACGAAGGGAAGAAACTTTTTCTGTCTGGCCACGGAATGCACTTCCCTGGCCGTACTGAATCGGTTGGAACAGTTAGCGACTTGGGTATGAATCACAGGGAGACGATCGGTCACAATGATCCTCGTTACCAGACGTCTCATTATCCCTCCAGCAGCGAGTATGATGGCCATGATGGAGAATCGACGGATAGTGGCTACGCGCCTCCCGTCGGCTTGGTGATAGACAATGGGACGAAGCAGCCTCCTGTGAACACTAGCAAGGGATCAGGTTTCAACTTTATTGGACAGCCAGAGGCAGAAGCGACGAAACCCAAAGGATCTGCTTTCGGGTTTATTGGTGGCTCCAATCCCGCCAATCCCGTGGATGATGCTTCTTCTGGTACTAGCTCCACTGATCGGCCTTCCGGCCAGTCCGTTACTGGGTCCGCTCTGAAGGCTCCTACTATTGCTGCTGAAGACTTCTTGGTGGAGCATCCATCGGTGGATGACAGTGACTTTGAGGATATGTGGGAATCAGCGAACGATGAATCGTACGTTGCTGGGGTTTTGGTGTTTGTATTGCTCTGATGTTCCCAACTAATCTCTTGTTGTCTGCAGAGAGGAATGGTCAGTGGATCTCGGCTCCGTAGATGCCCACGAGTTAGACCCGCGCGACCTCCAGGCGTTCTTGCAGTCATTCCGGTTGACGTGTGCGTCTAGCAAGAAGGTTGCTGGACAGCAACAATGGCTATTCGTCGCTGAGCAGGTATATGCTTTTCCATCTCGGGAGTTTGTGGATTTCCAGCAGTGTTCTAACTTCTTTTGTGTGCAGAAATCCGAAGGAACTCTGTTCTTGGTGGATATCACTGTCATGCCAGGATTGACCGACATGTCCGTAACGCTGAAGTGGATTGTCAACTCAATACTCTACAGAAACGGTCACGTCATTTTCATGGAAATTCTCAAGCAGGCGCTGCTCCAGTTTGCTGACCAGGCCCAAGTACGTCCTGTAAGAGTACTCCAGCCGCACCACAATGCCCACCAGCATGATCCAGCGCAGAATTATGTTCAGCAGCAGTCCCAAAACGCAAGGGAGCCCGAGCCAATGAAGCCACAGTCAACCTCCTACACGGCATCCCACTCAGCATCTCGTACGGCGTCACATGTAACATCTCAAGACGATGAAGAAGATTTTGGTGATGAGGACGTGATGTCGGCGCGCGATTATCTGGCCGAGAATCCTGAAATCGACGCTGGAAAGTTCGAACAGGTGTGGGCGACGGCGACGGAAATGTAAGTGTGGCTGGCTGAGAGCGTGCAAATTATACAGCTACTAACACCGTCTTAATGTTTTCACAGCGCGTCGTTGTCGTACTCCCTGCACGAAATGCCCGAGGTGGATGAAGTTATTGAGCACTTCCGCAACAACTGCCTGAATTGTTTGGCGAGCGGAAGCATGGACAAGCTGGTCAAGTTCTTCTTCTTCGCAGAAATGGTACGCTCTAGTTACGAATACCGCATTAAACTTGGTCTGACACTTGCATGTGCTTTGTCATCCTTCAGACCGAGCTTCAGTGCGTGTTTTGTGTAGAAATGTCGATCGGTGTGGACACTGGTGCCTTGGAAGGGACCATTAAGCGGTTAGCCGTCCATGAGCGTAGCGAAGAGGAGGAGGAGCAGATTGACTCGAGTTTTGTTAGTTTCATTGAAGAGGTTCTCCAAGAGCTTTAGGAAGTGTCAACGTCGAATCAATTTCAGTTGTGAGTGAAAATCAGCTCTTGTTTTACATCCATTATCCTTTTCTTACTACAACAAAGTACAACTGCACACGTCAACAAGCTTCCGTTCGCTTTACAGTCCTCACGCTTTGTCGCACTTCATGTGACGGAGAAAGATTGAGCGCCAGTTGGGCGTTCGGATCTGGTCGCGACCGCTTTTGATGTTGGCGAGGATGGTGGTGCACGGTGACGAGCCATTCGCATGGAAGCTCTGGCGGAAATCGTTGCTGAAGTCGTGCACCCCGCCACGACACTCATCGTAAAACACACACGTCATCTTCTCCACGTCTTCAATCGCATCGAGTGCGCCTTGTGAGGCATCTTCCATCACGGACTCAACCGAAGAGCTGTTTGATGCCGCTGCCAGTGCCTCACTGAACCAATTGTCCGCTGTTTTGTTGCTAGGCACGATCACTGCTTCCACAAACTTATGCTTTTCTTTCGTGGTGTTGTTGGAGCTTTCAAGCTGACGGAATGGCACGCCGGGTCCGAACCCGGCGCCAGGACACGTCGTGAACATTTCGGCCAACAATCCAGTCATCTCGTAGTTGTAGCTGAAGACTCCAAGATCGCGAATGTCGGAGAAACTCAGGTATGACGAAGGGAGGTCTGCGAAGAACGGGTCAAGCATGTTGAACTGCGAGAACACGGACGTCGGGTTCGTTCCTTCTTCCCCAGTGCGAAGCAAAACGTTCGACTGCGGATACAGGATATTCCGATCGATTGCGTTCACTGGAAGCGGCCGACGACGTGGACATTCCGTGTATACTCGGGGGTCGGACAACTTCTGCTCCAGCGGGATCGGTACGGTGTTGCCCACGACACACTTGTAGTAGATGGAGTGCAGCAGGTCGATGGTGGCATGATGGGAAAAGAAAATCGGGTCGGCCGGTGCTTCTAGGACGCCCATAGCTCCGCCGAGAGCGCTGTGAACGGTGTCTGGATAACACGATCACAAACAATGTTAGTCAAGTTACGATCAGATGTCATTGGTGATCTTACTGTGAATGCCGAGTTCCAGGTTGGCCACAACACCAGCAATGGTTGGAGTCGCGAAGAGCTGGCGTGCAAGCGAGCTCACAGTCGTCGTCGGTGGGAATGGGGAGCTCAACCAGTCACCACGAGGGACACAACGCGCGCAGTTTCCTCCACGGAGGTGCGTGGCTTCGCAAAAGTGATCTAGAGGCGGCGTCACCACGCAGGTTCCGCCGATGGGTGATCCATTAATCGTGACAGAGCGGCTGAACCCGTTCAACGACCCGCCAAAATCACGCAAGAGCAGTGAACACTCCTCCATGCTGCGGCATCCTCCCAGCAAATAGCGCTGGTTGTCGTCGACGTAGTTCCAGTAGGGCACAGTGATACAGGAAAACTCGCCGCCGTAGCTGCGAAGCATGTTCTCGAAGCCCAACAGCAACAAGCGGTGCCAATAGACGAACATGCACGTGTTGTGCGCTTCGACCGTCGTCATCTGCTCCGTGTGGATCTCCACGAATTTGATGTAGTAGCCGTCGTCCATGGACATCGCGATCGCACGCAAGTAAAGCTCCTTTTCGGCAGGGAGTAGCAGCTCCCATGGCTTACGAATGCGCGGGCCGCAAGCTGCCAATGCTATTTGCTCCGAGGCTTCAGTGACAGCACTGGCATTTGCAGACGGAGGCACATTCTGCGCAGTTGAAACCACCGCTGCGGTGGCCAGTAGCGTGGCGACGAATAGCCAAAGCAGAGAGTTCTTCATGGCGTTCTGGTGTGGTGTTCGCGAGGACAATCGAAGTATGAGCGATGTGCTCTGCAGCAGCATCGAAACCTTCACTGTTGCTCGCGGTATGAGGAAGAAGACTCGACTTCACCGATGGCCATCGACATGAAGCCACTACGCGCGTGGCGTTGCAGTGACCTCATGTGTTCTCCATCAGTGCTCCATCTCTAAAAAGGCAACTTCCGTCCGTCGGAGTAAACGTCGTTTTAGGATCCTCCCCACCCCATTGGACGAAAATACAGATGGATGGACCCCTTTTCGATCCAATCACGATGGCTCTGAACTTTTATTTATCAGCCAATGAACGCCAAGCTCGACCTGGCTGGCCAGCAACCATTGGAGCCGAGCGTGCCCCACCACCAACACCCAGTTGGAAAACACAGCAGTCAAGGCGAACAATGGTGCGTTAGGATACGTGATTTATGCGCGGCCGTATCTCGCGCCACTGGCGTCCGTTGCGCGTGCAACTTGCACGATTCAATAGCCGTGACGCCCACGATCATTTTGCACTAATTTTCTTTGCTTTATCATAATCGCCAGGGTGCCAACAACTTCGTGCTGTTCGAGTCGGCCTCTGGCTATGCAATCTTTGAGGTGGTGGAGAACGAGGAGATCGGCGGCCTCTTGGCCGAGGTGCAGGCCGCTGTGGCGGACGTGTCCTCGTTCGGACGCATCGTGAAGCTCAAGGCTTTCCAGCCCTTTACGTCGGCCGAGAACGCCCTTGAGAACATCAACAACATCTCGGAAGGTCTGCTGAGCGAGGATCTCAAGAACTTCTTGGAGATGAACCTGCCCAAGGTCAAGACCGGTAAGAAGGCCAAGTTCGCCCTCGGCGTGCAGGACAAGGGTCTGGCCCAGTCCATCTCAGACGAGCTCAACGCCCCGTGCAACACGAGCGAGACGACGCTCGAAATCGTGCGTGGTGTGCGCATGCACTTCGCCACTTTCGTAAAGGAGCTGGCCCAGGGCAACCTCGCCAAGGCCCAGCTCGGTCTCGGCCACTCGTACTCGCGTGCCAAGGTGAAATTCAACGTGAACCGCGCCGACAACATGATCATTCAGGCCATCGCTCTGCTCGACCAGATGGACAAGGATATCAACACATTCGCTATGCGTGTGCGTGAGTGGTACTCGTGGCACTTCCCGGAGCTGGTGAAGATCGTCAACGACAACTACGTGTACGCTCGCTGCGCCTCGTTCATCAAAAACCGCAGCTCGCTCAGCGAAGACTCGCTCGAGGAGCTGTCCAAGATCGTGCTGGACGAGGACAAGGCCCAGCAGATCCTGCACGCCTCCCGCTCGTCCATGGGCATGGACATGTCGGAGATTGACATGATCAACGTCGACGCATTCACTACTCGTCTTGTTAAGCTCGCCGAGTACCGTCGCCAGCTGCACGAGTACCTGGTGTCCAAGATGTCGACGGTGGCTCCCAACCTCGCCTCGCTCATCGGTGAGTCGGTGGGTGCGCGTCTGATCTCGCACGCTGGTTCGCTGACCAACCTGGCCAAGTGCCCGGCCTCGACCGTGCAGATTCTGGGAGCCGAGAAGGCTCTGTTCCGCGCTCTCAAGACCCGCGGCAACACCCCCAAGTACGGTCTGCTGTTCCACTCGACGTTCATTGGTCGCGCCGCTGCCAAGAACAAGGGCCGCATCTCGCGTTACCTGGCCAACAAGTGCGCTATTGCCTCGCGTATTGACTCGTTCATTGACGAGCCTACCACGAAGTACGGTGACAAGATGCGCGAGCAAGTTGAGGAGCGTCTTGCCTTCTACGAGAGCGGTGCTGCTCCTCGTAAGAACGCTGATGTGATGCAGGAGGTCTCTGAAGAGCTCAAGAAGGATGCCACTAAGGCCGACAAGAAGTCGAAGAAGGACAAGAAGTCGAAGAAGCGTCCGGCTGAGGACGAGGATGTCGAGATGGAGGAGGTCAAGGTGGAGACCCCCGTCAAGAAGTCGAAGAAGGAGAAGAAGAACAAGAAGCAAAAGAAGGTTGAGGTGGAGGCTGCCGCCCCCGCTGCCGTTGACGCTGATAAGAAGAAGAAGAAGCACAAGAAGAAATCCAAGACTGCGGAGTAGAGTGCCCCGCCCACCGACGCTAGCGGTAGAAGTACACTTATTCTCGTTGCGGTTTATCTCTTTCTTGGACGGTCTTGTTGCTGCCGCCAAGCGTGTTGTACGTTTCGATAACGCTGGCTGTACGCGTCAAGACTCAATATATTTGCAATCTCATTCATGTCTTCCTTCACATCTTGGACAATCCGCAACGCATAGATTAGTGTCCGTTGTGGATTTCTGACGGTTGCGGTGCGTTTCGAACTGTGGCGGCTGCAAGAAAAAGTCTATCAATCCATCGACACTTTGAATTGTTGCGGCATTCGAGAAGCTTTGTGAACAACCCGTACGTTACCATGGGCGATAGCACAACTCGGGCCTTTATGCCGTTGGTCCCAGGTATGAGGTCTACCTATTACGAGCAAATGACCAAGCCACATTTTCGTCGAGGACAACTCCTAGAGAGAATGTCGATTGGCAAACTCACCAGCACCGAGACGATGCCACCGACACCAACGAGGGCGTTCCAATTGGTTGTGTCTGCTGCTACAGCTGCGAAATCTCAAGAACTCCGACCAGCTACTACCACACAAGCCACCTATACTGCACCTCCACAGCCCGATGTGAGTCGTCTCCAGCTTCCTAGCAGCAAGTATCGAGTGGATTACTCGCAGCCAGCGTGGATCACACACGATCGACTTGTGCTGCGGTTCTTCGCGTACTTCACCGAACCAGTTGAACTCGCTGATGGACGAACCGAGAAGCGGGTGAGGCGCGTTGTCGTGTGCTTCTACCTCAGTGATCGATCCATCTCCATCTCCGAGCCTCGGGTCACTAACAGCGGGATTCCTCAAGGTGAATTCATGCGACGCACTGTCGTTCGCAAGTCCGGCAACAAGAGTCTCACTTTTCCTCGTGAAAACACCTCGGACGACTTCTATTCACCTGAAGATTTTCGTATTGGCGGCGAATTGCGTCTGTACGGACGAACGTTCCACATAGTGGACTGCGATGCCGCCACTCGAAGTTTCTACTCGGAAGCGCTCGGCGAGACGTTGGAAACCCCACGCATGTATCCAGACGAATCAAACTCAAGGATGAATGAGGTCGATGAGCTAAAGAACCAACTGCGCGAACGCACCAGAGCTATTGGTGCTAGTAAAGCAGAAGCCACACGTAAATTCCACGACCTGAGCCAGAAGGTGCTAAGATTCTACGCGTCCTGGCGTGATGATCATCCGCTGTATCCTGAGACGCGATATTTTATCGTACACTACTATCTGTGCGACGACACAGTGGAGGTCATTGAAGATCGGGATCGTAACCGTGAGCGTGGTCGCGGCCATTTCAGTGTTTTGCTATCGCGGAGAAAATTAGCGAGAGAGTCAGATACTGAAACTCGACAGCAAAATGGCGATGATGGCACGAGTTACTTCATTACGGACCGAGATTTGCGCTGCGGAGAGTGGATAAACGTTTTCTCAAGGCAGTTGCTACTTGAAGACTGCGATGCTTTCACGCGTGGGTATTATTTGGAGACTCACGGCGTGACCCAGGAGAAGTTTGACCCACCTTCACCCGAAACACCCGAGACAGCAGCTAAGTGGCAGCCATTTCGAGCTGCTCAAGACCCACAAGTTCCACTTGCTTCAAATGGACGAGGCACGAGTGGTTATTCCGTAAACAATAACAACAGCTCCATGCAAGGTAGACTCGTGGCTCCAATTCCTGGAGGTCAAAGTCACAGTTCGGTGACACCGTTATGTCAATACGATGATCTAGATGGGAAGCAATTGAGGTTTCGAGCTCGCTTCCAAGGACTCCCTCGTGGTGATTTGAATGCCCAACGCGAATTTGTGGTCACCTACTTTCTTGAGGACGAAACGTTAGCTGTGTTCGAGCCACGTGTGAGGAACTCGGGAGTATTGGGAGGTCGATTCCTAGATCGTGCTCGCTTCCGCAAAGACCCCAAGCTAGTTCAAAACACAATGGCGTGGGATCAAGGAGTTCCATTACACTACCAGGCTTCAGATTTGTACGTGGGTGCTGTTCTCACCTTCGAGTTCTCACCGTACCAACGACTACAGCTTGTGGAGGCTGATTCACAGACACTGAGCTTCTGTGAAAGTCATCCTGAGGTCTTCCGTTTCTCCGACAGCGCAGCAGTGTTAGCACTCTCGGGTAAACTCTGGATGAACGGACCGCGTCGTGTGGACTTGCGCCGTGAATGGCGACAACTCGACAGGAACAGTTCACACTTTGTGAACATGGAATCGATGAAAAGTGTGATGACCCGGGCAGGACTCGCGTCGGGTTTGAATGCACAGCAGATGATAACATTATTCAGGAAGTTCAAGATTGACGACAACAATCAGAGTGAGGGGCCACTATTCGCATACGACGACTTCTGCGATAATCTCTCTGCTCTTGTGAGTAAGCCACCCTCGCACGAGGAGCGTGGAGATGCATCACGCAGTATGAGCTGGAAGTTGATGAAAATCCCAAAAGCAAGACAGCTCCTGTCTTCCGCTGGATCGAATTACGACAATGCCTCGCTCTCCGATCTGCTGCGTGTTATGAATGACCGGTCCGTGACCCTCTCACAGCCAGAAATCGATGTACTTACATCGAGATTTTCAGCTAGCAACGGGAGAATCGACATCCACCGACTGTGTGACTTCGTCTTTCAATTACCCTCTGATCAAACAACGGAAGAAGTGAACCCGAAAGACATTGATTTCAGCTTGGATTTCTCCAATGAGGGTGACAATGCATTGCCACCAGGAAGCGGACGCTCAACCGAACGGTCGACGAGCAATCCAGACCCAGTTTACACACCTCCACAATCTGTTCGCAAAACTGAGCAGCCCTTGCAACCACTGGCGGATCCTCGAGTTGTAAGCTTACTGCAGCGAGTCTTTGGAACTCGGAAATACCAGCTACGCAAGGCTTTACGCGAACGAGATGGGGAGAAAAATGGTCGATTGCGCGAAGATGAATTCATGGATGCGCTTCTATCTGTTGCCCCGCAACTATCAGATGACGATTCTTACCTGCTCGCAGACAATTTTTTCCCAACCACCAACTGCTCTGTGGACTACGCACTACTCCTCGACAGCGCTTTTCGAACCTAGTCAAGAGCAACAGCGCGTCTTCACCAAGTTGTTGGTTAGTACTCAGTTGAGGGAGCAGCCCAACTAGGTTCTGGCACCTTGAACACTTGGCCATCAAGCTGTAAACAACACATGAATACACTGAAGTTAGAAATTGGCATTAGAGATTCGAAGAGGGAGCACACTACCTTGTACTCCAGTGCATGCAGCCAAATCTTCGAGCAATGCAGCTGCGTTTCATTGAAAGCTTCAGATTCACCAACGTAGCACCACGTGCAAGTTCGTTTCATGAATTCTTCTTCACTTTCGTTCTCTTTACGAGGAGTCGAAAAATCCACGGGGTCCTTCGGTGAAAGATCAGCTTTGCTGCGCTTGGCAGCCGCGATTTCTTCGGCCCGTTCTGCACTCTCACCAAAATGTAGCTCTCCTCCATAGCACGGGTCATTGGCAATGGGGAAACCAATGAGCCGCAAGTGCAAACGAATTTGGTGCGTTCTGCCTGTGACCGGCTTGCATTTCATAAGGCTGGTGCACTTGTCCGTGCGAACAAGCCGCACTAAAGTCTCCGAAGGTTTTCCCTCTTCATGACACTCCCAGACACCGTCACGGGCTGACAGACAGCGAAGTGGGCAGCTGATCAGGATGGCGCCCTCATCTGGAAACGTGATGATGCTGGCTGGGCAGTTTTCTTTTGCCTGATTCACCAGCTTATCTTGAATTTCAGAATTGAGGAGATCCGGGAATTGCCCACGCACGCGCGCCAGGTACGTCTTGGAAGCCTGTCGGTCGGCTAATTTCATTTGATCACAAGGAAGTATACACAAATGACGTTGGGAAATTAAACAATTATAATTTGCTTGCTGTAAAAACTTACCGATAATTGATGATAAAGCCTTCGCCTTGGCCGAATTCTTTGCGAGGAGCATAACACCTAAGTCATACAAGACGTGAAGTTAGCTGGTAAGAAAACAGTAGCGGAAAAATAGTTTCCAAGCTTACCAGATGTAAGTCGATCAAGCCGATGAACAATGTTCAGCTGCGGAAGATCCGGTCGGGTAGCTTGCACAATAGTGTGCAACGAGTTGTGGCGATATGCACCACACGGATGGGTTGGCATGGATGGAGGCTTCGACACGACAATCTAGTGCAGGAACCCCCCTACTTATCAGTCCAAACCTTCGACAATAAAACTTTTACAGTGATTAACGACGTACCAGATCGTCGTCCTCATACACCACGGGTACCTCTTCTCCAGACACGGGCGGCTCGTGACGATGAGCCTACCAAAAACAACAATAACGCCCAGTTAGAGCGGCATGGATACCACGTCAGCATGTAATCCATACCGCATGAATGATCAAGTCTCCGTTCTTGATAATGGTGTCGGCCGGCACAATTTTGTGGTTCACTGAGATGCGTCCCGAAGCAATGGCGAATTTCTACACAAACCAACTTCAGTCAGTCCAAAAGTAACAGCTAAAACCAAGTTAAATGTCCAAAACTTACGTAGTACTCTGGAGAATTGGCGCCGAATTCCTTGGTGAAAATCTCCAGCAGCTCGCGATCGAACCATCTCGCCTTGGCATACGTGCGGAACTCGTACACGTATGGCTCCACCATCCTGTAGCCTGCAGCGATAGCAACCACAATTTAGTCAGTATCATAGCATTCACGATATTTTCTACAATATTCCGCCAATACCATTGGCGAACGAGTACTTGGGTGCCTCGGCCTGGAAGCGCTTGGCGCTCTTGGCGTCTTGCTTAGATTTTCGCTTCTTGGCCTGGCGCTCGGCCGGGTCTTGCTCCGCGCGCCGGAGCTTTTTAAGCTGCCTCTTGGACATTCCTTCGCCCTCTTTCACCACAGATTCCGGCGCCACAATAGGCGCATTGGGCTCAGCATTAACAGGCGCCGAAGTGTCCATCGGATTGATTGAACAATGTCAAATATTGCGATAGAAATCAAATATTGCGATATAAAATCAAAATGTTCTTGGGATAACGTGAAACTTGTATTGAATATTACGAAAATATACTAAAGTTGAAGTGCAACAACAGGTAGCAACCTTCGTGCTGTCTATTCCAACGTGCTGGAGGCCAGCAGTGGCGTAGTGACCGTCGGCTTCTTGAAGAGCAGCGACTTGGAGTCGTCCACGCTGAAGTCCTCGGGGAGAGCTGGAGGAGTGTAATACCGGAGCAAGAGCGAGGACGTGACCACCGACACGGACGAGATGGCCATGGCACCGCCTGCGAACATGGGCGGGATGCTGAAGCCGAAGGGATACAACACGCCAGCAGCCAGCGGGATCAGCAGACAGTTGTAGCCAAGCGCCCACACATAGTTCAGACGGATCCGGTTGAAGATTGTTCGGGACAAGTCCAGCGCCGTGATGACGTCGAACAAGTTGGCCTTCATGAGGACCATACTGGCCGTCTCCACAGCGATCTCAGTGCCGCCTCCTATGGCGATGCCCAGATCCGCTTGAGCCAGAGCAGGCGAGTCGTTGATGCCGTCACCTACCATGGCAACGATGCGGCCAGTGCTCTGGAGCTGCTTAACCTTTGAAGCCTTCTGGGAAGGAACCACCTCGGCCATGACGTTGCGACGGCTGATGCCAAGCTGATCAGCAATGGTGAAGGCAGTGCGTGCGTTATCACCAGTGACCATCCAAACCTCCAAGCCCATCTGCTTCAACTTCTTCAACGTACGGATAGACTCTTTGCGAGGAGCATCCGCCACACCAAAGACGGCGCTGAGCTCATCGTCGACGCCCATGTAAATGGTAGTTTTTCCGGCATTTTGGAACGTCATCGTGGCTTGCTGTAGTACGATGCTTGTCAGACGATTCATGCCGTTATCTGCCATCCATTCTCTGTTGCCAATGACGACCTTGTGCTCACCGACCGTGCACGCAATGCCTCGTCCAGAAACTCCGCGGAATCCTGTCGGTTGCTCGAGAGATGACGAGATAAACTTTGCGTACTCGATGATCGCCTTGCTGAGAGGATGCTCGCTGCCAAGTTCAGCTGATCCAGCGAGAATAATCAGCTCCTCCGTGCTGAGTTTCTTCGTAAGCACCACCACATCTGTCACCACAGGCTTTCCTACAGTCAGAGTTCCCGTCTTGTCGAACAAAATCGTGTTGACGTTGTGCGCTGCCTGCAGCGGCTCACCACCCTTGATCAGCACACCGTGCTCAGCTCCAACACCCGTTCCGACCATGACAGCCGTAGGCGTCGCCAACCCCAACGCACACGGGCAGGCTACAACGAGTGTAGCAATACCGAAGTTGAACGCAAACACAAACGTGCTGTCTGTTTGAGGAATCCAGCTTTCCGGAACAACCTCAAAAATACAGAGGAGGTACCATGCCGAGAACGTCAGGAAAGAAAGCCCCAGTACAGTAGGGACAAAAATGGAGGCGACGTAGTCTGCATACGCTTGGATTGGCGCTTTTGAGGTCTGCGCGTCCTCCACGAGACGAATGATCTGGCTCAGTGCAGTGTCATTGTCCACACCGGTCACCTTCATATGGAACAACCCGTCCACATTCACTGTCGCCCCTAGCACACGATCGCCAGAGACTTTCTTGATTGTCTTGGATTCACCCGTCAACATCGACTCGTCAATCCTACCTTCGCCGTACACGATGACACCATCGGCTGGAATTGACGATCCACGAACTACTTTGAGGATGTCTCCGCGCTGAACCAGTTCAATTGGAACGATGCGTTCTTCGCGGATTCTTGTTCCGTCAGCGCTGAAAACCAACAACGTGGCAGATTTGACCTGCAACTCCATCAACTTGCTCAGTGCTGCCGACGTTTTGCCCTTCGCAATTGCTTCCAAAAACTTGCCCAGAATCACGAAAGAAATCAACATGGACGACGTCATAAACATGTCCGGATTGGCGACACTTGAATCGTTCAGCAAAAACGCGCGAATGATGCTGAACAGACCGTAAAAGTACGAGGCATTGGAGCCCATAGACACCAGGAACGACATGCCCAACATCCTGTTCCTCATTCCCTTCCAAGCGTCAACATGGAATCGACGCGCAGGGTAAAACTGGACCGGAGTGGCTAGAATTGCCACAATCAACGTCTGCCACGAGATTCCAGGGAGAATACCCGAAGCCAATCCGCGTTCAATAGGTGCGATATTGTCGAATACCATCATGATCAGGACAATCGGGAATGTGAAAAGCACGGAGACGAAAAAGTCAACGCGATACCGCGTGATTTCCTTTGCGCGTTGGTCTCCCAGCGCTTTCTGCGCCTCAGACTTTGACACGTACGTCGCATCGTATCCGATGTCCTCAATTGTTTCCACAAGCGTTCGGATTCCAACGACGTCCTTATCAAAGCGGACTGACGCCTTCTCTGTCGCGAAGCTGACAACAGCAGACACGACGCCCTCCGTTTGCTTCAGTGCGTTTTCAACCGAGTTGGAGCACGAGGTACAAGTCATTCCACCAACTAAAAGCGTGGCCTCACCAATCTCTGTCTTGTCGGAGTCGATCGAAATCGCAACATCATCCGATGCAGCAGTCGAAGCCACCTCGGACTTAGCTTGCAACTCGACTTCATTCTTGTCCACAATATCGGGTACTCCCTGCGTTGTTGGCTTGATGAGACGAGCACGAAACTTGGATCCGGCCTTTCGAACAACTTGCAGCAAGTCTTCGTCGTTAAATTGTCCATCAGGATCCACTTCAACCGTTGCCATCTTTGCTGCAAAATCCACAGATGCAGACACAACGCCGTCGGTCTCGCTGAGAGCTCGCTGGATCTTGCGTGCGCAATTCTTCGCACAGCTCATACCCTCAATCTCGAGCAGCACAGTGCGCGGGCTGAACGACGGGACGTACACCGCTGCATCAAATTTCGTGCCGGCACCGCGAACAACTGACATGAGGTCGTTCTCCGTGAGGGAGCTGCCTGATTCGAGCTGAATAGTAGCGCGCTTAAGCGCGAAATCCACCGTGGCGCTCTCTACGCTCGTAACCGCATTCAAAGCCCGTTCGATCTTGGTTGCGCAGTTTTTCGCACAGCTCATGCCCTCAATTTTAAGAAGAACTGTACGCGGTCCGCTGGTTGGTTTCGCTACAGAAGCTGTGAACTTTTGACCGGCGGAATGCACGACGTCAATCAGTTCGGTTTCCGTCACATGGCTACCCGTCTCCAAGAAAATGGTAGCGCGCTTCGTGTCAAAATCCACCTTGGCGTTAATAACTCCCTTGGCGCCGTTCAGTGCATCTTGTACCTTTCTCGCGCAGTTCTTCGCGCAGCTCATGCCATCGATCGTAAGATACACTACGCGTGAATCACCGTCATTGTTGAAAAGCTCATAACGTGACGCACCGAACTTCGTGCCAACGCTGCGCACTACCTGAATCAAGTCTTCCTCCGTCACCTTGCTCTCCGGCTCGAGAATGATCGTCGCACGCTTGTTACTGAAGTCTACCGTAGCATCAATCACTCCTTCCGCACTCTCCAATGCGGCCTGAACTTTTGTAGCGCAGTTCTTGGCACAGCTCATACCTGTGATATTCAACAAGATCGCGCCTGGCACCGAGCCCGTGCGCTCCTTCTTCTCCTTGGCGATCGACGCGTTGAAGCGCGGGTTGGCTGCGCGAATATACTTGATGAGATCCACCTCTGTCGCTGTGCAGCCCTTAGCCAATGCTACCTCGGCCGTCTTTGACTTGGAGTCGACGTGGATGTGAAGTACGCCTGGGATCTGCTCCAGCGCGCGGATCACTTGCCGCCCGCAGTTGGTCATGCAGCGCATGCCGTCCACGCGCAGGCGCACGATACGCTCGCGATGCTGCCACACAGGGTACGCCACGAGTTGGTCGGGCGTAGCGCGCCGCACCTCAGCGGCCAGCGCAGCCTCCATTGCCTCGTCCGCGCGGTGCGACAGCTCGATCCTCGCCAGCTTCTCCTGTAGGTCCAACTGCACGCCACACACCCCCAGGGCACTGCGTTTGAGGACCGTCTCGATCTTTACGGCGGCGTCTTGATCATCGTCTGCGAGGCCTGGCACCACAAGGAACACGACCCGGTCCTCTTCGTCGCGGCGCTGAGATGACGTCACGCTGGGAACGTCATCAGCGGCGGGTACGCAGGCTCCGTCTTGGACGCCTCGCACGAGCGGCAGCACCTCCTGGTGATCCTCAGTCACCACCATCTTCGTCGCTAAATAAGAAATGAGATGAATGGGCGGGCATAAACCCAAACACCCACAAGACCCGGATCCAGAACAGTTGAAGCTGATTCGATGGGTGTTTTTCTCTGATTGGCTGGCGAACTCTGGATTCATAATCGATTGCGTACGCATCCCTGTAACACGGAACTTCCGTCGGAAGGCAGTCGCTGCCAACTCACTGCCATCAATCTATAATAGCACACAAGTGTGCTGGCATCCTTGGAGCGCAAATGGCATCGTGTTGCCCGATAGCCTCGATGTTCACCTCGTTGTCCACTCGGATCCTGACTCAGTGAGTCAGTGACTCACTATCAGACCTAATGATGGTACAACCGTCCGTAGCCTCCGTTCTAGATTCCGCTACTTCAGCATTCTACGAAACTTCCCTTGTTCACCTTTTGAGGCTTTCCGCCGTTAAATTAAAGTTTAAACTTTAAACTAAAGGGATCATGCAATCCGTTGGACCTGTTGCTGGTTGCAGACGAAAAACACTTCACTGTACATGTACTCCCTTTAGCAGTATTTCGACAGTGTGTTACTGTAGAACCGTACTCAGCATCAATCAAACCTGGTGAAACAATAGCTTCCAGTTTGACCAAATCTCGAGATGTCCATCAATATTACCAGGACTGGCACCTTGTCAGAACACATTCTAAATCACTCATTCCAATGACAACAATACGATGCACACACCGCCAACTCTTAACTTGCAGATTTTGCAAATTATCCCAGCTTCGACGGTCCTTGTATGGATAGCGGGCCGCTTCAAGGTGGTACTGACCTTTACTGTCGCACACGTCACAGATCTGCTTTGAAAAAAACACCCATCCATTGAAAAACCCGTTTCGAAAACAACCCACCAGCATTATCAACGCACATTTTGAGCGGTTGGTGCAGCCTCTCCTCGCCACCATGCTCCCGACTGCGCGGCTGCTCCGATTTGCGCTTAGACAGGCAGTTCCTGCCAGCGCAACTCTGCAGCTGCGAGGTCTCCATGCGTCTGCTGTGGTGCCGGCTCGTCGAAATCGCAGAGGTTCTCCCAGCCACTCGTCCTCCAAGCCCTCCGCAGTCTTCCAAGGCGGCGAGGTAAATGGCAACACGCAAAGGCAGCGACGAAACTCATAATTGGTAGCTAACTTTGCTAATATTGGTGTCACTATTGACAGGATGAAGACGAGGAGTTTGCCAAGTGGTTCGAGGAGATGCAGAAGCAGTATCCGAGCAAGGCTCCGTCCCAGGAGGAGGAGGAGCTACCGGACACGATGAAACTAGTCGACGACGAGGAAGACGAACACGACGATGACGAGGACCCCGATGAAGAGACCGAGAAGTTTCTAGATGAAGCAGAGGAGCTCTTCCGCCTGAGTCCGGCCGAGTTTCAGAAGCGGATGGACACGTTCGACCAGCGCCACGCCCATGAAGACGGCGGTGAGGAGGAGGAGGACGGAGAGGACGGAATCGACCGTGCTACAGAACGCATTCCCAAAAAAAAGCTGCTGAAAGTGCTGGGAGAGTTGAAACCGAACGCTGCGCCGACGGGCAAGAACGCTGAGCGGATGCCGAACACGAGTCTGAGTACGCGTCGAAAGAATCGTCGAATTGGGGGTGTTACGCTCGTGCTCACAGTTGTGTTTTATCATTTGCTGCTATGCTTATGCTTTTATTTAGAAAACAAGAACACGGCCCCACTGGAGAAGAAGCCGAAACAGCCCAAGGCTGAGCGTGTGACGTATCGCCAGGAGAGCGTAGGTATTGCCGTGCTGGAGTTCGTGCAGAACCTGCTGATTGAGGATGCAGATTTGTCTGGAGCTGACATCGTACCAACGATTATTGAGGTGAGCAACAGGATAGTGGTAGGTACAAGCACTCGAAGTTGCTGATGATGTGGGTATCTGTTTCCTCTCTTGCAACTTATAGGCAAACGTCTCGCCCGACCTGCGCCGAATCGTGCTGTTCTGGGAGCCCGTACGCTTGAACTCGGAGAACCAGAAAATCGGCAAGAAGAAAGTGGAGGCGGTGAAGAACCGACTCCAGCGCCAAGAGCGTTGGGTCCGCCGCAACGTCACTCAGCACCTGAACTTGAAGGTAAGTGAAGCGTGGGTTTGTTATGTTAGGTCAAGTATTCTCTGGCGGCAAGATGCCAACCATTGTGTGTGTGTTTTCTGTTGCTTGTGAACAGTACTCCCCTGTCGTCCAGTTCAAGCAGCAGAAGGAAGCCAAGGCTGAAGTAGCACGGACGCTGTTTGAAGATGAAATGAAGTGGCTGGACAGAGTGTAAACTCAATTCACGTCATGCAACAGCATAATTGGAGGAGACACTTTTTGTTGGGATTGTATTACCCACACAAATCTCAATGCTGCGTTACGTCATGGTACATGTGTACTCATATCCGGAGGCTACTCGTCACATTGCCCGCGTCAAGCCTTCGAGCTTGTAAGCTGGGGAAAACCACTGCGACGGCACCTGTTATTTTCAAAATGCTTACTTCTGCACCAGCTCATAGAGGTCCGAGCGCGTCTGGTTCGTGGTGGGGATGTTGCGACGCATTTCTTCGACCTTCTCCAGGTCAACTTCGGCGTACACAATGGACTCGCCGTGGCCGCAGGTGGCCACAACCTCGCCCCAGGGAGAGATGACAGTGGAGTGGCCCCAGGCTTGGTAGCCGCCCTCGGGACCACGCGCAGGCGAGGTCGCCGCCACGTACAGCTGGTTGTCGACGGCGCGAGCACGCTGCAGGAGCTCCCAGTGCGCCGGGCCCGTGGTAAGGTTGAAGGCACCTGGGAAGAGCAGTATCTTGGCACCCTGCTTCTTCATAAGCATGGACAGCTCCGGGAAGCGGATGTCGTAGCAGATACCAACGCCCATCTTGCCGTAGGGCGTGTCGAAGAGCGTCATGCTGTTGCCCGGGGAGAGCGTGTCCGACTCCTTGAAGGTAATCTTGCCGGGCACGTCAATGTCGAACAAGTGCACCTTCCGGTGCTTGCCGAGGATCTCACCCTCGGGTGAGAAGATGACGCTCGTGTTGTAGACCTTACCGACCGCATCCTTCTCAGGGATCGAGCCACCCACCAGGTAGATCTGGAGCTCGGCAGCGAGCTGCGACAGCGCAAAGGTGGACGGGTGATCCTTCTCGTTCAGAGCCGCCTTCTTCTCCGGGATCTCCTCTGCGTACTGCGGGAAGGATGTGGTGGCGTACGGCGAGTTCCAGCACTCGGGCAGCGACACCACCTGCGCCGCGTTCTTGGCGGCCTCGGTCACGGCGGCAGTGGCCGTGGCGATGTTCTTCTGCTTGTCATCGCCCACGGCGATCTGGCACAGAGCCAGCTTAAACTTGGGGGCAGTAGTGCTCATGGGGCTTGAAAGGCGCGGCGCGAAGACGAGAGGCGAACGGAGGCGGTGAGCTTGGGATCTGATGGTGCGGCCAAGCATCCTGCGAGTTTTCCCCAATCCCCATCAGCGGTCCTAGTTACTTAAGTAGGAAACATAATTTAATTTCTAATTACAAATCAGCGTTTCTAAACAAGAAATGGCGTTACGCACATCATTTCTATTGCCAACTTGAATCGCTTGTTACTCAGCATCTTCGTCAAGACAACACCATTGACATGCTGCCTCTGCGGGTACGGCACTTGCCCGCGGATATGAGGGGGAAGAACTAGACTGTGTTTTTGAAGACTAAGTTGCTGCAGTTTGCTCGCCAGATCCGTCACATTGGCTCTCGCCACATGGCGCTGCGCCGCCTCAGCTACGGTGGCTCTGCCCCCCACGCTGGCGGCCAGGACAACTCGAGCTTCTTCACGCTGCTAGGACTGGCAGGCGTCATCGGGTACGCCCATATAATTGCTTCTATTCGACCGAAGCCTGCTAATGTTGCTGTTTTGCGGCTGGATGTAGTGGCGTGGCGTACGTATACTACGATCCGGATGTGCTGCCGACAAGCGTCAAGAAGTGGCTGCCGATCCAGGAGCCAGAGGGACGCGGCATGAGTCTTGAGGAGTACGAGCAGTGGCGTGCCAAGCAGGCGGGGTTCCCCACGGTGGTCACGCAGAAGAAGGAGGAGGAAAAGGCCAAGCCCGCACATTCGAAGGAGGAGGAGGACGTCGAGCCGCCCAACGTGAACGGTTCGTAGTCGGCTGCGCTGCTCACTGAACGAGAGGGTGATATTAGCTTTGACACTGTGCTTATAACTCAGATGACATTCCCATTCCGCATGGAGATGTGTCCCCAATGGAAATGAAGGCGTCGTTGGAGAAACTTTTGGCTGAAGCGCGTGAGAACGAGGCCGCGTTCATCGCTGACATCAAGTCCAACAGGGTCCCGGTATCGGAGGAAGATCGCCAGATGGTACGCTGCTGATCTGGTGGTAATTTGCAAAGTGTTGCGGTTAATATTGTTTTGCTGCCAGTTGCAAGCGTTTAAGGATGAGAAGGCACGATTAAAGAAGCAGCTCAAGTTCCTCAAGTCCAACAAGTAAGCCGAGCACGCATGCTTTGGGGCAACGCCGATGTGAGTTGACTTTACGGTTGAACAAGTATGTGCACGTAATAACAGACACAAACAAATGAAGTGGATGCACGTCAAATGACAATCATTAGCGACATTTCTATGGTCTTTTGCTCAGCTACTCTTCCTTGGTCTTGCTCTGGGGCGTTGCAGTCCACTGCCAGTACGTCAAATAAACAAGCGCCAGCAGGAAATGACCGCAAGAATACGCAGCAAAAACGTAGTCGTGGATGTGCGGGTATCTCGCAGGCGGAGTAATCCACACTTGTGCAGCATGGATAACAGCGATTCCTAGCAATGAAAGCTACAACATACGAAGGCAGTTAGATTTCTTTTTACAGCAATTGCACAGCAACAAATTATTCGCACCATGACATACGCCCGGAATAGCGGATGAGCGCTGCCATCCTGTTTGTAACCAGGCGCAAGCTCGTTTTGCCGCACGTGTAGGTACTTTGAAGTCCCTGCCGTAAGGAATGGAGCCACCGCTACACCCACATATGCGAGTTGTAACACGATGTATGGAAGGACTAGACCATCTTTCTTTAGGAGGAAATACATGCTGCATAAAGCAAATGACAATCGCACAGTTAGAAATAATACTACATTGTAACGTCACCGTACTAACGGACAAACCTGAAAGTTGATAGCACGCTGAACCACCCCGAGAGAAGCGCGTTGTGAGCAAAAAGGAACGAAATCGGCAGCAGTGGCAACAGGATCGTCTTCTCGTGGACTACGAAATCAGCATAAATTGTAACACAGTGTTAGCAAAGGTGTAAGACATGACCATAACCTACAAGCCTGAGCACCTTGAAAAGAAAACAAGAAGAATGACAGCGAGCAGATTGCAAGCGATAACACAAAGCGCAGGTTTGTAGGCTTCCGTCGTAACAAGTCAATGATCGATGGAGAAAACCCGATAATGGTCATCGCAGTGCTGTAAAGAACCAAATCATGGCATAGTTAACAACCTTCAACAGTCCCATCAATACAACTTCAACTTACCACAAGCGCATTTGCAGTGCGGGGGTCACATTCCGCCGGATCTTAAGAACAAAGTCGGCGATGCACCAGAAGTTAGCGACTTTGTCCTCGAAAAGTCCTCGGCCAAATGGGAAGATACGATGAACAACTAGCCCGACACGTTAGCTTAATCTATATCCACTGCAACTGTCAAACACAGCGTACCTTGTGCTATCATGGATAAACAATTCTCCTTTGTTGATGAGTACGCGCAGAAGGGGAACCACATCAACGCGAAGGTAGCAATAACTGCGACTGCAAGCTTCAGGAGATGGATAATGCACATCTTTCGATAAAGGCAGCGCGCAAGAAGAAACACACCAAATGCAGGGGCGTAATAAAGCGCCATTTGCTTGAAGTTCAGCGCGAGACAGTAGCAGATACTGCCAAGGAATTCATGCCCCTGCAGGATCAAAGCTACGCCCAACGCCGTGAAGCCTAGACACACATTGTTGTACTGCTCTTACAAGAAAAGAAGAGCAGAGCCACACACCGCGTAAGTAAAAGACCAATGTTGTATAATAAATAACCTCATCCTTGTCGTACCTGGAAGTGACCATGGTCAATAAGCAAGATTGCCGGCTGCAGCAAAACCAGCAGCAGGAATGACATACGTCGCGTCCACTGCTCGTTGCCATAAATTGCTCGAGCCACAGAGTAGATCGCCGGGATAAAAAGAGCGATATCACACAGCAGCACGGATTTACGCATTAACACCTTGCTGGTCGCCGACTCGTATCCCCTCGAGGTTGTGAGCTCCACCATGGCGGGCTCCGTGACGTGAGCTACGCGTCCGAAGAGGTACGATACGTAGGCGGTCAGTGGCGGATAGTCCAGTCCCCAGTACAGTAGATCGTTGGACGTGGTGTTGAAGTACCAGTCCGAAATCGGCAGGTTGATAGTGATCTCCATCCAGTGTCGTTGCGCCTCGTAGTCTCCGAACATGGGCGGCGTGTGCTCACCCGAGTACGAGTGGAGACCCACCAGCCAGCGAATGAGAACGAGAAGCATCCACACAAGCCATGCGCCTGCCCTCTTCTCGTCATTCTCCTCCAGGAACTGCAGACCACGCTGCAGCAACGAAGCCTCGGTGCCTGCAGTCATGCTGTTGTTGAATCAAAAGTGTTTTTGATGACGTGTGTTAGTGACATGTCACTAATTGATTGTCTCGAGGTGTGGTCCACCCTGAATTTGCAACTTCAAGCGGGATCTGTTGCAGCCTAGCCTAGCGGCTGGGTCCTTTCCGAACGCGCCGCGTGCCTGAAGCTCTCCGTCCGCATTTTTGCTGTCTCCAATGTCCCTAGCCAATCGAATCGCCATCGTCACGGGCGCCGCCTCCGGTCTGGGCCGAGCCACGGCCACTCGCTTCGTGCAGAACGGGGCGCGAGTGATCCTGTGCGATCTCCCGACCAGCGACGGTGCCAACGTGGCCAGGGAGCTCGGCGTGTCGTGCCACTTCAGCCCCACTGATGTACATTTTCTTTGGTTCAGTAGCTTATCTTGTTGATATACATATTTACGGATATGCTGTGGATGTTGTTCGGGTAGGTGACGAACGAGGACGATGTGACAGCGGCGCTGGACCTGGCCGAGTCTTCCTTCGGTGAGCCCGTAAACACCGCCGTTAACTGTGCGGGCATCGCACTAGCCATCAAGACGTTGAGCAAGAAGGGCGTGCATCAACTGTTCCAGTTCCAACAAACCATCAACGTCAACACGGTCGGATCTTTCAACGTCGCACGCCTCGCAGCTGAGCGGTGAGTAGTTGGCTTGTGACAGAAAGGGTGAAACTTACGCTAATGCTTTATGTAGCATGTCCAAAACGAGACCAGGGCCTGGCGGTGAGCGTGGTGTCATCATTAACACGGCCAGTATCGCTGCCTATGACGGACAGATCGGCCAAGCGGCGTATGCAGCAAGCAAAGGTGCCATCGTAGGAATGACGTTGCCTCTTGCGAGAGACCTCGCGTCGTATGGCATCCGTGTAAACACCATTGCGCCAGGTACAGCCCATTTTGATGGACACTAAGTCCTGTTAGTAGAACTGACTCAGTTGCCTACTTTTCATTTAGGTTTGTTCATGACTCCGCTGCTGGCGGGTCTCCCGGAGAAGGTGCAACAGCAGCTGGGCGAGACTGTTCCGTTCCCAAGCCGCTTGGGAAACCCCGAGGAGTACGCGCAGTTGGTGCAAGCAATCATCGACAACAAGATGATTAATGGCGAAACCATTCGCCTTGATGGCGCCCTTCGTATGCCGCCGAAGTAATGCACTCAAGCGAAGATTCCTAGCGAGAATCGTATATTTTTCTCGTTATCGATCAAATAAATACTGCAGCTCATGACGAAGCACCAAAGCCTAGCTAGACTCGATCCGTTGGTTGCACATAATCTCGACCGACGAGGTCAAAGAGGTCTTTCTCCGACGCGATTTCAAAACGTGCTTCCTGTCCAAGAGCTTCTGCCACACTGGCATAAATGCATTCGAAAGAGGTATCCGGAATCTCTCGGAGTGATCGCTTCAAGAGGTTGGTGAAGAATGTCAAAACAAAGTTTTCTGGGCCCGTAAAGTAAAGCAGCGCGAACCAGCTTCTAGGAGGGCAGTAAACCTTTAAGTCCAGCAAAATTGAGCTGTTCTTAAACGGAATGATGCAAGCCCCACGAGTTCCTGAAAGTCTTCGCATAGCTCCTTTTTGAATCACATTTGCGGTTGCCAGAGCTGCTATCACTTCTTCAAATGCTCTGACACCTGCTCCCTCTTTTGAATTTGCCGATTCTCTCTCTGGAGTTGGAACTGCGACGAGTACGTCGAGCACGGATATGAACGCGGCACCACGCGAGAAAGAGCCACATGGAAACACCTGCACGTCTTCATTCCAGTTCGTGAGATGAATAAGGATAGCATTGAATGCCGTTTTCCCGTCTTGCTGGCTGATCATGGGCTGTCGAGCGATTGTTGTAGAGTCCTCACTGGAAGCAGCATCGTTGCAACCTAGGTATTCCATCCCGACACGCAGGTGCCCGATAGATGGAAGTCCGTGAGTCACAGCATGAAACTTCTTTTCGGTGAGTTCACACACATTGAGCTCGTCGCCCCCCTGTTGCTCCACCAGACGCAATGCTTGACTAGGTTTCATCCCGTATATGTTAAGCAGCATTCGCAATTGATCCCGCTTGGATACAGCACGCGTAGATCCGCCTTCAGGCACGTCGGTGAAATACAGTTCTTGCTGGTGAAGGTAATTCTGTTTGTATTTGTCCCAGTACCTTGCAATGATGCGCCAGACGTCAAGCGCCACGCCTACTACAGCCGACTTTTTGGACACGTAGTCCGAGAGCAAAATATCTGGCTCCGAAGATGCTGAACCCAGCACATCGGCCCCCCACATGGCAGTAAACACTCTTCGGGCGAGTTTGCAGGCTTGCACACGCCAATGTTGCTGGCCTAGCCATTCACTTCGCGCGACGAACTCATCCAGCGCCTGAAGACAGAATAGCAGCATTGGTCGTCGGATAGGACCTTGGTGCATTTCACAAGTCGCCCCGTCACTTTGCAGCCAACAAGGCGACAATTCGCACATGCGGTCTATGTCATAGTAGTCCGCGAGCTCCAGACGCAAACTGACCGGCGGTTTCTCCGACATCAGGTTGCTGTTGACCAGTGTCGTCGCAGGTAGCGGCGCGCGTTTGCCACCGCTGCCATTACTGAGCTATCGTTCTTCGTCTCCATCTCGAACTCGAAGTGCACGTGCTGGTCCTTCCGCTTCTGGCTGTTGTTGCTCATGGCGCTGGGCAAGAAGAGCAGGCTATCTGCCATGGACTCATTGTGCGATGAGCTCTGCTGGCTCGCTCCGAAGCTGCTGATCCCGCTGGACCGGGTGCGCGGCACACCGAACTCGACCGAATCGAATGAGTCGCCGGTGAGAGAGCGAGAGGGCATGGATGGAGTCTGCATTTCGCTGTTCGGCTCTGGACTGGAAGACGGCAGAGCTGTGGCATCCGCTGGAAGCTCGGGCCCAAAGAAGGCGCCTTGCAGCTGGCGGATATCGGGCGGGTCCTCATTCAGTAGCTGCGCGAGGTCCGCGAAGAACTTGCGTTTGCGTTGGGGATGCAATGCCCGCCGCCGCGACTGCCCGAAGGCGGCTGTTGTCATTTCCGCCATCGTCACATTAGGGGAAGGCTCTGGGACCAGTATATTATTAATATCTCGGTTACTAGGGCTACGCGAGGCTGGGATAGGAAAAGCTATTACTATTAATTGGGGCAAAGCCGAACTCCGATATACCTCTACAACTACCCTTCTTACAGGAGTTTTTACGAAGTATTAGGAAGCGGGTTAGGATGCCGTTAATAATAGCTCACACTAGGGACTATTTTTGGTGAAAAATACTTGCATTTAACAAGGGTTCCGCTACAGATGTTTTTGGACCTCCAGGTCGAGCCCCTCTAGATTCTTGTATGTCTTCCTCACATAAGAAAGAAGCTCAAAAAATTAATTTTCATGTTGACTTCGCTTCGCTTTCGTGCGCACAAGCACCCTTAGGGCTGCATGAACTTCATGCTCATCATCCATTGGCTAGGAAGGCTATATTTTATCCTTCCAAGCGGCCTAGTGATGTTCAATTTGTAGGGGTAGGTTCTCAACTTGAACACTAGTGTGTCGGGTCGTTATTTTGACCGCCAGGGACCCAAGGGTATGGCGAGCGCGGATTTGAACTGGCAACGAGACAAGTAGCAATGGAGATTCAAGGGGAGAGCCGTGGTGAGAGTAGCGGTAATATGTCCAGCGGTGCCTATGCGTCGACGCACGGCGCCATCAGCGGCGAATAGTGTACTGAATTTTGTGTCACCGCAAGAACGGCTACATTTAGCCTTTGTCCGTGACCACCACTGGAGATTTGCTTAGATTTACATACCCATTACCGTTACATTATTCAATATGCATGATCAGTACCTCGCTATTTCTTAGCTTAAACCATCGGTATAGGCAACTTCCCCGGTGTGTAGCTTGATGACATTTGCATGCAGTAGTTCACCGAGGGGGCAACCATCTTTTCTATCTTGTTCAGAAAGACTAAAATAGCTTTTATACGGATCGATTACGATGCGGGGCTCCCTTTTTGTCAGGAAGATTCTACGGGAGCACCGAGGCATAGAAAGTTCGAAAGTCCTCGAAAGTCCTTGACCACATTCCCCAATACGACGCTGATAATTGAGTGTTCCACATATTATCATACACAGAAATCTATTAGTCTGGATATCCTATACAACTAACGTAGTTTGCTGTCCTCATCTCTGTAGTCGGTCCGTCGCCGCAATAACGGTAAAACAGTTCGGATTGGCCAAAACTTGCTGCCGAGCGAAGCGAAGGCGGCCCCCATTGGCAAAAATAGGATTATGTTGTTTACGTCGACAACTTTATGTAGAGTACATAGTACATATGTCGAACATAGAATGGCTTTTCTAGGCTATCCACAGACAGTTGTTGCCGAGGGAAGCGAATGCGACATTTACAAAAGTACGGCTTTTAGAGATCTTATCGCCCTTTGCTGGCGCACTAGAAATGTGTTGCCACGAACTTCGCACTTCCTAGGACGCTGGGAGGGTATACAGTAGGTTATCCACAGATAGTTTGTTACCAAGCGAAGCAAAGGCGACGTTTATAAAAGTAAAACTTAGAGATCTTATCGCACATTGAATGACGCACTAGGAATGCATTAGGTACCGTGATACTTTCTGCTTCCTAGGACGCTGAGAGGCCCGGAACACGTTTTTCAAGGGTTAATAGCATTGCTTCCAAGTAAAACAGAAGAGTTATACGTTTTGTCATTGCATGTTATAAAAAAATAAGGTAGGTTCGGTACGAAGCGAAGCAACGGGTGCTGATATCGACACATGCAGACATAATATAATGCGACTGGCTGCTGTTTTTAAACGGAGTGTTTCTTTGAGATACAACGCTTGACGGTCCGATTGCCATTATTAATAAAATCTTTTGTAAGCTTTGCAGGTTACTTCGTAGTAGATAAGAACGTTGCGTACCAATAAAGAGAAAACTACTCCGAAATGGTGAATTCGCGCCGTAAAAGAGAATTTCACACTATGCTAACAATCAAGGTGTCCACGTCAAGAAAGTTGCAGTGCAGTAGCTACTATAGCGAAGCGAAGGCGGTCTTTAATAAATAATGTGATATATTAATTAGTTGTTAATATGCATTAGTAAGTTTGTTTTTTAATGCGGCCGACACGTTTCAATGCGCCCCAAGAATAATACTGCTACAGCTATGAGAGAATATACTTTTGGCAGCACCCGTTAAGCTTTTTTTCCCGTTAAATTGTATTTTGAGAATTGAGGTTTTTGACAGAACCCGTTGGGTTCACTTCCAAGTCACGTGAACACCGATATAAAGAAGCTGATACAGGTTTAGAAAATGCATTCGAGGTTAAATATCCCAGGTTTCTTGAGATTGTAAAAATAATCATGTGGTAGCGTGATGGAAGGTATGGATCTTGGACGAAGCGGAGGGAGGCAGCACTCTGGGTGAGACCGGAGTGGAGGCAGGAAACCACTTGAGGGGTAGAGGGAAGATTCGAAAGTGATTGATTGAGGTCTTTAGCTCGAAAGCCTTCTTGCTATCTCTAGACCTACTGGATACACCCTACTTGATTCTTTACTGGATACTGAGTTACTTCAGCCAATCAGAGAGCGCCACGTCGATGCCCATCTTGTACCTACAATCTTGTACCCACAGGTGGCGTAATCGACAGTGGCGTAATCCGCGGTGGCGTAATCGGCGTGGGTTCGGATTGGACCGGTTCGGGCTAACCGGTTCACGGTCAATAACCGATACCAAACCGGTAACTCTCAATATAGCGTTGTCTGGAATCAAGGATAAGAACGTTGTGCTAAGAGGAAACCAGAACATTTTCGTATCGCATAGATAGAGAGTACATGTAGTTATACTGGAGCACACTGAATGGTCAATGAAATTGTAAATCGATTACTCTAAATTGTATTAGCTTTAGCTACAGTAACAAAAAGTGTAGCCTTTACTCTAGACCATCAAGAACTCGATTAATCAGACTAATTGTGCACATTGTTACGGATACATTATGGAGGAAAATCATCTCTGCTGCCTCAAAAATGATCAGTGTGAGAGAAGTATTATCATAATATATCATATTCAGATCGTTTTAGTTTTTTATATTGAGCTGGCTTGCGTATACAGTACGTACTGATTGAACTACCCACTCATCGTCATCGACTATTAGTATGGATCAGACAAACTGAGACCCTACACTAAATAGGAGTCCAAGACTGATTACACACACCAAGAACACCAGAGTACCCGTATCCCTCCTATAAGTAACGTTTGCAAATGCTAGGCTCTTTTGTATTCAACAACTCCAATCAAATTGTTACAAGGTTTTCGTGTACATCATGCACCCGCATGCTTTGTCAAAACAGTTTGCAAACACGGGCTCTCTTAGCGTTTCAACGAACACTAATTGTGATAATCGAAGCACTTGCATTCTAAGGTTCTACATGTATTGAGTTTTTCTATCGTGCATTAGCACCCGTACATCTCACCTTCTAATGCTGGTAACCAGCCCAATTAATTGTTTTAATAGACGAGTAAGCCCTGCAAAAGGAGATTTTCGTTTATCACACGAATTCGTTGCTAGACGGAGTAAGGATAGGCTTGCTGATATTCACAACAAATTTGAGAGTAAAACCGAGATACGTGGCTACAATGGAAATCATTTTCGTGTAATTAAATATGCTAACACCATTTTTTGCGAGGTATACTAACGTATAATACGTTTCGTATTCTTCCGCACCGGATATTGTACACTTGCTCATAGATGGGAAAAGATCATTATAGCCGAAATTAAACCAGAGTCGCAGGCGTATTATTTAATGGCACTTTATTCGGAAGAACACGTTAATCAACGAAGTTCATTCCCTGATCTAATTTGACAAATCCGTTTAAAAGTTAGGCATGTCGAGTTACAAATTACCACTACGATATAGGATTTTGGTAAGATTCAGTTTCAAAATAGGACACTCAAGCCTGCCAGAGCGAAGCGAAGGCGTGCGGTTCACGCGACTGGGACTAAACATGTCACCACCGCCCGCAAAGAGGGCGGCGCTTGGCTAGTCCTATACAACTAACGTAGTTGCTTTCTGTCATTCTGTAGTTTGTCCGTCGCCGCCATCACGGTTCAAAAACGATTCTGATTGGCTAAAACTTGCTGCCGAGCGAAGCGAGGCGTCCCAAATCGGCACCTGGTACAACCTTGCGGGTCCGAAGGGACCGCCTATGCTCAAATTTATGACCTAACGTGCGAGTAGTACAGCGAGCCTGCGGCGAGCGGAACGGAGGCATTACCCACGAGATACATGTACACAAAAACGAATGAACAACATGCATGTGCCCCCGCCGCGAAGCGGCGTCGCTCGGCTAGTTTTGAATCAGTTCTGGATTGCGGCTGGTCCACCACAAGACACAAGACAAGCTGAGTGTGTTGTTACTGGTGGTGGGGAGGTGGTGGCCCCCGCCACGTTCAAGAAGAACTTTAAGAGGCTGATACTGATACTGAAGCTGAGCGTGCTGTTGCTGGTGGTGGGGAGGTGATGGCCCCCGCCACGTACAAGAAAGACTCTGAGAAGCTGATACTCAAGGTTAACGTGCTGTTGCCGGTGATTATGTAAGATAAATACTAGTTCATGCGTCACACCTATTGAATACAAGTTGTGTGTTGAGTGTTAATAGTAAAGATGATATTGGGCTGCTGCCTAAGTCGGCTCATTGCTTGATACTATTTAAGCTCAAGAGACTGTAAGACTACAGGCAACAAACCAGTCCATATAATTCACAGCTCGTTACCCAAGAAGAGGTCCTATCGCAAGTGTACATTGGAGCTCGGAGACGAACAGGCCCGTTGCTTTGCTCACGTAGGTCACGATAACACTATGGATGTAAAAAATACTACGGATGCTGGTGTACATGCATCAGAGGACGGCACAGAGAACTCAACCTCGGATCAACAGATCATCTTACCTACAAACTGTGAGAATGCGGGATTAACAGAAGTAATCACGAAAGTGTATGAGATTCTTCCTCTTCCTCAACATATATATCGATCTGAGGTCAAAGCTGAGACTACAATCCATCAGTGGACGCTCCGTCATGTATACAACGTCACCAAAAAGCAACTTGAACGAAACAACAACGGAGATGTCGTCTACCGACTATTTGCCTGTGATCAATGGGGCAAACAAAAACCACTCGACATCTTGCTGATCAAGATCACGTGAGACCTGATTGCCGTTCAATTCAGTCTGGATGCCCAATGCGCATCAAAATCGTGGCGGTAGATCGAAACGATCCGACTGGAGCTTGGAAGATAGTTCATACTCGAGACGGTAGTCACACCCACAACCATTGTGCATCGCAGGATCCCCGCATTCACGAGACTCATCGTCAGAGAGCTGCTCAACTTACTCACACACCAAGCGCTCAAACTGTAAACGAATTGTTGTTTGCACATGAGGCCGCCAGTATCGCTACCTCGAAAACCTACGCTGCTCTCCTACACACAGATAACGATACTATGGTTATCCCTCAGGATATATCAAACATCAAGGCTACAAGGCGGCGTAAATTGTTAGATTCGAAAAGTGCCATTGCCGCACTCTTTGAACTTCTGCAAGAGAATGGTTTTCAATATTATTTCGACACAGAACTAACCTGTAACCGCCTGCGCTATCTGCTATGGGCACATCCCGATACGATGACATTGGCACACAATTTCTTGGATGTCTTGATCATGGATTGTACCTACAAGACAAATAAGTACAAGTATCCTCTGCTGAATATTATCACTGGAACTGGCATGAACACAATTTTGCCAATCGCGCAATGTTGGTTGCCGGGCAAGTCAACTGAAGATTTGACTTGGGCGCTTTCCATTCTGAAGCAAATGTTGATTGAGAATGGAATAAATCTTCCAAGAGTGCTTGTCACGGACAGAGCTCTTGTTTGCATGAACGCTTCGGGTATTGTTTCCCCGTCTGCAACCAAGCTTGTTTGTAGATGGCACGTGAATAGAAACGTAGAAGCTCGGGTTCAGAACCATTGGGTGTGGTCAAGCTGTCGAAGCCTGATCTCTTGGGTAGTACCAAGATGGAATACGTGTAGAACCAATGCGTTTCTTGAAGAATTCCATCCAGCTATGCACTCAGAAACGGAAGAAGATTTCGAAATGTGCAGATCTTCATTACGCCGAATGGAAAGCTCGCTAGCTGAGTATTTAGACTCTACCTGGTGGAAATACAAGGAAAAGATTGTCAAGCACTGGACCGACAAACACCTTCATTTGGTTTGCTCGACACATCAATAGTAGAAGGAACCCACGCAAAAATTAAAATGTGGCTGGGGTCGTCGAAGGGTGATCTTCTTACGGTATTTCAAAAGTTACTACCGTGGTGGAAGACATGCGCAAATACTGTCAAATTTACTGCTCAGCGTGATTCGAGTAACGTTTCCTTCAAACTCAGTGATCCGACGTTCTCGAGTGTAGTGAAGGTTATTTCAGCGCATGCACTGGACCATACTCATGTCCTTTGGAAAAAAGCGATCCAGCATGTACATGCAATTATCAAAGACCTCTCGAAGCAACTACAAGTGAAACCTTGTTGCGGTTCTTTTCGAAGTTGTTATGGGAGACCGTGTCTACATGATATGATTAGAATTTATCAGTCTGACTACACGATTCGGCTTTTACCAGAACACTACGACCGACACTAGTGGATAATGAATTTTGAGCAAGAAGAAAACGACTGTATCATGGAACCGTTTACGAGGACGTCCAAACGGCGCACGACTAAAAGGCGAGACGCGCATCAAGCTGGTTTTGGTTTGAGTGGGACAAGGAGGGAGCTTTCACACTTTGAAATCGAGGACCGTGGCAACACTGTCCAACCTACCCGCCTACCTAGTGATGAACTTCTAAAACCTTCTCCTTTCTTTGAAGACGAACAGTGGGTAGATGCGTTTCTTCCACCCCGGATTTGGGGCTATAGCGGATTGAACTAGCAAACTAGCCAATACAAAAGGCTAACACTTATCAATAACAGTTATACTTGCTTCCGTATGCTACAGAAATGTTACTTTACTGTAGTGTACATAAGTGTAACACATCTGAAGATGTATGTATTGTGGTGTTGTGCAGTTATACTTGGTTCAGTATAGTACTGAAATGTTACTTTTATGTAGATTGCATAATGTAACATCACTTCATGCTGCAATTTTGTTTTAGCATTTATGTAGATAGAGTAAGTGTAACATCTTTGTATTTACGTTAGTTTCACATAGGTTTCTACATCTCAAAAAAAACCTTTTACATGCGGTGCCACCGTGGCTTCTGGGCCTACGCTGCCACGACTGGGACATCAGTCTCCGCTAATGTGGTCCTGTTCGCCCGCTCCGTCGTGGATCAAGACGACAGCATCTCCGAAGAGCGTAAGGAGCAGTGACTTCGGGACAGAGCTGGCATGAAACTACGGAAAGCCTGGAAGCTTCTACACAGACACGAACGCGAGACCTATATCAACGAAAACCCAGAGTCCGAATATCCCGAAGGGATTATGGACGGGCGAAAAGATCGGTCCCGGTACCCCAAGATGATCCCCGCGGACATTGATACCCCAGAGGTTATTAGTGATAGGCTGCCGCAAGCGCAGACTCAGGCTCTGTCCACTCTGAACAAGACAACCAAAGACCAAGTTGATCAAGTTCAGAAATACCGTCAATCTACTTTGGAAGCATTAATTGTATCTGAAGTGTCGGCTCTGGCGTTTGCAGTTAAATCCGGGGACATTTTGAAATTCTTACACCACGCCAAAGGGGTTGCAGAAGGTTTAGGAGCGACTATTGCCAACAAGGTAGATTCGTCGGAAAGAGGCACAGTTGTCAACGCTACTGAAGATGTCGTTCGATTGATAAATGCCGCTCGTACTCAGTTCGCGCTACATGATGCGAAAGAAGAAGAATCGGAAGTTGCAGACTCACAAAACTCCGCTCGAGTGGCATTTCGTGCTCTTGCCAATTCCACGGGTAAGTATGCTAGAACTAACCCTGGATGTTTGTCCTTATACGAGGAGATAACTCAATTGAAGGCAGTTACTTCGTACTGCCTCAAGAACGTGTACTGGTTCCCGGAAGAAGGAGCTTCTTCCCTTCCCACGAAAAAGCGTCGCATGTCGTGAGGTCAGAGACTACAGATGGCGTCGGAGAGGAAGGCAGGTGGCTACCACCCTGTCGTGACGACGCGCAGCAATTGCCACCCCTAAGTCATCCGAGAGCTTCGTTCGAGAGTTGGTGACAAGTGCTAGACGGCCAGCAGCGAGCGTTCAAGTGCATATTTTGTGAAAGTTAACTACGCAGTTGTAGTGAGAGCTGCAAGCGTAGTATTGCTCCTAATCGTGCAATGCAGATAAGGAACATGAAACACATGTGCTCGACTTTCGTAGTAGCAGTCCTGCTGTACTGTAGCACGATGGCAGCAATGCAAAATGACATAGTAGTTATCCAATAAAGGCAAACCAGCGGGTGGATATGCTCGATATTTGCTACTAGAAATACTGAGGGAGGTATTGGTAGATCTAGAACATCTTGGAATCAAACTGGATGATTTTACCTCCGTGGGTGAGAACCGCCATTTGCAAGCTGGACCGCTTGGAAGCAGATCTGAGGCCCAAGTGTGAGATGAAGCAACTCAAGCTAGATTCGTTCTTCTTTCGTGGCGGAACCGTTTCTCAGCGGGATCAAGTTGAACCTCCAACAGATCAAGTACTATGCTTCTTGCTTTTATCTTGCAATAAAACCCAAGACTCATGAGCTCTAGGTGAACCGTGAGGGTTCCGTACTACAGACATTTGCTGAATACGAGGATATGGCTCAAAATGTATACGTGCGTAGACCTCGAAACAAACCCACGGTAGTGTGTGTGAAAGATTACGAAAAGTGTCGCTAATCAAATGATGCAAATGCTTATTTCTTTTGTGGATAGCACGACATTTCGTACTGCTAGTGTGAGCCTCTTGCCGACTGGACCTTAGCGTGTATATTAAGCTGCAAAAAATCAGCTGTAGGTGCTGCTGAGGATTTTTATAACGTGTTCGTGTCGGTAAATAATGTAGCTAATCAAGGTTTTAGACTCAAACAGAGTACACTGTACTTCGAAATACAAATGCGGAACTCAACGGATGCAGCGAGCCATCGATGCAGACGTATCCCTCGAGATACTAGCTGTTAAAGGCATTGCCTTGGCGGCGGCTATGCCAATCGAGAAGGACGCACTGGTTGCCCAGTATGTAGGCAAAGTACTAAGTCGAGCTATGTGAAGAAAAGTTGAGTTGCTGTTATGGTTGTCGTCGATGGTACTCACCACGTGCTAACTGGCTTTGACAGGGAACCCAACGCTCACACACACCTACGGTTTGGCGGTGGATGCGAATGAAGTGATCTACGCCCGCTACGCTGGCGGAATCGCTCGCTTCGCGAACCATAGTTGCTCGCCAAACTGTACTATTGCGCAGGGAGGTAGCTGGTGAAACTTGCTGCGGGATATTTGCCAAAACAACTATTTGTTCAGGGGAAGAAATTACCATAAAGAATGGTAAGGCGTTCGTGCGGGCAGAGATGAGACAATTCATACTTTTAACAATCCCCGCTCCAGCATCTCACTTCGTTTCTCTTCCAGAAACAAAAAAAAATGTCTTTGTGGCCTACCAATTGCACAGGATTCATGTAAGTCAATGTTGTTTACATTTGCTTAATCAGTTAACTACCGTGCATTTGCTACTCGATAAATTTTAATTCTAAGTCATGCAGCCGTTGCTACATGTTGGGGGATAGCACTACCTACTGGCGTCGATTATTCAGTACATGCACCATCGAAAGACGCATCGGTGCTATTCCAGCGGAGGTTGGGCCGATTTTAATTCATTTCAAGCGAGACCAAGGCTAACGGAATTGTTTGATCGATAGGTTGCTAGATTATTATTGAGGGTTGCTGGTCTTGGGTACTGTGTACCAGTTGTACCCATTAACCGGTTAACCCGAACCGGTCCAATACGATCCCGCGATGATTACGGTACGTTGTTTACGCCACCGATGATTAGACGAGTAGGATGATTGGACGAGTACAGAGTGTTGGTGATTGGATGCACCAAATGATTGGATGCAGACTAGGTAGTGAAGATAGTGTAAGCTCCGATCAATCAATCACTTTCGAATCTTCATTCTACCCCTCAAGTGTCTTCGCTCCGGTCCCACCGTCTGCGACGTCCCTCCCTCCGCCTCATACAAGCTTCGTGTCCAAGATCCATACCTTCCATCAGGTTATGAGCCCAAGCACCATGTCCTCTGCCCAAGACGCCTCGACCAAGGTCTCCATTGACAAGTTCAACGGGGACAACTACGCGACGTGGAACCGCTACATGCGTGGCGTGTTCCTGATCAAGTCGACGTGGCATGTCGTGAACCGCGAGACGACGCCAAGCTTCACGGACTCGCGGGCCAAGGACGACTACGTCAAGTCGAGCAACATCGCTTTCGGACTGATGCTGCTCCACATGGACGCGGACTACCACCATGTGGTCGACGACTGCGAGGAAGCGTGGGTTGCCTGGTCGCGCCTGAAGACGCTGTACGGTGGTTCGCAGAAGGCTGGACGCATCTACCTGAAGCGCCAACTCTTCAGCATGGGAGATGTCGGAAGGCGGGCAATGTTTGCATCATTGCAACGAGGTCCTCAACATCAGCGCCAAGCTCAGCAGCATCGGTGCCAAGATGGAGGACGAGGACGTGGCGATCTGCTTGTTGCGCAGCCTCCCCAAGAGCTACGAGAACGTCGTGCTGAACTTGGAGATGAGCAGCGCTGAACTGCGGGTCGCAAGACGTCGTGAAGTGCTCACGAATGAGACATGAGCACATCAAGAGACAAGCGACGAGAAGGACGGGCAACGGCGACGGGGTGGAAGACGGAGAACGCGGCCCAAGGCGTTTCAACACCGGACCGAAGAGTCTCGCCAGTGCACATACTGCGGAAAATTGGGCACACGGTGGACAAGTGCTGGACCAAGCAGAAGGACGAGAATCGGGGCCCAAGACGCGGCGGCAATGGCAATGGCAACGGCCGTGGACGCGGGGCCAACAACATCCAGTGGAGAAACGACAGCGACGGATACGACTAGACTACGATCGAGTGGCGTTCGCGGTTCCATGGAATGTGGAATTTCGACGGGCAAGAATATGTCCGGGATGTGGGCGGTCGACAGCGGCGCAACGCACCACATCATCTGCAACGACAAGGGCCAAGTTCGCACATTTGATTGAGCGGAACGAAGGCGAACTTTCGGTGGCCGACGGCAACAAAGCGGCCATCATGGTGTGGGACCATCGTGGAACAAGTGGTCCTGCCCAACGGCGACGAGCGTGAGATCGAGATCAAGAACGCGCTGGTACGTGCCAAGCATGAGCAAGAATCTGCTCTCGGTACCGCAGATCAACAAAAGTGGCAAGTTTCAAGTGGTGTTCGACGGCACCAAGATGCAGATTGCGCACAAGGGCTCCAAGCAAGTGGTGGCGACGCAAAACCTCATGGATGGACTCTACTGGCTTCAGACGCCTCAGCGATCGGCGAATGCGGCGACGAGTGGCAAGATCGTCGACCTGCACGCGCGCATGGGTCACGCTCCGGTTGAGGTGCTTCGCAAGATGGTCGACAACCACATGATCAAGGACGCGAAGGCACCTTCCAAGTCGAGCGGACCAAGTCTGTGTCGTGGTTTGCCAGCAAGGTAAAATGGTCCAAAAAACCGTTTCCCAAGCAACCATGACAAGCGCCGTTACGACACGTTCGAGCTGCTCCACTTCGACATCTGCGGACCCATGGAGAAAAACTCACTTGGTGGCAGCAAGTACCTACTGCTGATCGTGGACGAAGCCAGCGGATGCATGAAGGGTTTCTGTCTGCGTGCCAAGTCGGAGAGCGAAGACTGCATCAAGACGTACATCATGAAGGTGCAGAAGCAGTTCGGCAAGAAGGTTCAAGTTTGTGCGGCACGACGGAGCTCGTGAGTTTGCGACCAACTCGCTCAAGGACTTCTACGAAGACGAAGGCATCGAGCAGCAAACCACGGTTCCGTACGCGCACCAGACGAACGGCACGGCAGAGCGAGCCATCCGGACTATCGTCACGATCGGCCGCAGCATGCTGCATCACGCCAAGCTGGACAAGTGTTTCTGGGCTGAGGCGGCCATGACGGCCATCTATGTGAAGAACCGCCTGCCGTCACCCAAGATCGAGCACAAGACTCCGTTCGAGATCGTGTACAAGTGCAAGCCGAGTGTGAAGCACATGCGCGTGTTCGGCTGTCGGACGTACATTCTGACTCCGAAGGAGAAGCGGCTCAAGTGGGATCCCAAGGCTCGCGCCGGACTGTTCCTGGGTTACGAAGAAGTGTCCAAGGCGTATCGACTTTATGACATCGAGGCGGGGCAGGTGGTTATCAGTCGCGATGTCAACTTCGATGAGTCGACCTTTGGACTTTCACCGACGATTTCTGATGAAGATGTCGACGACCTGGACTTCGAATCGCTCGACATCGACAATGATGGTTCCCGCCAGACGGAGTACACGCAGGCAGGGAAGCGCAAGAGCCGCCCGAGTGACGAAGATGAAGCTGCCAGAAGACCGCGAGCTGTGCGTCATCGACCTGGACTGGAAGAAGCAAGTGCGCCGAACTACTCCTCTCCGCACCGAGCAGACGCAGACGAAGAAGAAAAGCATGGAGATGAAGATGACGATTCGACTCCACCAGTTTTTTGGCGTGCAAGTGCCAATGCCGTCGAAGCAGGCGATCTATCGGAGCCGACGACATTCCAAGAAGCGGTGAACGGCCCCGACCAAGTGCACTGGCGCAAGGCGATTCGTGCTGAGCTCGAGTCGATGCGACTTCGTGGTGTGTTTCGTGCTGCCAAGTTGCCTAACGGACAACGCGCCATCGGTACCAAGTGGGTGTTCAAGATCAAGCGCAAAGCGGACGGATCGATCGAGAAATACAAGGCGCGCCTCGTGGCAAAGGGGTTCAAGCAGAAGTACGGCATCGACTACACCGAGACGTTCTCGCCCGTCGTCAAGTACGTGACGCTGCGCATGATCATCGCGATTGCCAAGTATTTTGGCTGGCCCCTCGACCAACTCGACGTGGTGACAGCTTTCCTGTACGGGATAATGAAGGAGCTGGTGTTCTGCGCGGTCCCCGAAGGTGTTGATCTCGACGGTGACTTCGACTGCCTGGAATTGGTGAAGGCGATCTACGGTCTCAAGCAAGCTTCGCGCGTGTGGAACGAGACCTTCGACGAGTTCGTGTGCTCCATCGGCTTCCAAGTATCGGCCTTCGATCCGTGCCTCTACATCAAGGTGGTGGATGGTCACTGCGTGCTCGTGCTGGTGTATGTGGACGATGTGCTGATCACCGGAAGTTCACCCGAACTGATCTCACGCACGAAGACCGACCTCAAAACACGCTTCGAGATGACCGACAGCGGCAAGTGCGCGTTCGTTCTTGGGATCGAGTTGGTGGACGGCCCAGACGGCAGCGTGACGATGTGTCAGCGCCGCTATGTGGATGACATTCTCAAGCGTTTTGGTATGGACGAGTGCAAGGCCGTGGTGAGTCCCGTCGACATAAGCACTCGACTGATTTCAAGTGACGCAGCGACCAAGGTGAACGCTCCGTTTCGCGAAGCTGTGGGTGCTCTGATGCACTTGATGACTGCCACGCGCCCGGACATCGCGTACGCCGTTGGCTATGTGTCGCGCTTCATGGAGAACCCTCAAGAAGAACACTGGGTTGCGGTCAAGCGTATCTTTCGCTACCTGCAAGGCACCAAGACGCATGGGATCTGCTTCAAGCCGGGTGACAACATCGACTTTCGCGGGTACTCGGACGCGGATTGGGCTGGCGACCTCGCGGACCGCAAGTCGACTTCCGGCTACACGTTCATGCTAATGGGTGCACCAGTGAGCTGGGGCAGCAAGAAGCAGTCAAGTGTTTCGCTGTCTACGAGTGAGGCGGAGTACATCGCACTCAGTCTGGCGATCCAAGAGGGCAAGTGGATTCATCGCCTACTGTGCGAGATTTTGGCGGCTACCAACGAGACGGGACCCGAGCTCAAGATCCGCGAAGACAACCAGTCGTGCATCAAGATGACGAAGAACCCAGTGAACCACGGTCGCGCCAAGCACATCGACATCAAGTACCACCACATCCGCGACGAAGTCAAGCGTGGTGAAGTGAAGCTCGAGTATTGCGAGACTTCTCTGATGCTGGCGGACATCATGACGAAGGCGCTCCCGGGACCTCGCCACATGGACCTGACGACTGCTCTCGGCATCCACGCGTGTTCGCATTGAGGGGGCGTATTGAGGGTTGCTGGTCTTGGGTACTGTGTACCAGTTGTACCCATTAACCGGTTAACCCGAACCGGTCCAATACGATCCCGCGATGATTACGGTACGTTGTTTACGCCACCGATGATTAGACGAGTAGGATGATTGGACGAGTACAGAGTGTTGGTGATTGGATGCACCAAATGATTGGATGCAGACTAGGTAGTGAAGATAGTGTAAGCTCCGATCAATCAATCACTTTCGAATCTTCATTCTACCCCTCAAGTGTCTTCGCTCCGGTCCCACCGTCTGCGACGTCCCTCCCTCCGCCTCATACAAGCTTCGTGTCCAAGATCCATACCTTCCATCAATTATCCAAGCATATTTTGCTCAAAGATGTTCGATTCCCAGTAAATGTTATTCTTTCTAATACATTGTTGTTGGTCAGTTTGTTCAGCTTATCCGCTAAGGAAATAGCTGGCGTGTAGAAGGATGTAAGCTTGGAAGATAATGGACCGAGTACAACTTAGCTGCTTTAGCTGAATATGGAAGCTCTTCCGTGGCATACACGTGCCACCCTTGGACGCCCCGCTATACCTACCTTTACTTCAACGAAACTATACGAAGCTTACTATTCCGTTCTCGATTTGAACCCTTTAAAAATAGTCATTGCACGATTTGTGGCGTCATGGCGCGTGCTATCAAGCCGACATAATCGGCAAAAGCTGGCAAAGCTGCTAAGCGCATTTTACAGCATGTAGCGATTCGCACAGGAACCCCACCACGACGCGCTTCAAGCCAACATGCAACAAATCTTGACGAGCTAGAATCTGGGCGTATGGAGGCTCGGCTAGCACGGAACGAAGAAACAAAAAGGAGGAATGCAGACACACAACATCTTCCCCAGAGCAAGCGCTGAAAGAAGAAAGGGCGTTACGTTGACGATAATGACGACGACAACCTCGAGCACGACACGCAAGGTATGTGTCATGTCAGTAGCGTGATTCGTACGTGATCCAGGTGACTATGAGCTCTTAATAATCCTTGCAGATTTTTTCACGCTATCGATGCCGCGCTGTATCGGGTGTGCGGTAGCTGTGGCAAACTTGCGAATGCATACAATTCAAAGTTAAGACTATACGACCCATATCTACGTTTTTTACTACTCTGTGCGATGCCGACGGAAATGTGAAATCGTTCCGGAAGGGCCCGTAGCCGATGACTTTAGTGAAGAAGCAGCAATGATATGGCTATGTGACAGGTGATACAGAGCTCTCTAGTGGCGCGAAAAACACCTATGTTTTGCCGAAGCAGTGGCTTTAGGATCGGCACAATCCCAAAGGTACTGGCTGAATTGAATCGAATGGAATCAATATTAATCGGGTTAGGCATTTCCTTTACTACCTGTATAACCCTGTATAGAGATGGTGAGGAATTCAGTCGTGGCAATGCGATCAACTACTGGAAGGAGCCTGATGAAATGGTAAAAGAGCTCCCTCGACCGCTAAATGAGTGGCATCGTATTTTTAAAGTCGAAATCTGACAGTACCACAAGCTACTTTCGAGTACATCCTGGTTTGGTGCGGCGCGCACTGGTATGGCTAATATCCAACAATCCTCTCTACAAGCACGTTCGAATCTCAGAAAAAAATCTTCGGGACTTAGAGAATAACTTTAACAATCAAATACCAAGTATATCCGTCACGGATGATGAGGTAAATGGACTACGAGGACAAGTCAGTGGACTAAGCAAGAGTCTGCATCTAATAGCGTCGGCCTTGCGGGGTCGTGTACAGGCAATACTTTCGGGACACCAGACACAGATACCCCTCAGTATGAATGACGGAGGTGAATATGGGGTTCGTAATGCAATGCAATATGAGAAAGAGAAACACATTATAACCGGAATGACTAATTCGAGTGCTAGCCCTTTAAGTGAAAGTGAACCCGATATTCTTGAAAATCTGACCGAGTCATTTGAATTAGATGGCAACCAAGGAAACAAACAAACTGAGTTGGGCCATATTCTAAATTCTATTGGAATGAATTCTTCAGACTCTCAGATTTCAATAGGGGAACTGCGTCGCCAGCACGATACTATAGACGAGTACAAACTAAACCGTTGATATAACGCTGCTTCCCTACTGTATTTCCTGATGGTTAGGAGGTTATCACCCCGTGCGTGAGAGCAAAAGTAGACTTCACGAGTACAAGCTGGCGGAGTATTGCGCGCACTTGATGTAGTGACACGATAGAAGATACGCTATCCATGGTAATTTCAAGTTTTTCTGTATGAATCTAATTCAACGTCGTCAAATTGATGGTTTAGTTCGACGAGGCGGGTATGCCGATACCCGTGCTGATGCAATGGAATTAGCAAGTAGTGGGAGGACACAGCATCATGATAGCGAACGAGAACACTCAAATAACGAGAAGGAGCTGCGATGAAAGTTGTGGATTCGTTAAAACTTTACTTTCGATTACTAAGAGGTAGTGGTCTATACTGGTAGAACGCTCTAGATGACCTAATGTCTATGATCGGCAATCGAGTTCCGCCTACGAAATGGCCTACGTTTTTCCTTACTCTGAGCGCGGCGGATACGATTTCGCCAGACTTTGCACGAGCATGCAACCTTACATTAACGCTGGAGGAATGCAGACTGATTGCGTTTAGTGAGCGAAGAAAGTACCTTAGTAAGAGCCCTGACATCAGTGCTCGCCATTTTAACAGAAGATTTCAAGCCTTCTTCAATATCCTTTTATGCGGTAGAGCCAAACCTTGGGTGAAATTGCCGATCATTTCTGGCGTGTAGAATTTCAGCAAAGCGGATCACCTCACATACATTGCTTGCTTTGGGTGAAAGATGCCCTTGATGTTCTACAATTATCAGAGAACGAAGAAGAACGCGCCAAACTTGCGGTTGTTGTCGATAAACACATATCTGTACTAACGAAAACGCTTCAGGAATTAAATTCGTGCTCATGCACAACTTGCAGTACTAGTAAAAGCGACAACCTTGCCTTCAGACCGCCTCCTATTGGTAATGCAGATTGGAGTTGTGATTTGGCGAGACTGGTGCACCGCGCACAACAGCATGAATGCTATGCTAAGGTCTTCTTGTAGGAAAAAGGCGAACAAATGTCGTTTTGGCTTCCCAAAACATTTCAATCTAGAACAGTAATTGAGACGAAAATAGGTTCTGATGGGATTCCCTCCTTAAAAATCTATCTAAAGCGGGATGTATCGATTATTATCAACTATTCGCCGCATCTCCTTTCGTGTTGGAGAGCGAAAATGGATCTGCAGTTGATTGGTAATTCGTACGGAGCCGCGGAATACGCTGAAGCATATATAAGCAAAGCAGAACCAGACACACTTCGATTTAGGCGTGTCATTGCGAAAGCTATTCAACGAAGCGACTCAAACCTTCCGTACCATTCCATTTTGAAGCGAGTTGCAAATGCGACCCTGGCCGTTCGTGAGGTAGGTGCACCTGAAGCAATATACATCTTGCTTCGAAATCATAGTAAATCGCGCTCGACCAACAAAGTTAAAGTTATGCGCCACGACACCCGCTACTACCGTGTTGAACCACAAAACCGGGATGATCTTGTCGCGTTAGCCAGCCCGTCACAGCCAGACACTATTCGAATCGAGCCCATCAAGAAAACATACAAGAATTGGGCTAACAACAAACAATTTAACGCGATGCGTTTAGCAACATTTGTAGAATCGTTCGAAACACTAGATTCGATAGGTAATGCAGCGTCATCAAATGATCTATGTGAACGCATTGACGGAGAAGGATGGATCAAAAAGCGCAAGAAAGTCACTGTAGTGCAAAGGACTCCATGGATAAAACCAGAAACTTCAAACCCGAATTTTTGCTTAGGTTTTTTTGTATATCCCGTGGCGATCAATAGAGGACCTTCCTGCAACAGATGATGAGGCAATTGCACACGTTTTTTGAAGCCCAATATTTCCTACTTGACGACGATCTACTGTAAGAATCAAATCCCAAACTAGCTCGACAATATCGGCTAGATCTGGTAAAGAATTTTCGTAGTGAATCTAGTATCTCAGACCTGCCACCGTCAGATTTTGATTTTATTTCGAATGCTGAAGAGGAAATAGCAGAATCAGAACCGGTGGCGGAACCGTCAAGTGACCACAATAATGTGATGAAGTGGACAGGTAAGCACATCTTCACACCAGCAATTGTTGATAAAGCGCGCGTTTTTCTTAAAACCATGGATGAAAGAGAAAAAAGAATCTCGATCACTGGGTAGTGGGTTCCATCATAATGAAAGAATGCATTCGCAGTATTTTTGATTGTGAAACTGCACTTAGTACAGAATCGGTGTCTGAATCACAGTGGATTTCGTTTGCAATGGAGCAGTTTAGAAGATGGTTTAAATGTTCCCTCGATAAATCTAAATGCAAGCATGTGCCGATGATCATAAACGGCGAAGCCGGTTCTGTCAAGATTGGATTGATAAGAGGACGCGTTACATTTGGCCAGGGCACTCCGACGAACCTTTCGGTGGTAGATATGTTTATTCTACTGGAGGTGCGGCTGAGTTAGACCCAGTTATCCCAAATTCGTTGTCAACATTGCTTATGAAATCAAAAACCAAGCTCAGCGTCGATGAAAATAAATTTGGAGTAGTATCGAAACCGTCTGCATGCTTACTACCTACCGTATTGCCGCGCACCAGGCGCCTAAGCGCTCAAAACGAGGGAATAGTATAAAACTGTAGGGCGTGAAACCTCAAATAAAAGACACATTCCAATAGAGTGAACACACAGAACGATCATCTGGTGGAGCACAAGAACTGTCAAGAGTCGACTGGACCAACATTTTATCAACAGGTGCTACTCGATCCAACCTAACATCTCCACCAACCATTCGAATGGCTGGTCATCGTATACAACATGTCCGCTGAGGCCACCTAAAGCACTTTTAGTTTCACCGTTACAGCGCCATGCTAACGGCGAAGAAGCGGCATAGCTACAGCCTCCAGTTCAAATTGAGCGTGGCAAACGAGTGCAAGCCCAACGTCGTTGGCCATGGATTCCATGCTCTGGCCAAGAAGCACCACGTGACCTCTTCAATGGCGAGGCAATGGTGTAATCTCCGAGATGAGCAGACGCAAGCATCGAAGGACCGTCGACTTGCGACGCGTTCGCTACGAAGAATGCCGGGTGCAGGTCGCAAACCCGAGCACCATCAGCTCGAGCAGCAACTTCACGTATGCGTGGCTACCCGACACAAAAAGGAGCTGCGTGTCAAGGACAAATACATCCTGCTACATGCTCTCAACGTCCACCGCTCTTTAACAGAGAACGGTGCGCCGCCAACCGACTGTCGACTTTCGTCGGGGTGGTTGGATCGATTCAAGGGCCGCTACAACTTGGGTTCACGACGCCAGGCGGCTACCAGAACACTTCCCGACAACGCTACCGATATATGCCTTCAGTTTATAAGAAAAACACAAGAACTGATTGAAGAGCACCACATACTGCCATGAAACGTCATAAACATGGACCAGGTCCCTAGATACTTCTAAACAGAGCCGAAATCAACAATTACAGCCCGCAGCTCTAGAGAGGTGCTTCTGCGGAAAGGCGGCAGCAGTCACAAAGGGTTCACTGCAACATTTGCCATCACAGGTGATGGACAAATATTGACACCTCACGTCCTATTCTCCAAGCTAAAGAAGAAACCGTCATGCCCACCTGGTATTCTTGTGGATGGGAACCCCACAGGAATGTGGAGCGATGGCATGCTTCTCCGACATGCAAAGGACGTTGTATGCAGTAGGAAAGAAATCTAGTTCTACCGTCAACCCGTGCTGTATATTATCGACTCGTACGCTGCCCACATCAAAATGTTCAACGAGGGACTTCTCGAACGCTACGACGTGTTCGTGTTGTTAGTGCCGCCAAAACTCACGAACCTGCTTCAACCACTCGATGTGGCTGTCAATAGAAGCTTTCAAGCTATCTACAGGACCAAGTACGACGCCTACATTGGGCAGGCACTGCAAGACAAAAGCCTTCAAACGAAGGCTGGCAACCCCAAAGTTCCACACTACGAAAAGGTAGCACAATGGGTGCTTGTCTGGGCAGCAACTAAAACAACGGAGGACATTGCGAGAGCTTTACAGCTCTGCGGGCTCGTCGCTAAGGCAGAATTTAACGTGGATAAGGTACACCCTCCACTTCGAGAGCTACTCAGATCGACGGTTAACATGCACGAGTGGCATCAGCGGTACCAGCACATTGCTGACGGGAGTGATGATCGTGAGGAGCTGTGTATCTCTCCACCAGGCTGGTATCTTATGGATGATATACACTCAAGCCTGTTTTGCTGCCTTCGGCACAGTCTCGGCGCATCCTACGCCGACTACGAATCGGTCCTGACGGACTATATTCAAGAGCTAGAGGGACCGGAAGGATTGTTCGACGACGAATACGTAGCATCGCTACGAAGTGGTGAGCTTGCCGCTGGTGAGCTTGAGCTGTTTGCTGCATCAAGAATGCACATTTGCGACATTGAGGTCATCTAACTCAACTACGACTGCAAAATCATCCCCAAGTACACGTACACTGCTGAGTGTGCAACTCGATCGATCTGCGTCGCATGTATCGGGCCCTACTTCACCTTGAAGGTGGACGGATTGCATGTGTAGAGCTACCTCCCCACTGCTCTTCTAGTTGTTTGCACCCCTCTGCATTTAAACGCCTAGGCTGTATACAAACGTTGTCGTCTATCCTAAGTGCATGCATCGAGCCAAGCATATTGCCTACCAAAATGCAGATATTAACGACGCGAAAGAGCGAAGCATTGCATCAGCCCACGCATAAATTTGTGATATATCTTCACAGCATTTCGTCCAGCAAAAGCGATTGGCAGCAAAACGCGACATTCCTGCAAGAACGGTTCGTGCATTGTTAATAGACGCTCAAACGGCAACAAATACTCATGATATAATTGTGAGGCCTTACAAATTAAAGCTGTACCTGTAACGCTTACGTACAACATGGCGCAACGTGCCGGATTGTGCAATGGAACCAACGCTGTAGTTTATGACTTTATGTTCGTATCCGGAAGCGACTTACCTATCGTTCTCGTGCAAATTACAGTCTCATATTGCGGGCATTCGCTACTGGAGGAAGTACCAAGCATTGTTTCAATAGCACCGATAGACATTTCTTAGAATTCCTCTTCGGTTGGCGTATGCTATGACGGTACACAAGGTACAAGGCCTTACTTGCTCGTATGTAGTTTTTCATTCCAATTCAATCCCAAACATTTCGTTTGCATATGTAGCGCTTTCCCGTATCACACATCCGAATTCTATAATCATTACTCAGCCATTGACACTAGAAAAACTAACAGCTACTCCCGAACAAATTGCGATATTCCAGTGCGAGGGGCAACGCGTTTTAGAAGTTGTCGCGCAAACAACGGCTGCTGCTTCGTCAGCGGTGGACCGAATGAAGGCAGTGGCGCGAGCCCATAACAGCGCAATGACACCGAGATGAAGGCCCAGTGATTCGTCGTGGGCTACCATGAGCTGCAATGCTACAGCCCGCAGCATATGGCAATAGCAGATTGCAAGTTCCAGACTCAGCACGAAAGCAGGTACGCTAGCACTACGACACTGAGCAGCATTGATGTGGTTTTGACACGGAATTGCGGTGATGATTGCATTCAGGAAAGGTCCTAATGCTGTGATATTGACCGCCTCACACCAGAAGACAAATAAGCTGCTCTTGCCGTCAAGTCCGAACTGATCCTGAGAGCCTAAATTGAATTTCTGTAGCCGCCGTCACGATGTCGTCGTGTTCATCGCGGTGGTCGGTTTGATACCGCTTATAATAATGACATCTGTTAGTTCCGCTGGGACAATGGGAAAAAGGTTGTAGATAAAAAAAATATATGTTTGTGCGAGGACAGAGGTAGCAGTAAATATTGCTCCTTGCAGAATAGTTTAAACATACGCAACGCAGCACGCGCACTACAGCAAAAAAAAAACTGCGAAAACCTATGCATTCTTACGGATTACATCGATCGCCACGCTTCACCCCATCGGACGAACTTCTTATCGCTTCAAAATGCTGCGCACTCGGCTGCAACCACCTCGACAAATGTTGGCTGCAGCATCGCAGCAGCTACCTCCAGGCGTTTAAAGGTCACCTCAGGCACGTCGCGCACGCTTGATGGACTTATAATGTCGGGAAAGATCACCACAGAGGAACCAGTTGGTGGCAACAGCACACAGGATTGCTGCGCTGGGGCGATGGCGTACTGGAGTTGCGACACCACGACTTTTTGGCGTTCGGTGTGTGTTCACACAGCTGCAGACACCATCGAAGGTTGTTAGGCCAAGCACAGCTGTGCCGCGGCTCCAAATTGCAGCGGGACTGCCTGCATTTCAATGTAGACTTCTTGGGGGTACTGCGTCGAAGCCGAAGTGTGGCATATACACGTCGACGATTCACGTTGCGTTGAAACGCCAGTGCCATGAGCAGAATCCTCTACTTCACACGTCGTGGCAGCCGGTGGGATTTCCTGTGGTTCACTCCGCGCGCTTGTAGGGCTAATATCCTTCGTCGTAACGAGCTCCACCGGCGCTGTCGCGTCGTCATCACCACTAGCACTAGCACTAGCCTTGGTATCTGCCGATGTGGATGCAGCTGGATTCTTGGCGATATGAGGCGACGAATAAACGAGCTCGAACCTCTCTATCTTCCTTGCCTTGTTCTGACTTTTCTTTTCTATTTCAGCCATCTTCTTTTTCGTCTTGATCGCGGTTCTGCGGTAGCGAGTGCGCTGCATGGCGTTCTGGTGATCACGGTGCTCCGCACAGAGCCAGAGGAGCTCTCCGTTCTTTTTGAAGGTTATGTTGCTGTGGCAACGGCCGGCAGGATATTGTCATCGCTGCAAACCGAGTTTGTGCTGGTGCCTGGCGCCTTTTCTGGCAATCTCCTCCGGCACCTGTTCGGCTGACACACCACATCACAGCATCACAAGACGGGCGTTTGCATGTTAGCCAGGCTATTGCATCTGCAAGACACGCTTTCCTCCTCTGCAACGGCGCACTGCAAACGACTGGTGCTGTCGGCATTCTCGTGAGTAACAAGATTGAAAAATGAAAGTCGTTCATCTTCAACCTATGCATCCACATATTCTGTTTTGGGGGGGGGGGGGGGGGGGGGGAGGGCGATGCCGAAATATTTTCGGATATATATTTCGGCTTGTCCCCTTAGCAACACAAGGCGTTCGATCGCCGTAGATGCTGCTATACTAGTAATATTAATAATACTTTTAAGTACAAAGATGATGTACAGGCGATTAATCGAGGGAAACGGCTCTCGTTAATGCAACTTCACTAACGGCACCTTTGAGCACCTTTAACCACCTTTCGGGCTCTTTTACGCAATTTCAAATCACTTGCACATTATCATTGGGACGGGTGTCATGGACACTTAAAGACCAAAATCCTTTATTGCACGCTTGTTTCTTATGACAATATCTCGCCTTTTAAGCCCATGACACGGCTGGCAGAACCTCCAACCGAGCGAAGTATGGCTAAGCTTTGGCCTGGCTGAAGGCTGCTTAATCCGCGCACGATTGTTATTCCAAAAGCTTCCTTTTGGGCTTCCCGAACCAGTCAATTTCACCCATCTTTTGGTAGGGTTGTGGTTAAATGTGCATTAACGACTTCGGAGGGAAACACACAAATGCGTTAATAGCCGAATTTGTTCGGCACGTCAGTATGATAAAGGGTCGAATTTATATGGAGAACGAGCAAGCTGAGGGCCTGTCCTGACCACGACAAAAACTACCATCAGCACTGTAAGTTGCTCGTTCGTCACGTAATATAACCAGGTGGCACTACCATAGACCAAGAACCACCACCGATTTAGCACCCAACACTGCAAAATCTCCACGTGGCACCACGGCTATTTATAGCCAATGCAAACATATCAAAGTTTAAATATTGACCAGTAATAACATAGAAATTGCTCCGACTGAGGGCTCCGACCCTCATTTCTGGATCTACCTTCTGCCACCGACTTCGCCCTCCTTCGTCATGCCTCGCCGAATTTCTTGGAAACCCCCCACCGCCAGCATCCAAACGCATTACTGCACCGTTAGCTACAACAGCTCAACATAGGAGATATCGGTGCCTTAGAGCCAGTTCTACTTATGACACCGTTAAGAAGTTGTATTCGTTTTAGTGACCATAGTTCGTTGTTTATCGCTTTAGTAACCAACGATTGGACCAATGGTCTACCAACCAGTTCGTATAGTTATTCCAGCAGACGCGACACAAAAAACGCGGGAAGGCGAACACGTCGGTTGCAGTGCAACCAGCAGTACCAGAGAAAATTGAAGCAACAGCGAACATGGACTCGGACACGATCGTGATCGACCACGATTCAGGGGGGACAGGTCAGAGTGAGCTTGACGAAACACCGTGTTATTTGCCAACCAGCCAGCATGTTTCCCAGTCGAAGGGTAGCCAAAAACAATGGAAAAGCCCACGCAAAATCGGAAACTAACTATAGTTTTTCTTGCGTGCTGGAGACACGATCCGAAATCTAAAAAGACACGAATCCGATCTTGAAAATCAAACACGTAAGCAGCTCTGGTAACTATACAATCGACCAATTATTAGCGAAATCTTGGGGCTGGCTAGCTAAAACGTTGTGCTAGCAATTAGATGTGCTGACAAGTACAAGTAACGCGAACGTACAAAGCGTGGATGATGTCGCTGATCGGATTTCGTGGCATCGGCGGAGTTCCAGTTGGAACACTCGAGTTGCGATGGCACAATCAGCTCGACCAGTTGTCAACGTAGTGACTGAATTTCCAATTAGGGAAAGCGAGAGCTGGGACCCTATCATCAAAGCGGTGGAGGAATACGAAGAGAAGTACTTCTTGTGCTATCGCTGGAGAAAATTGCTCACGACAAAAACGCACAACAGACTTGTATTTAGTATTCCAGCTTTGGCTCTTTTTATTCTTGCTAATCAAACTTGTCGTTGTTGCTGTGTAAGTCTTCTCCATGCTGCTGGTTTTGGTGTCCACGTCGATGCTAATTTCTGTAGACGACCAAGTACCCAAATCTTCCCGGAATGTTTTCCGTGATACTCGTGAACATACCGGTGCTCTCATGGTTGTCATCAAACGTCTCGCGGCACTGGCTTACGCCAACGCTCCAGTCGGTTTAGAGGTTGTCCTGCTCGAATCTCGGCTACAGTCATAAAAGTTGCCGGTGAAGGTGGCTTTGATAAGTGGCTTGCCAAAGTGTATAACGAGGTGAGTATATGACGGTTACGCATTTTGTTTTAGGATATGCTAATATTTAAATTAATCTTTTTGATTTTTTTTGCGCACACAAGGACCCACAACCTGACCGACGCTGCTATCGCGAGCACTTACCAGGGAGCGGCATGCCCTGATGATCGTCCCGATGTTCAAGAACGACTTGCCGATATGGTCAACGTTGGCGGTGCGCTTAAGAAGATCACTCAGTTCCTTTCCGACAGTCTAGGTATTTTTCACCTCAGCAAAAGCTACGATTTCTTTTTTTAACCTGTTTTTTATCCTTCTATGTTGTAGCACGAACGGTGACACCCCAAAAGGCCCGCAACATCATACAGAGACGTCTTGGGAAGTCTTCAGCTGAGCAAAACCTAAAGCTGTACTAGACGCACTGGCTGATCAAGGTTCTAGCGTTCTTGTTTTACAGGATCAATTGGAGATATCGTCTGCAATCGTTACCCAGACTCCCGTTCAAAAGCGCATATCCCGCGAGTGGGGGGATTGCTTACTGATGGATTGGACCCACTCTACCAACAACCACGGCTATCACCTTCGTACGGTATGAAGTATTGCATTGCATCGCTCTTAAGCTATTATGGTAGCATTGCTTGAATTTTAACATTACCTTATTGTAGGAAGTCTGCTTGTGACGAGTCCAACCGGCCGAGGAATTCCTATCCTCGACTTTGTTTCGCTCAACAAAACAGCTGCTATTATTGAGCACATATTCGGATTTTTCAAACCAAAAACCACTGGCTGGGAGAAGATAAAAATCGTCGTTATTGACAAGGACTTCGTGGAATGGCGATCGCTGCAACATTGCTTTCCTCAGGCCAAGGTTTTTTTTATGTCAATTCCACGCTACCACCTACTGGAGAAAGTTGCTACGGCGCCAGCTATTTGATTTGCGAATTGCACAACGAGAGAGGCTTCAGTCGATGTTCATGCAGATGCTGAAAAGGTAAATTGCCTTTTGACTTGTTGATAATTTCGCACATCTAACAGATTTGTAACTTCCAGCTAAAGCGAATCAGCATTTGATGAGAACTATGAAGCGTTCAAGGAGTCTGTGAGTCGGGAGTTCTGGCTTATTTCGACAAAACCAGGAAGAAGTGCATCAATATGTGGGCAAGTTTTGCTCGCGGTCGCTATTTTAGCGCAGGAAATACTACAACAAACCGCGGGGAAGCCAATTGGAACCAGTTAAAAATGCTTCTGGGCTATCGACCGGGTTTAGACAGGATCGTCGTGGGGATTTTGTGTCATCAAGTTGCTGTCGTGAGCCGGTTTGCTTCGGTTTTGAGTCGGCACGCCTCCACGTCACGCCCTGCCGACGCCGTAACTAACTACCTTCGGCGTATGTCCTGAATGCTCAGTGCCTATGCTTATCAGCGTGCACGGCACGAGTGGGATGTTTTGCACACAGTTATGAAGGGGGCTCGCTGCTCAGTGGCAGTACAAGCAGCAAAGTGGAATGTATTCTCGGACTCCCACATCTGTCAGCAGCGACGATGGAGGAGATGACACGGACCAACGGGCTCTTTACGTGCCCAACCCTCCAAGGCTAGTTGATTTTGCGCGTTACAGCGTTCAAGCCGCTCAAAGCGCAACTACAAGCGGCAGTGCAAATGCATGTTTCTCCCCAGAGCCTGCCGTCATTGATCTTGTTAGCACAGACGATAGTGGAGAGGACGCCGAGAATACTCAGATCGGATCAAACGTAGCAACAGTGTCTGTAGGCGACCACCACGGATCACATCTTGGTGATGCAGCATAGGACGGCGACGGAGTCATGGACGCAGTTAAACTCGAAGCTGAACTTGAAGCTATGGAAGCTGTAAATACTATTTTGAAGAGGACGGAAACGTACAAGGACGTAGCAAAGAGAGGGAAGAAAATGCAGAGCAAAAACAACCCACAGCAGCAGACTAAGTCTCGCTGTCGCCGATACCAGACCAAAAGAAAACAAGTGAAGTCGTCGACAAAATCAACCAAAAGCTACCATTTACCGACAATTCAAGCTGCCTTTTTGCAAGGTTTTGAAACGCTTCCAGATCTAGTCGAGCGCTTAAGGACCCAATATCGTGAAACGGATAAAGACACAGTTGATGATGAAACTACAGATAATATCGAAACTGAAGAATCTAGCGCTCCAGATTACAATTGGGATCAAATGATGAATTACGATGTGGAGAATATTGATCTAGAATTCAAAACGCCTGCCCCAGATAGTGACAATAACGCGGATATTACGCCGGAAGGGTGGCCCCAACACTTACAATATTTGACTCGCTGTATCAACGACGAAGAAATTTCTTTTATCGACACGGGATCATTTGATCCCTGTGAGTGTACTTTGGACTACGTCTATGACGAGTGCAATAATTCAGCCTCGGCTTACTATTTCACCCCTACTTCATGCGCTTTAAATGGCAGATGCTCCAATAGCATTTACGCGCATTCGGGAGTCAGAATTACCCCATCTCGTCATGGTTTAGGCCTGGTGGCAATGGAAAACATCTCCATTGGTGAATTTATCGGCGAGTACACCGGAAAATTGACAATGGACAATTTCAACAAAGCTTCTGTCCAAAATGAGTACGCAATGGAGATACACGTTAAAGCTACGGGGGGTAAAACTGCTTTTATTGACGCTGAAAACAGTGGTGGCAAAACGCGATTTGCGAATCATTCATGTCAACCTAACTGCCTGTTCGTGGAAATGCGAAACCGTCGTCGAGTACGAGTGGTAGTGATCGTAATTGCACCTATTTCTGCTGGAGAAGAAATCACTGTGCATTACGGTTCAAACCTCTGGTTCGACTGCACGTGCAACAAGCCCAACTGTGTAGGTCACATGCGTCCCGATTCGCACTCAACGTAGCTGAAAGAAAGATAAAAATACAAAGACTCTGAGAAGTGTTGCATTCTTGGTATTTCTAGTAGCTATTAGTTGAGCAAAGCCGGCGATCCATGTCGTATACACCTGTGTGATAACTCCCTTGGGCTGCTGCTATGAGATCATTAAGCGATTTTGAACCTGTGAGGTATGAACCAATAAAGTTTACCTGTTGCAGACGATATAAACCATTTCCGGCTATTAGTGTTGAAGGCGGCAGACACGAGATTCCGCTGGTATACCACATTGCTTCAGAAATGCAGTATTGACAGTGTGGGGTGCAATTTTGTCTAAGGGGTTTACAGCAGGAGCATCTTCAGCGTTTCTAAGGGATAAGCGGCAATCCACATTGATCGTACTGCGGTATTGTTAAAAGGCAAGTTCCACATTCAGATTGGCTGTATTGACAATGTGGGAAGTCAAAAAAAATCTCTCAATAATTCTTCTGACAGCAAATGTAACAGGGTTACACGCAAGGGGCTACACGTAGCCACTTGGTTGCATGGAGGGTTCTCGAACGTTGGTGTAAGACACACCGATGGTTACACTTTGCAGACCGCTGGTCTGTATGCATTTAGGCTTCCTATTGGTAGATAAGCATTTCTTTCTACCAATTAGATTAGCAGGGTTCTGACAGCCATCGGATGGCAGAATACCTTTCATATAGGATATCAGTTTTAGGAGGAAACCCAGTCCAGACATAAATCATAAATAACAGTTCTCATTTTAACCCAAATCGGCTTTAGCTTTTCTTATTTTAGTAAATCTATACTTTCGGACGAAAGTATAGTTAACCTAAGTAAAAGCAAACTACGCTTCCTCGTACACGTGCGCTAACGTGTAAGCCGAAGTAGTGGGCACAGAGTTGGCCCATTACAGCAAATGTTATGAAGAAAATGGAAAATGAGCCAAAAGCCGACAATCAACAGTGATGAATTTGATGTAACCATACCAGTAATCAACTCCAGGGAGGCTCACGAACAATATCCTTGCTGTGGGGCGTCCATAAAGGTTACTCCCTATCAACAGAATGGCCATTCAGGGCAGGTCGGCCTGGTTCATTACCGTTCTGCCGGCGTCGCTTTCAAGACGTGCTTCGGTTTACAAGCATCTCGTTCCCGTTGCAATCAACATGTGAGCGGTGTCGCATCGCAAAAAGTAAATGCACACAGACAGCGAGCTTTCGAAAGTAGCGGCATTCGCATGTGCAAAGATCAACGTTCACAGTCCACCCGGAATTCGGCATGCCCTCAAATTCCATACGCATGTAATTCACTCCCATTTGCGCTGTGATCGCGATAGTCTCTTCAGTTCTGATCTTTTACTGGATGTAAATTCTTTCGGCAGGGACTGAGTACATTCACAACTGGATTCGACGCAAACACTTCCTCATCCTCAGGTACATTTGCATCTTGCAGCAATGACTTCCGATCCATTTCCTTCGAGCGTCTTTGCAGATCATCGGTTGCCTTTGGAGTGATACCAAAATCGTGAGCCTTTTCACTTTCATTGCTGCAGCATTCCTGAAGTTGACGCAGAAGCGAGCCCATCTTCAATTTTGCACGAAGAGTATAGTCGCGTTTGATAACGCGGTTAAATTGCTCAGCGGGATTGTTGGTAGTCGCGTAGGCACTTGGACTCTGAAAGGATTGCCAGCGGATGAATTTCCGAGTCAGCCACACTTTTTTGAAGTAAATTGCAAACGCTGCTGTCGAAGGATCGCCCCTCCAGCGTGGTAGAATGCTGTAGAACAGCCGCACAAAATCGGATCGGTTCTCGGCACAATGGAGATCGTAGATATCCTTACGCACGCGATTCGCAGCGCGCTCATCAATAAACTTGAGCCTATCGTTGACATTTTTCATCACGTGAAAAAAACACATGAGGTAGACGTACTGATTGTCCCGACCAAAGCCATTCTTGACCGAATTGAACTGCCCGTCGTCCGCGTCCCCCATGACATAGTACACTCGCAGTGGTTTATTCGCCACAGCTTCGAAAACACGCCGCAACGCAGCTAGAGCTTTCGTGTACATTTCTTCCACGATCTGGGATAAAACCACGACTGCTAACAAATGGAACCGTCGTTCACGGTCAGACATTCCAATAACCAGAACAGGATAGCTAACTTGATTCAGCTTGAAGGTAGCATCCACGCGTAATATAAACGATCTTGGTTCACGATCCAGCCTCTGCAACAGGGCTCGAGAACTCACACCCACTAAAACTGGCTTCTCGTCCGACCCGTTGTCAACAACAGGGTTGCCGTTCTGGTCCAGATCCCACCCAAACATAAATGGTTGTGTCTCCTCCTCGTACCCTGTGAATGCCGCTTCCTGGACCATTTTCATGATCTTCTGGTAGAGGGTCGTTGTTCCCGAGTTTTGTTCTTGAGTACTAGTTCACTAGATTCTGCACCATTCGCAATGTTGGGGCACTATTATGAGATAACTGCATCTTGACTTTCATTGCGTTGCGAATGCGTACTGGTTTCAATCCTTGCTCAGCCATTTCTTTACAGAACTCTTTTTGGCGAAGAGGCATCACCTTCTTTCGCACGTCCTGTGCCGTCGTGAAATGATCATGCAGCTCAAACACTGCCATGGTGTCTGAGCGCTCGCAAATCAGCACTTTCCCCCGCCAGGGACACTTAGCAGTCGGAGCGTATTCGCAGCACTTTTTAGAGACACATGTCAAGAGCATGCACTGCATGGAATGGAGCAAAGGGTTCGTGCAAATGCCGCATGTAGTAGGTTGGCTGCGAGATACTTTGTGGGCTTTAAGCGTCCCCAGGAACTCGTTTCCATCGCTAACACCCACGCCCACAACCACCTCCTTCCAGGGTAGATTGCGTGGCATATGTCTCCAGCCGAGGCCTCGAAGGTCTTCTCTCTCTTGAATCGACTTGCGCGAACCTCAGCTCTTCTTCGCACCTCCCTTCGTCGTTGCCTGGAAATCCTCCCTCCTTTCTTCGTCTCAGAATTCTAATTGGCTATAAATATAACTTTACTCGCACTGTGATTGGTGGTGATTCTATAGTGTTAGGGTTCAAAGTGTGCTTTGCAATCAATGGATTGTGTTGTGCGGGTGAACACTTTCGTGTGAAGCCTACTACTTTATCTGTGGTTTCCAGAGTTTGCTGTGCTGCCCCGCAGGATGGATTCGAAGACGCAATGAATAGTGTTTTTAATGGGTTGTCTCCAAATATTGTTTGCCCATCCTAGAGTCTTCGAACGAATTGGTTTTATTAAAACCCTGAACGTCACCTAAAACAAGCCTGAGAACTGCGACCCCCTGGACATTATTAAGTCCGAGTCCCACAAAATCAGTACAAAAAAACAAAAAAAGTATCACGATCTCAACGCATACAATTTGTTTCATGCCAGGCTCATTATCAACCAAGGTTGCTCATCAAGTGCTGTAAAAACTGGACTATAATATCTTACAGACGAAAGCACTGCTAGGTTAAAGTCTATGCGGCAAAATGAAGAACCTTTGAAGGCAGAATGATGAGCTTGAATATAAAGGCCTGAAAGTTCATCCTCTTTATATAAACTATTATTAAATAATATGCCCTTACCAAAAAAAATCACCTGTAGGCTTACAGATCGCCGTTCCTGCGTGGCACCAACCTGCTACTGCAATTCACAGTAGATGCTGCGGCTGCGAAGCAGGCGCAGAAGATGCGTTGAGACGAGGGTCATACAAACATTACCAAAAGGTTGGAACTTGGATCGAATTGCATAAAATTTAGTTTAAATTTTAGAACTTCGTCGGGCAGGCAGGTTTTATTTTTTTAGCACATTTATTTAAAATAAATTGCAGTTTCTTCTATAAGCACTATTTATTTTTTAGCCCATTTATTTAAAAATAAATTGCAGTTTCTTCTATAAGCACTACCGGAATAAGTGACGCTTCTTATTGCTCTTCAGCTCAGTTCAACACCCATTGGTGCCATTCCAGTAAAATCCAGAGCTTCCATGTGCTATAATAGGCACGGCATTTGTTTCTATGTGAAAAATTAATCAGTTTGCACACGATAAGGTAGTGAGAACGAGGTGCCATACTGTACCTTCACCATCGTCGCACGCGGCGACTTCATTTACATCTTGCTATGCTGATAGCGAAACGAATCGCTGACAGTATATCCGAGCATATCACCACAGGCGCGATCTCCATCTAAAAAATCAGCCTACTTACTTAAGTACTGTTTTTCTGCTTCTTCAATTCCCTGAGGTAGAATAGAGCTTGCACTGGGCGCTTATTAATAGGGCCTGGTCGCGCGTCGGGTCTGGTTATCTAGAGGGCTAGGAGCAAATCATCTCCATTTTCCTTTTAACTTGGTTTTCTATCGAGTAAAATTGGAAAGTCGTTTTGGGCAATTTTGTAATACCCATATGCACTTTTTAATTGGTCGAGCAGCCAATCAGATCCCTGCGTGGAGGCCTAGATAACCTGAACCCCGATGGGAGCTATTAATAATGGTGTATGATTCGTATCACTAATATCAGAATCCAATTCAGTTGTCCAAATGCGAGGCTTACGACTTGCTTGGGACCTTACTCAAAGCGTAGTGCTCGAAATGGGTTGTGAACCATTCTGATAATTAATGGTGCTGCTGTTCTTTTAAGTATATATACATGTATGTCTTCGTATTAATTTGGCGAGCGGGATCTGTACGTACGGTAAGTAAGAAAACCCACTCTACGATTAGACGGCGTTACGTAACGTGGTGTGGTGCACGTACCCGCCTATGTACGACTGAAGCCATTGTTCGACTGGACGTCAAATGACTCACCTCCGATCGGTGCCAACGTCGCGCGGCGTCCACGAAATGTCCGGCCACATGTGTGAACACTCGCGCCGAGTGATGGCGCCTCGATCACTCGCCGACACCATAGGGCCACTGCTGTAGGTTACAGCGGTCAGCTATTGCGACGGAGAAACCAGAACACGGCCCTTACTCGGCTCTCTGCCGTTGGCAGCTGTGGTCCATGATGGATCAGCATACTGGGTGCAAGTAAAACGTCGGGAAGAGGCGCTGACAACTTGACTCGCAATTGGCTCGGCTCTGTTGGTCTGATCGACAACTGTGACACGGCTGTTTCGCTACCTTGATAATCGATATCAGCGCTTAAATACGGGTACTGTGCTTGTATCAAGGCACGCATGTACTGTGTTTACTCTTAAGCGTGGAACCTGTGATAACGAATGCAATAATTAAGTAATATAATACTCATACAGACAGGTTTGTGACCAGGGGTGGGGATGTGAAAAATCTGTTCGGTCAGCTGGGTTGCGCCAGGAGAATTCTTCGGTCAGTTCGGTCTAGTCAAGTCATTCGAGGGTGGCACCAGTGGTCAGTCCAGTCGTAGCTAAGCCCAGCGCCGAAACGTCCGCCCCCGTGCGGCTGGAAGCGAGCGCCGAAGCAACACACTCAAGCAGCGCCGCCCCACTCACCCACTCGAGACGTCCGCACCCGAAAGATCCACGCCAGCGCCAGAGAGCAGCACGTGCACACACCTGAGGGCCAGTTAGTTCCTTCCCCCGTCCCAACATGATGACGGCCCAACAGCAGGGCGCGGACCAAGTCAAACCCTTCGCATATCCGCACGGGACACCCCCAGCTGCAGTCGCCGCTTCCTCTTCTTCGACCTCCCCCGCTAACACCGACAACGCTACAGAGAGCACCATGTCAGGGGGCACCGCGATCGCGAGCAGCAGCGCCACCACTTCACCCCCTACCGCCGAAAGGAAGCGCAAGCAGCCCTCTAGCCCCACCGACGACGCCGGCGCCAACGGAAGCGCCGACGCGCCGGACCCCGACAAGCCCAAGGAGCAGCAGCAGCCGTCCAAGAAATCGCGCCGCGAGTTGCCGCCGCATACCGTCGCCATCCTTAAGGGGTGGATGCTATCCCGCGAGCACGTCAAGCACCCGTACCCCACGGACGAGGTAAGCCATCGATCAAGAGGATGTAGAGCGGATGCCCGTCGCACAATGTAGTCTAACACCCACACTTTTCGTGACGTTGTGTGACTGTCTATCAGGATAAGCAAATGCTGCTCAAGAAGACGGGAATCAGCATGAAACAGCTCACGAATTGGTTCACCAACGCGCGTAAGCGCATCTGGAAGCCCATGATGCGACGCGAGCATTCGCGCCAGATGCAGTCCGCCATGGAGTTTGACCACACGGCGGTGCGCGAGTTCCCAGGTGCTGGACTCAGCCAGCAATACGCAGAGAGCAGTTATGCTCCTCGCCCGGCGGTGCGTCACTCGTTCGATGCTGGCAGCCTGGGTGCGCCGCCTCATGGGGCGGCAGCAGCGTTCGATAGGTATGCACGACCGCAGGCCATCCCTGTGAACGCGCCAATGTACCCAACACGCGCTGTGCGCTCCATGTCGGAGGCCCCCGCAAGGACCGACGTTGACGATTATTTGGATGCCGAACGAATTCGTGAGCGTGTTTTGGAGCGCGGCCATGACGCCCATGCACCTCGCAACAGTCTCTCACCTCGTGGACACAAGATTCTGCAGGAATGGGTGAACGCTAATGCGCGACGCGAGTATCCGTACCCGAACGACACAGAGCGAGTGCAGCTCGCTAGAGACACGGGTCTCGACGTATCACAAGTGGACGGGTGGGTTACCAGTCTTCGTGAGCAAATGGGCGCCACCCCCGTCCGTGCGTCATCGATCCCGTCTGCAGGAAACCCGGCGTTCCCATCGCCACCTGCATACGGCGAGCGTCGATCCATCCCAACCAGCGGAAACCCCATGTTTCCTCCACGTCCAACGGCCCCTGCGTCGATGCGACCATCTATTCCGTCCGTTGGGAACCCACAGTTCCCTCCGCCTCCTGCGCGTCGGGACGCCAGCGATACGCGATTCGCAGCTTTCCCCTCTGGTGCGAGTTACCCAGGCCACGAGATGGCGCGGATGCGTTCCATGACGATCAGCGCCAGTCCTTATATGCACCTGCCCCCATCGTCCAGTTCTGCAGGTAGTGACACTCAAAGCGCTTTGCCGTCGCTGTCCAGCCGCAGTTTGTTGAGCCATCCACCACCGATCGTTACCTCCAGTGGCCCTACGATGGGCCAACCGCGTGACAGTCGATCGCGCACGCTGGACATGGGCCAGTTCGCAGAAGCGCGACGGAGAAAAATGAACTTCCAGGACATTTTGGCGTCCACAGGCGGGCCCACGCACAGTGCTGCCCCAGCTGTACCCACTTCTGGTACGTTGTTGCAGCCTTCGAGTCACCCCACTGCTACCAGCGGCAACATGGAGAACGTTTACCCGAATGGCAGCGCACCATCGGCCACAGCGTACCCGACATCTGCATCCAATGGGTTCCAGCAGAAGCATCCGCCAGCATCTTTCGAGCAGCAGTCTGGACGAGTAGTATGATGATGCATCTCTAATTTGTGAGTTGAGTCTGTGGGGGCATCTTTTGTGGTTAGTCTTATGTACACCGCAAGCTACGTGTATCGATCGCTGTGATCCCGTTCTCTATATAATAAATGCTAAGCATCTTGGCTGATAGAACTCTTGTCGTCTAAGCCGAGTCCCTGTAAATCCGCCCATAAATCTGTACTGCACTGTTCTTGGAGCTCATCAAGTTGTTTGTGCTTGATTCGGAAGTAGACTTGGTAGCGAATGTCTGGAGAAAAGTTGAGGCCACCACGGTGCGCAAGGTTGGGGTGTGCCAGCACTAAGTCACCGCGAGCTGCCAGGAGCTGTACAGGTGTGCCCAAGTCGGGTAGTGTGCCATCTCCCCACACGCTATTGGCCTTGTAGCACTCGTCGTCGTGGCCGTGAAGTTTACCGTCGGCAGTCAAGCGACTTTGAAGTGACACGTGCGATCCGGGGAACACAGTCAAGTTGCCGCATAACGGCTCAGGTACATTCGAGAGAGCGATGCCCGCCAGCAAAGTGAACGGATGTAGACGACCCTGCCGCATACCATCCGTATGCCATTCCGTACCCAGAGGTTCCCGTGGCTCGCCAAGCTCCGGAAATCGTAACGCAATCTGAGCTCCTTGGGGTGGAACGACTTGATCAACGCCAACTAGCGCTTCCACGTATTTGCTGACGTCCGAGAGATAATAGAGATCCAATATCACGTCGCTATTGGACGTGTTACCTGCCAACTTGATTGCACCTTCCACTCCGCCGTCGATCATGTTTCCAGGGATACCGAGGTCATGATTGACGCGCCGCAGCGCCGCATTAGCTAAAGGCAGCGGAACAGCGCCACGGATCTGCAGATACCCGTTCTGCATAAACGACTGTCGCTGGGATTCACTCAGAAGCGACTTGTGCTTCGAGTTCGCCATCAACGAGCGCGTGGCGTCCAGTGCGAAAGCTGCTCGCTTCGACACAACTGCCAAGTGGAACAGACTGTCCTCTCCTTTTCCAGCGTCACCAATAAGTCCCGATGAAGCCGCGCCCAAGTACCATCCGCTGGACTGCGAACGATTAACCTTTTTCTGGTGCGCCACCGCCTTGAAATGCACCAGAAACTCGCCGCCTTGTTTCTCTTCAGCAGCTTCGAACTCCACCAGGAAGGCGGCGAACTTGGCGGCGGCCAGAGCCCAGCTCACTTGGCCGTTCAGCGCCACCTTGAGCTTCTCATAGGGCCGCTCCATACTGCACAGACTCAGCATCAACGGGCCGGAGGAGGCGCCGCGCTCCACCAAAGCGCGGAACGAGTAGCCGCTCGCCGCATGGGTCACCTGCACCACAGCGCCAGTCTCCATCATATCGAGTGGCAGCGACTGGTGATTGGCTGAATGCAGGATGGATACATTTTTACTGCAAATCAGACGAATTTCGGTATGTTGGCTCGACGTCGGAGCTCACGGCTCGATGAGGAGCGGCAGGCGGTGGAGCAACAGGTGGAGGATGCCTTCAAGCTACAGAATGAGCACCGTGAGGCCTCGGGTGCTGTGCTCTTACGACGCAAAAGTAGCGCCTACCTGCCTCCGAATCTGCGGCCTACTGGTGATAGCCTACGCGTTGCCAAGCATGTGATACGGGGTGTCTATTCGCTGCAAGAACTCTACGAGCGACAACATTTCATCGAGAACGCGGCGTGCGCTATTGCAATGGTAAGATGTTGGTTGGTTATCGCAAAGCAATGATTTGCATACTAATTTACGTTTGAAGATTGGAGTGCTGCTGGTTATCCTAGACATCGAATATGTTGTGAACAAGGACGTCAAGCTGGCGGTTCGCATCGCTAACTCCGTTCTGACGAAGATTCTGCTCAGTCTTATTTTCTGGCGCTTCGTCCTGGAGCGACGTATCCTGATTCGCCGCAACGTGTTGCCGCCTAATGTCACCATTTTCAGAATGCCAAAGCAACTGGTGCAGCTAGCGCTCGAGCTGGCCGCGTGCTTTATCGTCATCCCACCTGGAACTAGCAGTAGCTTCAAGGTACGAGAGTGGAAATTCTACACCGACGATGGATCTTGCGGTGCACCATTTGTTGTTCAAGACGGCAGTTGCTACCAGGAGTATTCTTACCCGTGCGTATCAAAGCTAAGAATCCATGCTTGGTTTGCGTCCGATTTACGACGACAGAGCTAACAAGGCATTCGTTGTGTACTGTACTTGCAGATTTGAGGTCCTAGGTTTATTCTCACTGCTTCGGCTGTATATGATCCCACGAGTGATTCGGAACTTTTCAAGTTTTGCCAGGTATGTCTACCTTTTTGCGCCCTTTGTCTATACTGCATCTCATCTCTCGATTCGGTCCTCCAGTTATCGCACATCGTACTTGGGGGCACTGCACCGTGTGGACACCATGGTTCCCCTTTTCGCGATCAAGTGTTCTCTTCAGTCTCACCCATTCCGATTGCTCCTGACTGCTTTCTTTGGCACGCTCGTAATTACTTCGTACGCTCTTTCAATCGTGGAGACACCTGTGAACCCGAATCTAGCGCCACTTTCCAACGCTGTGTGGCTTGTGGCTCTGACGATGGCCACAGTTGGCTATGGCGATGTTGCGCCTGTGACGACTGCTGGTCAAGTACTCTTAATCTTTGGTGGAATGGTTGCCGGAATTTTACTCGTTGCAGCACTGGTATGTTAAAGCTCAAACTTAACTTCATCTTGTGAGTGTATCACTCACAACCTGGGATGCTTTTTTGCTTTGCTTTTTCCAGAGTGCGGGACTATTTGCTCTCCTTCGTCTTGATGATCGGGATAAACGCTTCATTCACTCGCTGCGACTGCAACAATACGATTTTGAGCTGAAGCAAGCGTGCGCACGTACGATTCAGACAGCATGGCGGCGATTTTATAATTTCAAGCCCGGGACGCGTCCATATCGAAAGCGTAAGACAATCCTTGACCTTTTGTTTTGATTGCTAATTCGGAGGCCTAACAGGTTTGCCACCAACTTCTAGTTTATGACAACCTGTACAGATACACATCAATTCAGCGGGAGCTCCGAAAGAAGTCTGTTGGCGATTACGTGAGCGTCAAAACTGAGATGCACCAGTGCAAAGAAAAATGGTTATCCGCTCTTCACCAGGAGCAAAAATCCACATTAAGCCGCCTACAGAAGATAGAAATTCGCCTGGATTCTCTCGTGATGGCAGCTAGCTACAATGCGGTGAGCAAGCCACAAAAGGGATAGTGAAAACTTCATAATCCGGCTACATGACGCTTGGGAAGCTCAGATAATTGGACGACGGCGGTGAGAGACTTTTTTCATCAGCTCCGGCAGTGCTGTTAGTAGTAGAAACACTGCCACGTGGCCGGATAACCATGGTTGAAGCATTTATCAGATCTGCTTCATACGACTGAAATGTTGTTACTGGGTCGGATCTCTAGTAGCACAGCGAGGAAGTGATTCAGCCCAAGAGCATGGAACGATAGTCAATATGAATCGTACCAGGATGTCGTGGATGCTGGACCGTGGGATGGTGTTGACTACAGCAAATTGTCTGCCGGCTCCCCTGTTACCTCTAGAAGTTAGAGATAAGAATGTCAACCGAGGATATGCAAACACCATTCACCTGAAGCGGATACGACTAGCCGGTGCTTTTGGTGATCGTGTCATGCCATCGCCAACTGGAGATGGGAGAAGCACCGATGAATCTCGAAGCTGCATACCAAGAATAGTGCTTGGAAATGGAAGCGGGGTCGTCCTCGATGATCGCATATACGTAGACTCTGAGCCCTGAAAGCTGCTAAGAGGAACGCGGACAGAAGAAGAGGGTGGACCTGACACAGCAGCTGACAGTTTTGACGGTGCAACCAGCGGCATAACTGAATCGTTGGCGGCCTCACTGTCTTCACTGTTATCGACACCAGCGTTAGAGACAAGGCTAGGAATGGCGCGGCGTCGAGATTTCACGTGCCCATCCGGACTACTTTTCGTCCTACGAACTTTTGGGTATTTGCTGCGCAACTTCCTTCCGCTGAGTTTAGGAGGTGGAATGCAGGCAAGATCCAAGCAATTCGTGGAGTCGGTGGGTACCGAAGAGTCTGGAGTGACTCGGTCAAGCAGACCAGAGGCACATGACGTAGACTTGATCTGTTGTCGACTTAGTCTCCGTCGGATTCCTGAACCTTCATTTGTATCTGTAGCTTTTGAGGTCCCTGCATCCGATGTTGCAATCGCTCGTGCCTTGGAGCCTTTTCTCCTAGCGCCTTTCGGAGTAGCCTCATTGGATATTTTCTTCACAGATGCAGCCTTTCCTTTCAGAAACTTCAGAAAGGAAGAACGTGGATTCGCCTCCTCGTCCGCCGGATACTTTTCACCAATAACCCCCGCTTCACGTAAATACAGTTCTACTTGCTGGGGAATGCATACTGTTGGGTCGTCAGCTGTGGCCAAAAGACTATCACGAGTGTTAACGTCGCTGATACAAGCCTGGAATATCGTTTCGCACAATGCCGTTCCTACTTCACGAAGATGCTTGGTGTTGAAGTGCATGTTGTACAGCTCTCCGAAACTGGCGCCGCAAAATGAAGCTTCGAGCGTGAAACTCCAATTGATTCTGAGCTCGTTCGCAACGACCACGCGTGCAGTTGTCTCCTTGTCCTTACTCACTTTGAAACTGCAATGTGGAAATGATATATACTTTTTGGCGGTCTGTTGCATCGAAAAGAGCTTTGCAAACGTCCGTGCAGCTGGATTGGGTTTCCGCTTGGTATCACATCCGTACATGAACACGTTTTTCTTTCGGGAGTGGCCGTGCATATCACAATAGAAAGCAACGCCTCGTGAAGAGCGCTCTTTGATCAGGAGTTCTTTTGCGTGAAATATTGTCGGATGAAGTGCCTTACTCGGAGTTTGCCACTGCCGATTTAAGTCACAAGCAGAAAGACCACACCGGCTATTGCCATAGTACACACCATCCGGGTTAAGCATTGGGATGATCTGGAAAACAAACATTCGACGTAAGACGCAAGCAACGCCCGAGCTTCCCAACAGAAAATCTATTACTCCTCGCATCATCCAGGAGGCTTGAGACTCCCCTGGATGCACGCGAGAGGTAATGAAAACTGCTTTCCGTGAGTTGAGCTCTTGTTCAGCGACAGAAAAATCCGAGATTGTCAACAAGTCACAGTTCCTCCCACTCAAAGTTGTACACAATGAGCTATGCCGAAGAATTTGTCGCGTGTCGTGTCCTGAGCGGAGAATGCTATCAATGTGCAGTTGATGCATTGTAAGCGTATACGGATAGCTGTGTGCTATCAGGTAAGTGTCATCTGCGTTCCAGAATTCAAGCGTGAAAGTGAGGGTGTAATACGTCATTACTGGAGCTGTTGGTGTTGCGGTAGTGACTGCAGGTGCCACCTCCAGAGGAGCGACACCCTGGATGCTTGCCGCGTTTCTTGGTGGTCGTACGAAGGAATTGGCAAAATAATAGATATCTGTACCCGAGCGCACCCATCCTTTCCCTTTCTGGTGGGCATCCCGTACGGAATATACCACCGGTTGCAAGCCTTGATTGAACAACGAGTTCGACTTACACAGATTTACGATATTGAAGCGGTACTTTTGGTCACCTCGTGGACTGGCATTTGTCGATTGGATATTACTTACAGCAAAGTAGAACCACTGCATGTGGCCGGAACTGTTGAAATCGTGTCGCAAAACAAGATCGTACTCGAACTGCCCAATGCGAATAGCTCGATCCAGGTTTCCACTTTCAAAATTGCTATCAAACGTCAAGCCGCTATCGAGATCAGGAAAAGCCTTCGTTTCCTCGGGGACAAAATATGGGACGTCGCGTTGCGTTTCACAGGAGTTCAACAAAAATGAAGGAATACCTGCGACTTTGTTTTCTCGATCTTCTACCATCGACATGTTTTCATACACGATTCGTGCTCTCGAATTGACATCACTTGCAATAAATTCAGCTCTCCTTGCAACGGCTTCTTCAACAAACCGAGTTGCATCCTCAGCTTCGGGAATATTGCACGGTTCTAAGAACCCTGGATCGTCCAGGATGAATTCTTCTCCGGAATTGTTTTGATTTGCATGGTTCATTCTGGAGGGATGCTTTGGATACTTCATCAAGGAGTGTTTATAAACGTAATACCATTTTTTATCTTCGAGGTGATCAAAGAAAGTCACCGTTGACAGATCCTTTCTCGTAGTTTTGCTTGCGATTGAGTTCCGCGGTGACTGAACTCCACTGAGAGGAATTGAGTACAAACTGGGAACTTCAACCTCATCGCTCGTACACTCCGCCTTTTCAATGTTTTCATTGTCCTCCTCGTCATCACTGTCATCATCGTTTTCTTCTTCGGCATTATCTCCACTAGCGTCTGCTTCTTCTCCGTCTACACCACGAAACTCAGCTGAAACAGTGACGTCGACACTCTTACTTTCCTCACACAGATTTTGCACGGCTGGTTCTTTCATAGAGTCGTATTTTTCTTGAAGGGCCTCACCACAAGATTGCTCGGATGGTATCTGGTCAAATGTAGTCTCGGGTTCGCTGCAGAAGATATTTCCTCTTGACTCTCTCTTCTTAAAGTGACATGAGCTCTCCAAATGTAATAGTCTGGAAACATAATCGTCATACTCAGCATCTCCAAGACGTAAGCCAATTCTACTGGATGACAACTGGTCATCCGTACTGGAATCAGAGGAGATATCGTTTAAAACTCCTAGGTCAGATAGGTCAGATAGCCCTAGGACAGCGTTCTCGAGCATATTTACCACAGTTGAGGCAATTCTTCCGCCTCCAAAATTGCTGCTAGATAGAGATAGAGGGGTTGTGGTAGAAGGCCCACGATGGTCACAAGACATTTCTGCATCAGTGGATGGGTTATCCTCTTGGACATCGATGTTAGTGTGGAGCACCTCCAACAAATCCTTGCCACCACAGCTCATGACAACATCAGCGCCGTCTTTTGAAAGCATCATTTCTCGAATGAAATTAATGATGTCAGCCGTCTGTGCCATACGCATAATTTTTAGTTAATATAGCAAGGAAACCCAGAGGTTGAAGCCCTGGAATTTAATGCGCACCTGGTCTTTCCACGACTTCGAGGACGGAATAGTTCTGCAAAGGATCTCGACTGCAATGCCGATGTAGCCAGTGATCCCATGTACGCTCTTATCATGACACTAGGCAGCCACAAAATCGAATCAGAAGTTGCTCTAAGACAAATAATTGGCGGGGGTAATGTACCTGCATCTTCCAGTGTTTTGCCAATATGGCAAAAACTTGGGACGTGAATCGTAAGTTTTCATGATAGTTTCTTAAGCAAAGAAACAGAGCTGGAAGTGTGATATCTTCCTCTTGAATCGTGAACTGTTCCAGCGTTGACCGACTAAGCCTCGAAATCACGTGTACTAAATGTCCTGCTAACTCGGCGAGGTAACCTGATCCGCCGGCAAGCACATATAATGACAACAAGCCTTCAATTGTTTCGGAATTGATCAAGTGTGGCAAGTCCACTGGGTTGTTTGAGACGTTGACGAAAAAGCGAAAGGTGTTATCAACCACACTGGCCTCTTGTGCATGGCAAGTAGCTGCGAGAACGAGCATTTTTCCGTTGCAGTCCTTCACGAAAGGCGAAAGGTCCAATTTGCACTGTCGAGCAAAGTCTGATAAATCAGCAATGATCGTGCACGTCGCCGCGATCACCTCTCTAATATTACTGTTGTGCTCAATGACTCGGAAAAGAAGCGGAGCCATCTCTTCGTGAACAATTTGGCCGTACACTTGTGCGTCTCGTACTAGACGTAATAGTAAACGAACCACACCAAACTCCACTTCGCGAGCTCGAGTCTCCATACGCAGACAAACGCACAATGCGCTGATAATATTTTGCGCCGCCATCATTTGGAGCATCCCTGGAGCTTCTCCCATCAGAATCAAAACTTCACACACCGTTCGCTTCAAGTCCAAGTTACTCTCACCGGTCTATCAACAGCATAACACAACAACCAGCATCAGACTCTAAAGCTCTACCCCGCCATTCCAGCAATCAAATAAACAAAATATTGTACCTGTACCAATTTCAGCAGGTCAATCAGAATGGCGATGGCGTGCTCCTGTGCTGCAACTTGGATTCTCTGTAAGCTGCCGTCGACGAAGCGTCCCAGTGTATCTGTGGCTCGTACCAAGACACTCACGTCGTCATCTGTGCGTATCATCATCACCAGAATTTGTTTGATCACGATAGTCTGTCTCTCTTGCTCCTTCGACTCTGCAGTATGGCTCAGAAGATCCACGAGCTCCAGTCCGCGCTTCAAGATCTTGGCGCGTCGTCTGCCGCCTCCAGCGCCTGCTGACAGCTCGTGTAGACACCGAACTGCCAGCTCTAGAGCTCCACCCCTTGCTACCTTAGTTTTAGCCTCAGGGTTATTTAGAACGATCAGTGCGAGCAGCTCCAGCAGCACTTCGAGCGTCTCGCCGCGCGGCAGTTCCTGGTCGTCCGACGCCAGCGCCAAGAGCGGCCCCAGGCCGTCCGTGAGGATGGAGGCTTTGGCATCTTCGCAGCGGCAACACGACGCCAGATCAAGTAACACTTGGCGCACAGACGCGGGCGTACTCTTGCCACGATCCTGCAGCATCGTGAGCAGCGCTTGTACGGTCGCCATGGCGGATGTTGAAGTGAACTCTAAATCGACATAACGTCTGATGATTGGTTGAAATAACGCAGTCGTAACGACTGTTTGAGCCGATATATTATTGGTCGAAAAGCGATATGAGTTTACCATGTCACACTCCAAGCCTGGAGACGCACCGACACCATGGCACTGGACGCGCTGCTGCATGGCGACGAGACTGTTCACCTTCAGCCACTTCTGGAGCGCTCAGATGGTGGAGAGCTGTCAGAAGATGATTTTACTTCGCGTAGAAGACTAGAGAGGAAAAACCCGAGCTGGATTGTGATGCTGGGCGCGGGCGTCGCCATGCTGCTGATTGTGCACATCTTGTTCGTGGCGCTGCTCAGGAAGACAATGGTGGCACTGGACAAACTGACGCTACCTGACCTGTGTCATCGCAAGACGGTGGGGGAGGTGGTCATGGAGTTTCAAAATCCGTCGTACTGCTCGCCCGTGGTGGGGCCTCTGAACATTACATTTTTCAAGAAGGACACGGCCTTCCTGCACCTGCAAGTTCCTGCCTTTGAGCTTCAATCTGGCGTGACAACCATGATATCGCCCGTTGGTTTTAAGCTGTTGACAGAACCTGAGGTGTTCTATAGTCTGGTGTTCGCTGATGCAGACACTATTGACGTGCATGGAGAAATTCCCGTTCTGATTTCGTGCATGTTAGTCCCGTTCACGATCCATCTGGACATCTCGAACCTGTTAAGAGAAACTTCACGACCACCGGTTAATACGTTTATACCTCCGAAGTGGCGATATGCGTTGGACCCACCGCTGTATGGAGCTAACGTGTGGGAATCGGGTGTCGTAAACGGGATCAAAGAAGAGCTGCAACGTGTTGTGACGCAGGTGCTGAAGACCATTGCGCTTTCAAATTTCCATACAGATACTGACGACCAAGAAATATTTGCCTTCACGGATGTATCATTTGAGTATGCATCAAGGGTGTTGTGGAATCTCCCATCACTTTCAGTGAAGGTTCAATCTGCAGAAAGGCAAACAATTCTAGTGGCAGGGTTCAAGCGATTCATCTTGGGGAATGGTCAGACATTTATATCCGCGTATACGGAAGTTTTCAAGAACCAATCTGAGCCACTGCAGTCGATGTTGCAATCATACTTAGCGGGTGATGATCTCGTCCTCCACGTAGGTGGAGGCAATCGCGACACCGATTGCTATTCCTTGCAGGTGCTCAATCTCGTGGATGTTATAGTGGACGTACCGGCCAAGATCGACGACAAACCAGCGTTACTCCGCGAGTACTCCATTAAACCCTTACTCAAAGAGCTCGACTCGAAGACACACAAGTGTTTGCTGGAGCTAAAAGTCTCGATCAAAATCAACAACCCGCTACCCATCCACTTTAACCTCTATGGGATCGAACTCGATCTCCTGTACGAGAAGGACACGTCGAAAGACCACTCGAGCCCGAAGTTCCTCGTCCACGTCAAGGACATCAAGCACGTGTCGTGGTTGTCGCATGAGGAGAACAGCATCGAGCTGGTTGCAGCAGTGCACGCCTTCGACACTTGCGTCGAGGTGGTGGGGTTTTATTTGCACGATCAGCTGGTGTTCGACATACGGCATGGTCACATTTCCATGGGTGCCGGCAGCGGAAACTTCAGTATCCCATTCTCAGCCAAAGGCATCCATATTCATCCTGGCCAGTCAAACAACGGCACCCCGTCAGCATTTGTCGCCGAGGAACGATGAGCAGCTGGACGTTGAAGTGCATGTCTGACTATACGCAACTTAAGGTCTTAGTGCAACATTTCAATTTTATCTATCAAATTCAGTGGCAGCTATTTCGTGTCTGATCCTATTCAACACCAAGCGACAGTATGGGCGCCTCGTTCTCGCGATGCTTGTGTCTGGCTGTGGGTGTGGCGTACCCCGCGTACGCGAGCTTTAAGGCACTAGAGCGCCCTGAGAGTGGCCACGACGAGAAGCAGTGGCTGACCTACTGGGTCGTCTACGGCGCTTCGACGTCCGTGGAAACGGTGGCGTCACCGCTCATGTGCCTCGTGCCCGGATACAACATCACCAAGACGCTCTTCCTCATCTGGATGATGTCGCCGCAGACAAGAGTGCGTTTCATATGAATGGACGAGTATACCAGCAATATATATTAACTATGGATGTTGACAGGGCGCTACGATCGTGTACGACAAGCTGCTGTGCCCCTTCCTGAAAGAGAAGGAGCCGTACGTGGATCGCAAGCTGCAGGAGGCACAGGAAGCGGCCGAGGGAGCGCTGTCTTCCTTCGTGAGAGCCTGGGGCCAGACCATTGCTGATCAGGTCGTGGCGATCCAGAAGAGCGACGAGTTCAAGCAGATTTGCTTGGCGATCAAGGCGCTGGCGTCTCCCGACTCGCCCAAGAAGAGGAGGAAGAAGAGTACCGGTAGTAAGAGCAAGCAGTCAGCGAGTGAAGAGTGAATGAAATAATACATGATGTGTGTGTGCATGCGTATGCTATTACGCATCGGTGGGCTTCAAACACCACCCACCAGAAGAGGGACGAGCCCCCAGACCAACAGATCGACATCGTACGGTGTCATCTTCCTTCCACAACTACCTATCCTCCTCTGTCTTCAACTTACTCGCGTAAGGCAATTGACTCACCTACAGCTTAATAGTGGTGCACGTACTTAAAGTCCTCGCGTGAGTTCACCTTGTCGATGTAGGAGTGCGCCTTGAAGTGCTCCGCCTGGATCAGCTCCGCCAGCATGGGCGCGACCGACAGACGCTTGAGCTTGTCGGTGTGGAAGGCCTTCGGGTCCGCCGGGATCGTGTCCATGACAACAACCTGTGACACGTTCGACTCGTCAATCAAACGTTCGGCGTCGCCGTTGAGCAGCGGGTGCGAGGCGAAGCAGTACACCTTGCGAGCGCCCTTGCTCAGCGCAAGGTTCGTGAGCTTGGACAGCGTCTCGCTCGTGTCGACCAGATCGTCCACAACAATCACGTCAGCGCCCTTGACGTCGCCCACAATGTCAGCCTGGGACTGCTCTCCCGACTCCTTCTTGCCAGTGCCATGGAAGAACACGGCGAACTGCGCAGGTGAGTCCGGCAGCCACTTGTTCAGTCCCGTCTGGAAGATACGCGCGCGACGCAAACACTCCGGGTTGGGCGCCATCACTACGAGTGGACGGCGGAGGTGCACCTGCGTGGCGAAGTACTCAACACCGGCCATGATGGTCTCGATGGTTTCCACAGGGATGTCAGAGCTGAAGAAACACGCTTCGTGGCCCTCCACGCGCATCTGCATGTCCACAGCAATGACGCGGTCAACACCCATGACCTCCAGCATCTTGGCGATGTCAGCAGCAGGGCTCTGGATGAACTTGGAGTTCAAACTGGTCGCCGCCGGGTTGGCACGACGGTGGTGCTTGTACGCGTAGTACCTGTACAAAAGCAGAAGTTTAGCTCCCTGCCCTGTCCAGAGCATATCTCTTCACTCCTGAGATCACTTACGGTAGCACGACGGTCACCTTCTTGGCGCTGGCACGGCGCATAGTGCTAACCATGAGCAGCAGCTCAATGATGTTGTCGTTCACGGGGCTCGCCAGACTCTGCACAAGGTACACGTCCTTACCGCGCACACTCTCGCCCACTTGCACCTGCACCTCTCCGTCGGCGAAGCGGCCCAGCTTAATCTTGCCCACGCGCGTACCCAAACGCCGTGCAATGTCGTCGGCCAGCTCGAAGTGCGACGATCCTGAGAAGATCTTGAGCTCGTGGCAGCCAGGGATGAACATTCCTGCGTGTGTGCACGGGTGCTTGTCGGACGGGAAGAAGGGCGAGAACGGGTCCACGCGCTTGCGGTCGTGCGGCACGCCAAACTCGAGGTCGCGCAGATCGCGCTTGTCCTCGGCGCGGGCCGTGCTCGAGTGCGTCATACCGAGCGTCGCGCCACCAAGGAACACGGCGAGGGCCGGCGTCACTCGCGTGGCGGCTGAGCGAAAGGCGAACACCATGCTGGCAGTCTGGGTATGAATTGCCGAAGAGGACAATGCGACTGTTGTGCCCGATGACTGGAGGAAACACGCGGAATTGTGTCTGTAAATAGAGGTAAGTATGGACTAATCAAGGACAATTTTAAAACATTTCGAACCTTTTAAAATAAGAACATACCAGGATACCCAGATTAAGAGCCTTGCGTTAACGACACTCGAACTTTGACAAAGGCAATTGAAGCGTCTGGCAATGATGCCTTTCGTGTTGGAAGTATTACATGAATCTACAGGCCAGCTAGGTTGCAAGCGCTCTGAAGTTTACAGCACTTGCTACCTTCACCTGGCCGATCGCTCTACTTGTGCAGGCTCTGCTCCAGAAGCTCAGCAAGGATTTCGTTCAGGCCGCCGAGAATGGTGCGGCCGTCCTCCACAAGACCAGCGGCCACCGTGGCATTGGTGTAAATCTATTGCGTTGATACAACATCCAAGTTAGCTTATTGTTAGGAAACAAAGCAGGCAATCGACGAGACGAACCTGACGGGCCACCTTCTTGGCGAGGGCGTCGTTGACTTCCCGCAGCGCGTTCAAGTCCACAATGATACTATGGTTCGGATTGATCTCCATCACGTTCTTGGAGAGACCACTCATATCCTGACCCGCGCGGTCGTTCACCATTTGCATCATCCTGTTGTCACGGAGCCAACGCAAAAAAATGTCAGTAAATGTTACCAAGAAAACACTGCATCGTGTGCCACACGTACTTGCGAATCGAGGCCGACTCGTGGTCCACGATGATAGCAGGCGAGTCAGTCAGGCGGGAGGTGAACTGTTTAAAAAAGGAAAGCAAGTAAATACTCGTTCAGTGTTGGCCAATGCACAGCATCACCACAGATCAACTCACCTTGACTTCCTTCACGCTGTCCTCCAGCGTCAGCTTCAGCCAGGCACCGAAAAGGTCCTGCTCGTCCTTCGAGAGCTTCTTTCCGGACGCATTGTCGTCACTGTCGACGTCCACCTTAGCGTGCTCCGCGGAAATTACCTTGCGACCGTTGAACTCGGCAACGTTCGTCATCACAAAGTCATCGATGGGACTGTAGACGAACAGCACCTCCTTGTTCATTTTCCTGTTGCAAAAAAAAAAAACAGGTTGGTCAAATGATGACAGGTGCCCACCAGAAGCGAGGCAAAGCCCACTTACTTGAAGGCCTCAAAGTACGGCGACGACTCGGCAATGGCCCGGGTAGGCGTGCACAGGTAGTAGATCTCGTTCTGGTCCGGCGGGCAGCGCGACACGTACTCATCCAGAGTCGTCAGCTTGCCTTCGTCCACCTGGCTAGATTCGTAGCGCAGAAGCTTCGCCAGAGCGTCCTTGTTGGCGAAGTCCGTGCAAATACCCTCCTTAATGAACTGACCAAACTCCTTGAAGAACTTTTCGAACTTCTCCGGTTCCTTGGTGGACTGGTATTGCACAAAGAAACCCGGAGGAATAGAACAGTAGCGTTAGTCATCCCGCTAATCGACAATTCAAACAAGCAGCACAAACCTCACGCTCCAGGAATCGAATAATTCTTCTCGTCAGAACGTCGCGAATCTTGTGGATCAGACGGCTGTCCTGCATCTTTTCACGTGAAAGACTGAGCGGCAGGTCCTCACTATCAACGACGCCACGCACGAAACGCATCCAATCCGGGAGAATGTCGGGCGAGTTGCGCTCAATAAGAACCTTGCGCGAGTACAGGCTCACACCCGGCTCTAGACGAGCGTAGCCGAACTTCTCGGTGTGCGAAGATCCAATGAAGAAGAGAGTCTTCAGCTCAATAGGTGCATCCGCCTTGAAGATAACGCGGTAGGCCGGCTCGTCAAACGCGTTGGCGATGAACTTGTAAAACTCGGTGTACTCCTCGTCCGTAACGTCGCTCTCGCTCTTGGTCCAAAGAGCCTGCACCGTGTTCACCGTATCGCCATCCAGAACAATCGGGAACGACACGAAGTTCGAGTAGCGGCGAATGATGGACTCCACCTTGACCTTAGTGCCGAACTCTTTGCAAGAGTCCTTCAGGTGAATCACAATCTTGCTGCCGCGCGTCACGTCGTTCGCCTCGGCAACCTCGTACGATCCGCTACCGTCCGAGCGCCACAAGTGGCTCTGACAGCCAGAGACCGCCGACTGCGAGAACACCTCCACCTTGTCGGCGACCATAAAAGCGGAGTAGAAGCCCACACCGAACTTACCGATGATGCCGCTGAGCGCATCACCTGACTCGCCGGAAGTGTTCTCCTTCAACTGCTCCAGAAACGCCTTCGAACCCGAGCGAGCAATCGTACCTAGGTTCTCAATCAGCTCGTCCTTAGACATACCCACACCGGTGTCCGCGATGGTCAGCGTGCCGGCCTTCTCGTCCGTGGTGATCACGATCTTGGGCTCAAGCTCCGCGTCCTGGATGGACTCTCCAGTCGACTGCAAGTGACGCAGCTTCTCCAAGGCATCAGAGGCGTTGGAGATGAGCTCGCGGATAAAAACTTCCTTGTCCGTGTAGATAGAGTGCGTCACGATATCCAGAAGCTGACGCGTCTCGGCCTGGAACTCGTGGCGGTCCGCTGCGACAACAAATCAGCAAGAGCGCAATGCTCCGTTAGTCAATGTACTGCAAGTCTCATCGCAATCACCACAACGATGCAACGCAAGAAACATTATGCACCTTTCTCGTCCGCGGCGCTGGTGCTGAAGCAGGCGCTGAGGTGCTGGACGGACGGAGCGAACTTGGCGCCGCGCTGCACGACGCGCAAGCTCGGAGCGCCTCTGCGCGGGACTACGGAGTGCTGCACGGCGCGACGTCCACTGGCCGCAGCCGAGGCGCCCGCACGGCGAACAACTTGCTGCACAGCCGATCGCATCATCTTGTCGGAAGTGAAGGTCTTGGTTTCAGCCACAAACTTTGGATGTCAAATGGGGCGGCGTCAGTTAACCGACGTAGCTGATGTGCGATACATAAGTTGGGAGTAAAATATGTACTGACATCACAGAACGTGTTCGACGGTATTCGAAGTAACTAACGTCACCGTCTGAGCTGGTACACTGTAGGTACTGCTGCTGCTCCCGACTGGTGACTTCACACAACTGATTCACTTGAGGCGCAAGTTGGATTCAAGTTAGTAAATTGCCGCCAACTTTGCAGATTGCAAGCACTACCGCCGGCAAGAATCTTGCCAAGATGTGTCGTCCCTTGCTAAGGGCAAGTCGCTATTGTCAAGTCTTTGAGCACGGACAGAGAGTGCCAGTGTCGGTGTGCGACAGCCTCACATACCCAACAAAATGGTGGACCTCAAATTGAGGTCCTCAATCAACGTCCAGTTGCGCAATGAGGGCTGTGACCCGTGCCGCCTGCCTGTCCTGAATAAAACTATTCACTGTGTTCAAGCTAAGCTGGCCATCGCTGGCTAGCTCCACGACGTTGAGCTCCACCCAACACTGCCTTCACTTGCTTGCCATCAGGCTGTACAAACAACCAGATCTTGTGGCTGGATTGCGAGCAGCAACTTAAGTCGCGTTTCTTTGAAGTCGCTCAGGGAGGGGTGAACAAAGGAATGTCTTCATAAACACATCAAACTAGATCTCCTGAATCATGTCATCCTTTCCTAGCCCAAACATACCTGTATAAACGAATAGATTCTACAGCTTTTCAAACTTATGAGTCCTTATGTTGCTCGAGCCTGTTTCATTCACGTCGCATGGGATAAAAAAACGGTTTCTGCTTGGGAGCGTCATCAGATACGAGGGCTCATTCTTCAATCGACCAAGTAGGAAGATGTGGAGCCGTCTCGTTGCCAACTCCGCACGCCTCAGCGCTGCACGCTCGTCCCTCCTGCTGAGCCAGCAGGGCCGCTTCATGAGCACGCGCCGCGTGCCGTCCGAGGAGACGCTCTCGGCGCTCAAGTCGCTGCTAGGCGACCGTCTCTCGACCGCATCGTCCGTTCTGGAGGTGCGTCTATTGCTCTATTCTTTCACGTGCAACACACACACTTACCAATCTAACTCATTGCTATAATTTTCTCCTGCAGCAACACGGAACGGACGAGTCCTACCACGCGGTGGCTCCGCCTGACGCCGTCGCCTTCGTGGAATCCACCGAGGAGGTGGCCGAGGTCGTCAAGATCTGTGCAGCCGCTGGCACGCCCGTGATCCCCTTCGGCGCCGGTTCCTCGCTCGAGGGTCACATCTCCGCCACGGAGGGTGGCGTGTCCATTGACCTCACGTCCATGAACAATATCCTGAGCGTCGAGCCTGAGAACATGAGCTGCAAGGTGCAGGCGGGTGTCACCCGCGAGCAGCTCAACGTGGACCTCCGTGCCACAGGCCTTATGTTCACTGTGGACCCCGGTGCCAACGCCACTCTCGGTGGCATGATCTCCACGAACGCCTCGGGCACCACCACGGTACGCTACGGCAACATGAAGACCAATGTCATGTCGCTGACGGCAGTCATGCCTGATGGACGCATCATCAAGACGGGCTCCAAGACCCGCAAGTCTTCGGCAGGCTACGATCTCACTCGCCTGCTTATCGGCTCAGAGGGCACGCTCGGTATTATCACGGAGGCTGAGCTGCGTCTGTTTGGTATTCCCGAGGCCGAGAAGACGATGATCTGCCAGTTTGACTCGATCCAGAATGCTGTCGACACGTGCGCGACGGTCATGCAGATGGGCATTCCTGTAGCCCGCATGGAGCTGATGGACGAGAACGCTGTGGAGGCCATTAACAAGTACTCGAAGCTTGAGACCCCCGTGCGGCCGTCTCTGCTCATTGAGCACCACGGTTCGCCCGGCGAGGTGGAGGAGCAGAGCTCCGTTGTGGTGGAGATCGCCAATGACTTTGAGGCGAAGGATATTGAACTTGCTACGAGCCCCGAGGAGCGCAAGAAGCTCTGGAGTGGCCGTCACGCTGCGTGGTACGCTACTATGAGCCAGATGCCTGGCAGTCGCGGTCTGTCCACGGATGTCGCCGTGCCGTTCTCTCGTCTGACGGACGTCATCGTTGAGACACAGGCCGACCTGAAGGAATCTGGACTATTCGGTACTATCGTCGGACACGTCGGCGATGGCAACTTCCACGTGATGCTGCCGTTCTTCCAGGACGATGCCGAGCTCATGCAGAAGGTGCGCGACTTCTCCGACCGTCTCGTGAACCGCGCGGTTGAGTACGAGGGCACTTGCACGGGCGAGCACGGTATCGGTAACGGTAAGATGGGCTATTTGGCGAAGGAGCATGGGGACAGTGTGGACGTGATGCACACGATTAAGAAGGCGTTGGACCCCAAGAACATCATGAACCCCGGCAAGATTTTCTACGGCGACGCGAAGCACTAAGTTAGCCGGATAGGTGATAAGCTTGGACTGCAGTTGGAAAGATGCGATGACACATCGCGCATTAACTCGTGTAAAGAGAGCGCTAGAGCTCTACAGTACTAAACTAATAATGTTGTTTAAGCGCGTGGTCAGCCTCTGATGCAAGCAGCTCGCTTTAGTTGAGGGGAACCACCGTGTCGCGTTTGCGCAAAAGCATTTTCTGATAAACGAGAGCTTCAACGAAGTATCTCATTCCGCAGTTTCCGAATCGCGCGGTGTCTCCGATATGTGGCGTCATCTCATTCCGGTGCCCAGGTCTTTGTTGATGCCCCCGCGGCTACGGGGCGCAGTGTGCAGTCGTCAACAGAGCACCCGCCGCACTGCGTCGCCTGATACTATCTCTGCTTTGAAGGATCTGCTCGGAGTTCGTATGTCGACATCTCGTTCCGTTCTCGACGTGAGCACAAAAGCCCCTCCCCCTCCTCCGTTGGTGGCAATATGAACTAACACGTGCGCTGGTGTTTGTGACCTGCAGCAACATGGCACGGACGAATCCTACCACGATGTCACTCCCCCCGACGCCGTCGCGTTCGTGGAATCCACCGAGGAGGTGGCGGAGGTGATCAAGATTTGTGCAGCGACCCGCACGCCGGTCATCCCGTTTGGTGCTGGTACTTCGATCGAGGGGCACATATCGGCTGTTGCTGGTGGCGTATCGGTCGATTTGTCGGGGATGAATGGGATTCTCAAGGTGCGATGAAGATAGCCGAATTTTTGAAAGGGAAGTAAAGGCTCACGTGTGCGTCCAGCTTGACCAGGAGAATATGAGCATCAAGGTGGAGGCGGGCGTCACTCGAGAACAGCTGAACGCCGACCTGCGAGCTACAGGTCTAATGTTTCCTGTGGATCCTGGGGCCAATGCTACGATTGGTGGAATGGTTGCAACCAACGCCTCTGGAACGACGACGGTCAAGTTAGTGCTCCAATCGATACGGGAGAAGCACGCAGTCTAAGTTCTACGGGTTTGTGTTTGTAGGTATGGTAACATGAAGACGAACGTGCTGTCCTTGACTGCAGTCATGGCCGACGGACGCATCATCAAGACCGGATCGAAGTGCGTGCATGGAGTTGCTACGTACCCGTGACCAACCTACTCATCAATTGTGATCTTGTTGGATGCAGAACACGGAAGTCTTCAGCTGGGTATGATCTCACACGCCTCTTAATCGGTGCTGAAGGCACATTGGCAGTCGTGACTGAGGTATCACCGTACTTGCTCGCTTTACGTCCTTTTCGTGAAACCAACAATCACCAATTTGCCAATATTTGTAGGTGGAACTTCGACTGAGTGGTGTCCCCGAAGCTGAGAAAGCGATGATCTGCTCGTTTGATAAGATGAAAGATGCTATCGACACGTGCACTACTGTCATGCAGATGGGAATTCCCGTGGCTCGCATGGAGATGATGGACGAGAATGTCGTGGACGCAGTGAACAGATACTCAAACCTGGATAACCCACTGCGTCCTTTGCTGATCATTGAGCATCACGGCTCAGTGGGCGAACTGGAACAGCAGAGCAGAGTTGTACAGGAGATCGCGCGAGACTTTGGCGCAATGGATATCGAGGTAGCCTCGACTGCTGAAGATCGAAAACGTCTATGGAGTGGCAGACACTCTGTCTGGCACGCAGTTCTGGTACGTGTGGATAGCGGTTAAAAGCGGAGGATTCGAGTGGCCAAGTTAATGTCCACTTGCGCCTATTTGATACAGAGCCAAGTTCCTGGGAGCCGTGGATTCTCTGCCGACGTTGCAGTGCCGTTCTCAAAGCTTACTGGGGCTGTCGTTGAGACTCAACAGGACTTGAAGAACTCGGGACTTTTTGGAACCATTGTTGGGTAAGTCTTCTGCAATAACTAGGTAATTGGTGTTTGCTCTCAAGCTGATTGAACTGTTGCATACAGACACGTTGGTGACGGCAATTTCCACGTCTTGATTCCGTTTACCGACGACAACAAAGAGCATCTCGGCCGAATGAAGGCGTTTTCGCATCGCTTGGTGAAGCGAGCGTTGGCATGCGGCGGGACTTGCACTGGAGAGCACGGCATTGGCATCGGCAAAATGGATTACTTGCCGATGGAGCACGGAGAGGCCGTTGACTTCATGTACACAATCAAGAAGGCCTTGGACCCGCTAGACATCATGAACCCCGGCAAGATTTTCTACGCGAATACGCACAGCAACTAGCGCGTCATAATACGGGAGTCGAATATATGAAGGAGTGTCAATTTTCTTCATTTTCTTCATTTTCTTCTCGCCCCTTGGCAGCTTCTTGATGAGCTTCAAGCTGCGCTCGCACACACATCAGGTATACGGATCGCGACCACGGTAAGTACGATAGGTACATGCATTTGCTTTTCAGCGTCAGCACTTGCAGGACTCGAGTCTCAATGTGGCGCCAAGTGATCTCCGCTGCTTCACGCCTCCCTCTTCATGCATCGGCCGCTCCGATTCGGTCGCTGAGCAGCCGGCGCACGGCGTCGTCTGAGACTATTTCTGCGTTGAAGGAGCTGCTGGGAGACCGTCTGTCGACGTCTCGTTCCGTGCTCGAGGTGAGTACAAAGCTGTCGTTGGTGGCGTGTAGCGCAAACGCTGATGCTTCGATCTGCAGCAACACGGTGCGGACGAGTCGTATCACAAGGTCACTCCCCCGGATGCAGTTGCTTTCGTGCAGTCAACCGAAGAGGTATCGGAGGTGATCAAGATTTGCGCCGCCGCTGACACTCCTGTCATCCCGTTTGGCGCTGGATCGTCCCTTGAGGGACACATCTCCGCTACGTATGGAGGTGTCTCTATTGACTTGACCGGAATGAACAAGATTCTCAAGGTGGGGTAGCTGCAGTACAGCAACCATAGAGATACTAAGTATTATGCTAATCTACTGCTATTAGGTGGAACCGGAAAACATGAGCTGCAGAGTGCAGGCTGGGGTCACACGAGAGTTGCTGAACACGGACTTGCGAGCTACGGGCTTGTTTTTCCCGGTGGACCCAGGTGCCAACGCCAGTATCGGAGGCATGATAAGCACCAATGCGTCAGGCACGACCACCGTTCGGTACCAGCTATGCTGCGTTTGCTGTCGGTAGCCTGTAACTAATCTGTCGGTTGTAGCTATGGTAACATGAAGACGAATGTGATGGCTCTCACTGCTGTCATGGCCGACGGAAGCATCATCAAGACCGGATCGAAGACACGGAAATCCTCGGCGGGGTACGACCTCACGCGCTTGATCATCGGTTCGGAAGGCACCCTCGCTGTCGTCACTGAGGTAGGTGTGGGCTGGCTGACCGTACGTTGTAAACGAGAAATCCTAACACTAAGTGGCCTGCAGGCTGAACTACGTCTCTTTGGCAACCCCGAGGCGGAGAAGACGATGATTTGTTCGTTTAATACGATGAAAGATGCGGTTGATACGTGTGCAGCAGTCACGCAGATGGGTATCCCAGTGGCACGCATGGAGCTGATGGACGAGAACGCGGTGGAGGCGATCAACAAGTACTCGAAGCTGGACAACCCAGTTCGCCCATCCCTGATCATCGAGCACCACGGCTCTCCTGGCGAAGTGGAGGAACAGAGTGCTATCGTAGTGGAGATTGCCAATGACTTTGAAGCGAAGGATATTGAGCTAGCAACGAGTGCTGAGGAGCGCAAGAAACTGTGGAGTGGACGTCACACGGCCTGGTGGGCTACTCTGGTACGCTGTGATTTGCGTCATTGCTTACAGTCGAAGATGAAACTAACAAGTAGCATGCATCTGTTTATCCCAGAGTCAAATGCCAGGAAGTCGTGGGCTTGTCACCGACGTCGCGGTGCCTCCGTCGAAATTGGCGGGTGTCATTGTCGAGACGCAAGCTGATCTCAAGGAGACCGGATTGTTTGGGGCTATCGTCGGACACGTCGGCGACGGCAACTTTCACGTGATGATTCCGTTCTACCAGGATAAACCCGAGCTCATGACCAAGGTGAAGAGCCTCTCGAACCGCCTGGTGGAGCGTGCACTGGCGTACGAAGGAACCTGCACGGGCGAGCATGGCATCGGCCTCGGAAAGATGAAGTACTTGTCTGTGGAGCACCGCGACAGCGTGGATGTGATGCACACCATTAAGAAGGCGTTGGACCCGAAAGACATTATGAACCCGGGCAAGATGTTCTACGGCAAAGCCCAGGATAAGCGTTAGGAACCAGTTGTTGCAGTTCACTTCAACTTGGACCAAAAATGTGAAACGGACTATTTTCTATTGAAACTTTTACACATTTACACACAAAATCGGGAGATGCCGGCGATGGAAGTGGGGGCGCCCGCGGCGAATGCAGCGGCAGCAGCCGCCTCCCGCGCCCACGCGGAGCTCCCTGGGCATATGAAGGAGCTACTTGGAGCCTCTGCGCGTCTGAATATTCCTCTGGAGCTCAAGATCCTGAGCGCACTGGTAATGCTATTCCTCTTCCTGCTGTTTCTCATCATGGTGCTTTGGGACCGCTACGGCAAGGAGATCGGAGAGCTCTACACGTCGCCCATGGGTACTACGGCTCAGGGGCAAAACACTAATGGTGGGTTCTCAGTGGTACTATTTGCTTGTGAGGCTATTTTACCCATTTGTTTGTTGGCCAGACGTCAAGGTGCACGATGTCGCGGACGAGTTCTCCATCTACCAGAAGCTGCCCACCTTCTTCTACGAGTACATGCCGAGACGGAAGAAACGAGACTAGATCCTATGCAATTAAATTCTAAGCAGACTTACTGGTGGAGCTGGATTCGTTGACAGCGACGGTTGTGTCAACGCTGTCGCTCTCGTCTTGAACTTGTTCATCCGACGCCACCTTGGCGTATTGGGGCAGTCCTGTGGCCTCTACCGGCAGCGAATAGATGTAGACACCAAAACCCACAAAGCACACCGCAGCCGCCGTGTACAGCGTGATCGGCTGACCGAAAAGTACAGAACTTAGCAGTGGCAGGAAGACCAACTCCAGCGCACTGGCGATAGCCTTGCGGATCGAGTCCAGCTGCTTGAGAAAGAGACTCGTTACCACGCCAATGAATGACATAATGAGCACCATCGGCAGCACATAGGGTGACAACAACACGCTGAAGTTGGTAATCGTGAGAGCTTCCTGAGCCGTCTGGCCAGTCAGACCCAGAGCGAGCATCCCCATCGTGCAGACAATGGAGTCGATGTACATGAATACGTTCTGTAAGTTCACCGGGATCGACGCTTGCTTCTTGAGGAGAACTTCATTGTACACGCCCGCGAACGTGCTGCTGAGCATCTGCACCAGCAGCAGTCCGTAGGCCATGAGCGTCGGGGCGTTGCCGTGGGCGCCCAGCTTGGCAGAACCGTTGGGGTCCTGCGTGCCCAGTGTCTTGATGGCGCACCCCATCGTCGTAACGCCCAGCGAAACCCACTGGTTGCGGTTGAGTCTCTTGGAGAACATCGCTTGATGCAGGACACCCGTGACCACGAGCCGGAACTGAAGCAGCAGGAAGTAGGTGGCGGCGTCGAACGCGCGTAGGTTGATGTACGACAGCACGTCGTAGATCACGTAGAGGCCGGATGGGATAAAGTAGAGCAGGAGTAGTTTGCGGTGTTCCTGCGCTTGGGTCAGCATGAAGCGGATGCGTGTGGCCAGTGGCTCCGTCACTTGAGTGTCCGACGTCAGGTACATGTAGCTGGCCAGCACAAGTTTGAGCAGCGACTGAATCACGACAGCGCAAGCCGAGTTGAAGCGCACGCTCTGGCGCTTGGCCAGCTCGTTCAGCAGCCCATAGCTCACCCAGAGCCCCATGTACGTGATGAAGATACCCCGTTGGGCCTTGTTCTCGAGACCCAGCGGCGCTGTCATCGTTGCTGCAGGCACTGTGCGATTGTGGTAATGAGCTGGGAATACTGTATTCATTTACTTGTGTGGCAATGAACTGGGGGAGCTGGTGGCATAGCCGTTACAAATTGTAGGATCAGTTGGAAAATGGATACAAAATTGTGTAATTGCTGTGGCGACAGAGTTCTTTAAAATCAATTCAACTTTTCTTTTTAAGCTATCCCAGCATTTTGACAATGCTGGAGGATGAGGCGAGCTCTGCGGGCGTCTTGCCAGCTTTGTTGCGCAGCGTTGGGGTGGCACCTGCGTCCAGTAGCACCTTTACGATGGAATTGAAGCCGCCTCGAGCTGCGAGGTGAAGTGCCGTGTTGCCTTCGACGTTGGCGTGGTTTGGGTTCGCCTCGTTATCCAGCAGCTTCTCGACGACGGAAATATGCCCGGCCGACACGGCTTTCATGAGTGGAGACACTTCTAGCGCAGTGGTGACGTTCACCTTGGCGCCGGCGTTCAGAAGCAGCAAAACCGGGTTCAGAATACCACGAGCCGCAGCAAAGTGGAGCGGCGTGTTGCCAGCGTCGTCCTTCGGTTCGACACTGACGCCGAGCTGGATCAGACGTTCGACGATTGGCAACCGCGAGTGGTTGACAGCATGGTGCAGAGGGCGAAGATCGCCAAAGCTGGTGACTTCAAGGTCGGCGCCATGCTCTGCCAGGTAGTCCACAACTTCCAGGTAGCCGTTCCGAGCAGCCCAAACCAGCGGTGTGCATCCGTAAGGGTCTTTCGCATTCACGTTCAGCGGTGCAGGCGTCTTACCCTCTGCGTTCTCTTGTGGCTCCACAAGCGTCTTCAGTAGTTGAAGGTTACCGACAGCAGCCATCTTAAAGGGATTTGTATCCACGTCGGGGATTTCAAACTTCGGGGCTGGAGGCATGACTTGGATACCGCGGATGCTTGCGTTGTCGTCGCTCCGGGATCCAATGCACTTGCGACGCTTCAAGTCGAAGTAGTACACGTAAAGTGCTCGCAAAAATAAAAATAGTGGTGGTAGTTGAACAAATGTAAATTTTACGCTCCGGTATCGTTGCTCGTTTGCTTTTCATCGACCGGTAGCAAGCGCGTCGGGGCTCTCTGTACGGCTGTCATTGCAACAATCGTGTGAAGTGAGAGATGCGACTTCATGTGCAGCCTCATGTTTGTTCGCTGTTGAGCCCGCTTGAGTCGGTAAGTATGAATACGAGTGAAAACCTCGTCCGCGGCATCATCAAAGACATCGAATGCGTACTGAGCTGGATCGATGTTGCAGCGGCAACGATCCGACGTCATTTGATTGGAACACACGTCAAACCTTCCGTGACAAATCTGGAGCTCCTTCCACGTAAATGCCACTCGAAGTAGTGCCTCGATGAATTGAGACCGCGTCAGCTCACGAGGTTCTGTACTAGTGGTAGTACTGGATGCAGTTGTGGCAGTTCTACTTGCACTCTCGCTCTCGTTACTGTCGAATGTTGCCATGGGTAGACAAGAAAGAAAAATGCGCACAGCTCGAGCTTCATCAACTCCAGCAGGACCTCCCCCATATGCCTCACTGTCAGCGTTTGTGGTTATGTTCGCACTACCTGTAGTGATGACACCTCTCGATGTGATTAGATTGATAGCTCGCAGTGTGGAGAGGAATTGTGTACACGCGATCCCACTTCCATTTCCCCGCTGCCGCTGTTGACTCTTGGGCCTGTCATTGCTACCACTACGCGTATTGACTCCAGCGCTAACTAGCTCGTCAAAGAACTTGGCGATGTTGTGCTTGTGTGTCTCAACGATAGCATGGAGTCTCCGACGGACTCCACCATAATTAGCAGCATTGAACGTTCTCGCAATTACCTCGGGTTTGCGAAGAAATATGGTACGAAAGTGATCCACATCTTGAATTTGCGCAAATACGCCGAAGTGTTCGTGGACGAGTGCTTTCACCGCTTCAGACATTTCGATGCCGTCGTTGATGGTCATTTTCAAACGGCTAGGATTTGACGAATGCGTACACATCATCCTGGCAACGTTAATTAGGAAGTCAATCAAGCTCTCTCGTTTCAGCGGAGAATCTGTGATACCAAATCTTGCTTCGTCGACACATTGCACATTTAAGTCCTCGAGCAAACGGACTCGACTTGGTATTTCAAACAATCCATCTCCCAAAGTTGCCATTCCAGTTCCAATGCGCCGCTCGGATGCAACGGCATAACCTGCATTGCCAGCATAGTAACGAAAGAACCAAAGCAACATGCGATATGCTTTTCTCAAAATCTCACGAATTCGTTCTCGATCCACAGCGTCCCGCACGATTTTCTCTGCTTCGCTTAGCTTCCAGTGGATTGAGAAGAGTTCGTCATAGCCAGGCCCTGATAAAAAGCCCAAACCAGTGAGCAAGTACTCACTGTGATGTTCATTCATTTGATGCCGAGAATAATCCTCAGAGGAATTGCCTTCGCTGCTCACATCTTCGCTAACTTCGTCGTCTGCTCGAGCGCTGCAGGCTAAGAGTTTTTCAGCTTTGTCACGTTTCATTGCATCTTCAAATTCTTCAACCTCATTTTTCGCGAAAGAGAAGACCTGTCGAGAATGAAAATCGTACAGATACTGTTGAAATTTCCTTCGCGTTGCTTTGCGCGGTGCAATGCTAGGGTTAGTGACGCCCTCGGACGTCTTGCTTGGTTGAACAATCGCTTGGCTAATCTCCTCTTGCTTCTGTCGAGCATCTAGAACGATGCCCAGACTTGGGAAGACTTCTGCTGGTCGAGTAAATCCCCCGGTGATCAGTGCATCCTTGCGTTTGACAAACTTCCTCGATGTCACTGCCGCAACTGACTGAGGTCGAGACATGCTGTACCCAAACATATCGGGATTCGCTCCTGAATATGCTTCGGAGTTTTTAAATGTAGCTCGCATCGCCTTCGTGAACTTCGATTGCTTGGAATCATGACGAGAAACAGCCAAGGTTTTAAGTGGGCTGTTGAGTTTCAAGCTGGCGTGGGGCAGCCGAACAGGTTTACGTGTCTTTCGCCAAGTCTCGTACGAGGCCTCCTCGCGGTCCAGTATTTCTCGAATCTTACGGCTTGTGGGTGCCGACGTCCGGACATAAGGATTCGCCACGAAGCTTGGTTCCATCGTCGATTTTCGATTGATGGCACGGCAACGGTTCATGCCCCCAGCTTGAGCCCTATAAATATTTTTCGAGTCAGGTTAGTGTCAGCACCAAAGTATCGGCCAAACTGCGAAGTGAGCAGTTGCTGATGAACTCGAGCATATCTCTCATGTCTTGATTAAACTTGGGACCTTCAGCGAATGGCGACGTAGAAATCCTTGGTAAAAACTCGTCGTCGTCTAAATCTAGCATGTAGGGACAGACCTCCGGTGAGAGTAGTGTGGCGTAGTATGGCCCTACCGTAATCTCTAGCGGTTTGTCCTTCTCGAGACAACATAACAGCGTGTGGAGTGGATGCGGGGACACTCCAGCGAATCTCAAGGATACTAAAGGCAGTCTAGCATCAGGCTCGAACTCTACACGTCGAAAGACGTCTTCTGCAGGAAAGTAGCCGATCCCTCTCGTTCGAGGCAACTTCACCCCGTTGTCTGTCTCCGTGGTGTTCCATCTACCTGTCACAATTTGCTGTACATCGTACACCGCTTCGCTAACCATGAGTGCTCGCAAAATGTCCATTGAGATCGGACGAGCGATGTTGCGTTCATCGTCGTACCCTCCCGAAATGGCCACTTGAGTTATCGGAGAATTCACCAAACTCTCCCATTTCTTCAAATAAAACGCCATTTGATTTTCCGAATCCAAGTGAGCCACTGCGACGATCCCATCGCTTATTAGCAGCACGACGGAGCAAGTGGTGGCGTCGTCCGAGGCTACCAGGTCCACTTGGTGCACCGCCGGCGCCACGAACGCCATCTCCTCCGCCAAAACGTGAACACTCGTCAGTCCACTCTCACGCATCACGACCATGATCGAGTCGTCCATTAGCGTCTGGCGACGTCGTGACAGCTCCTGGTTGGCACCCAGTGCCTCCGTAGCCGCCGCTGCGTCCTCCAGATCTTCGTACCCATGCAGCACCATTTAGATTTTGGTCGACACAAAATAAAATTTGTATCGATCTGAAACACGCAAAAAAAAATAAAGAGACTTGAAATTTGTGTCGTACTAAAATGAACCTTTTTAGTAAAAATCTAAAATCTAGAAGCAAACCAACAGGAGAAAGAAGCTCATCAGAATGAGCACGAATGAGAACACTGAGTATCTTCCGCAGCGTCGCGGCGGACGTGTCCGAGGCGCTGAGGGCTACCACAAGGAGGACGTATTGGCATTGCTGAAGAGCGTGAGGGCCGTGGTGCCGACGACCACCGAGGAATGGGACCAAGTACTGGACGAGTACCGCCAGACGCACGCGATCCCCAGCACGCGGGCACAACGTGATACCAGCTCTCTCAAGTCCAAGTTCAAGCAGTTGGCGCGGAGCTTTAAGTCCGGTGGGGACGCTCGACCGGATGTGCAAGAAGCTGGGGCTATTCTGGTCCTGATCGAGGCCAAAATGACGGACGGCAAGTGTCTGCAACGTCGAGGAGGCAGAGCGAGGGGCGCCGAGGGCTTCTCTTCTGGAGATTCACAGGCTATTCTCAGCATTGTACGGCGGTTCTTGCCAGTGCAGAGGTCGGACTGGGAACAGGTTGCAGAGGAGTACTGCAGAGAATACGCTGAGCCCAACGAGAGGCTCAACAGGGACGGCTCGTCGCTCAAGAACAAGTTCCGCAACTGGCTCAAGGAAGACACGACTAATATGCCGCGAGCGGAGGTTACGAAGGCGCTGGCTATTCAAGAGGAGATTGATGCCAGATTGGAAAAGATTGCGAAGGACTACGCATCGTTAGAGCATGAAAAGGCAGAGGTGGCGAGAAGCATAACTGAAGCTGTGGAAGACAGAAGTGGTAGTGACACTGAGACCAATGGTATGGAAGAGGCAAACGGACACGAAAAAGTTGCTGCGAGCAGCGAGGGTGGAGATAAAACGCCTGTTATGGCGCCTCGACGTGGTGGAAGAACGCTGGGATCAGAAGGATACTCCCAGTCGGACACGAGGGCTCTGCTTGCGTGTGTTAAAGAGACTTTACCGTCGGGACCGACTGGTTGGGAACAAGTGTTGCAGTTGTACCGTGTGAATCACGCTATTCCCAATAGCCGCTCACAGAGGAACCCAACGGGGATCAAGATAAAGTTTAGACAGCTCGTCAACTGGAAACAAGATTCCAGAAAGCCGGCGCCTGAAACAGTACTCGAAGCCCGTGCCATCCAAAGGGAGATTGATCTGCACGGAAGTCAGGGAAAGCGCCCATACCCTGAAAGCGAGTTTTACGCCTCCTATTCACACAAACCTGAAGTAAACACCCCTGAACGCCGTGAAGAGCGCCGACTTCTTTTGCCGAACACCGAGACACGCAACGACGAAAACCGGGTCCAGCAAAATGTGGCTGCTGATGCAGTAGCGTGGTCGTCACCTGCTGAGCCTGTGGTAAAACGACGGAAACAAGATACAGCGGCGGTAGTGCAACTGGATGCTGACGTGCGCAATGAAATTGCGAGTCGAGAGCTCGAACTCCTGCGTCAGCGCGAGCAACGAGAAGCTGAGCAGGCAGCATGGGAAAAAGAGCGGACCATGCGTGAGAAGCAGCGCATGGACATGGAGGCCTGGACGTTTGTGTGCGATCGTCTGCGTGCGCTGTACCGAGAGCAGGCAGCAGAGAAAACCCCAGAGATAATCAACGAGATCGAAGAAGAGATCGCCGTCCTCAAGAAGAAGAAGCAACGACTTGCGAACCTGATGGAATGAGGACACCACTGCACGGAGGTGCTAGGTACCATATTGTGGAGAGGCCCTCCTCTCTTTGGCTGGCTGGGTCGAACATTTATTTGGATTTAAAATCATGCATGAATTCCGGCGATCGACAGTATTGCTCCTCACTTCTCCTGCTCTTTGTCTTCATCGCCACTCTCTTCTGATGACGAGTAACTTCTGGCTGGCACCTTCTTCGGGTCAACTGCAAGCGGTGAGAACATCAACTTTGCGCCTTGACGTTCCTTCAAAGAAACCTTGCGCTTCGTATTCGCCGGCGGCTTGACGTCTGTTGCTGCTTCAATTGCTGTGCTCTCGCCTGTGGCTGCAACTTCTTTTCTTTCTTCCTCTGCTTTGTTATCATCATCCGGGCCACCAAAAGAATCTCGGGCATCGCATGATACTGGCGATGTTGAAAAGCTGCCCGAGTCGCTCAAGTCCACGAAGTTCAGCTTCGGCTTTCCTTTCTTCACACTGCTGGGAGATGGCAGATCCAACGTGTTACTCGCGTCCGTGGATGCATCCGCATTGCTAATGCTTTCTCCACCATCGGCTAGAGATGTTTTCTCTTGGCCTGAAGTGTGGTAACTGTCGTCCGGCGACAGAAACTCGTAGTCTTGTGCTAACGAAGATGTCGATGAAGCCAAACCTTTGGCAGCCATCGGGCTCGGAGCTGGCTGTAAGACACGACTCTCACGCGAAGATGAGTTACTGGTCGATCTCGGAACGGCCGGAAGTTGAACGGAGCTCCCAGTTACCCCGCTGTAACTTCCTCTCCTCTTCATACCCCCCTCATACTGAATTGTGCCTCCTCCACTCTTGTGCTGCAGGCGTTTGTGAACCTGACGTTGTGCCGCTGTCGCCCCGTGTGTAACCCCAATTGTAGGGCTTAAAGATCCCGTTCGTTTCAACTTCGCAAGAGGAGGCGATGATCCGGTGTTTTTCAGAGAAGATTTATCATGATTGCCTGGAAGCGACGGAACGCTTGTTCGAATCCCGTGATACGATGGGGATAAAGTGCGAACAGGGAAAGATACTCGCGCCTGTGAGTCCGAGTACGAGTCCGAATACAGGTGCAACCGATGCTTTGATCGAACCTTCACATACAGGACTTCATCGGCCATGATGTGGAGTGGAGACAGCACCTCCACTCCGTCTGCACTACGGATACCTACACAAATGACATTGCATTACCCGTTAATCCAAGAGTATCCACCAGTCGGCATAAGGTGAGAAACTTACATTCGACACTGTGGACGTGGAGCATTCGGCGGATATTATCGTAAAGTGTTTTCTGGGACCACGACTTGTTCACGACGAAGCGGACCCTTCGACTGCTTTTCAAGCCCTCAATGACAAAGGTCACACAAACGGACCCTTCTGTGGCAATGTCGATTGAAAGACGACGGCGCACACGATCCACCAGCGGGCCCGAAATGACTCGGTACATCGCATTCGAGAAAATGTTCGTCCCTTGGTCGTTCTCTTCCTCCTCTAATTGATCGCTGGGTTCTTTCCCTTTTCCACGTTCGTCTCCGTCCACTGAGGAGGCAGTGCTATGTGATCCTTCTGCATCGCTTCCATCCAATAGACTGTCTTGTCTTGCGTCATCGGATTTGCCGTACTCGTCTTGCGCAGCTTGGATGCCGTGGTTCGACACATCATACGCAAATGTCACTCCACACACGATTAACGGGCCGAAAATGACACCCTACGGCAAGCGCGAACAAAGATCAACACCAGCGCTAACGATCGCCCTTATACACACAATATTAGGCATATGGATCCGCTCAACTCACCTCAAACCCAAACACGTAGACTCCGAACACCACACTCAAGGCGGACACGTAGGCATTCAGCGCCAGAATACTCTTTTCATAGAGCATCTCATCCAGCACAGTGAAAGCCACGTACTGAACTGCGAAGAGGGCGAGTGCCTTCACAATTGAAGACGTCAATCCGATCGAGATGACCCATGGGACGCATACCAAATACGGAGGAATGATCGGCACGATCGAGATGAAGAAAGTGACAGTTGTAGCGAGGTACATGAAGTCAGCATTCTACACACCGAACACAGAAAACGAAGCGGTGTACAGTAAGTGAGATAAGCGACTACCGCCAAATAAATAGGAATATACGTACCACAATTGTGAAGGAGACCATCGTCACGATCGCATGAATACTTGCCATCTTCAGTGGCAAAAAGAAGACGCCCTCAATCACCTTACGAAGAGATCTGACAACGTCTGGCCTTTTATCGACTTGTATTGGTAGAAGATCTTCGACAAACCTCTCGATAGGATCCCAGTTCGTGCATAGTAGGTAGAACAGCGACGAAATGAAGAAAAATGATCGGATGCCGAGACTCACAAACGCAATCACCAGTGTGAAGACGAGGAATACCAATTGGGCCACAGATCCCACAGCAATGCTGCTCACTTCTAGCCCCTTGGACGTCCAGTCGGTGAGCTGCACTGACGTTAGGTTCACCGAGTCCACCTTTGAGTACGCGAAAGACACGGCTTGTACAAGAGTCATGTTTTCGGGAAGGCTCAATCTGGAAAAGAGCGACGTATGCGATGTAACGTTCCCGTCGGTAGACTTGGCATCCAGGTAGTACGTCTTAACCAAACTTTTCAACGGTGGCCACCACATTGTATCGTTGTACTTGTCCTCGACACCACTAACGGCCTGTGAGATCATAGCGCGGCTGTTCTCCACCTGCTCGCTCCAAACCTGTCGTGTACGCTCGTCATTAATAAAGTTGACCTGGACCCAATCGGACAAATCCGTAGCAGCACGACTTCCTTCTAGGTAGCTCTCCGAACCGAGAAAGAGGATGACGAACGCACCCTGACACCCACCAAAAAGTACATAGTGTTAGAAATCTAAAATCAATGACGCCATCCCTAAAAGTAGACACTTTACCGTGATGAAGAAGCCGAGAATGAGCAGCACCGACACGAGCACCTCGTCCGAAAAGAAGTAGCGGTAGTAAAATATACGTCGATCCAGGATCTTGATAAGACTCAGCGCCGCGATCCAGAAACCGATTATGATATTCAGGAAGGACATCCACGAGTACATGCGCATCCAGATAGATACGGCACCAATGAGCGAGAACAAAAAGATGCCGTAGTTGAGAAAGATCTCCTTGGCCGTGCGACGCGAACCGTCGTGCGGGTGGCTGATGAAGATCTCTGCCGACTTGGAGAACACGCACGTCAGGAAGCCCTAAAGCGACAGCAGCACAGCCACAAACTCGTTAGTATCCGATGATGCCTTGCCTCTATTGACTGCATGGATCTCTGTCCGTACGTAGCGTTCCACGTCGGCATCGTCGCTGAGATATTGCAGCACTGAGACGACGTTGTTCTTGGCCTGACGCAGCGCCTGACTGCATAAGATGGCCCATACGATAAGTCGCAGGTAGTTCTCGAACAGCAGGAAGTTGAAGTAGATGAGGACGAGGATCAGCGCCGTCGAGATGTTGCCGATCAGCTGAAGCGGCGACGAATACCCAAGATTCAGAGAGAGCGACGGGTTAGTACGGTGCATACGACGCACTGCAGTGCATCGGTAGACAGATAAAAACACAGTAGCGAACACGAGGACGCACCTGGGCGAGGATCATCTCCACAAACTCGGCCATGGTGGCGCCAACTTCGCACTCGCAGAACAAAGTGCTGCCGCCAATTCCTGGGGCGAGACACGCACCGTTTTTCGTCGAATCACAGTACAGTATGCGAATATGCAGGTGCAGTTGCTTACTTTTGGCTTGAAAGCACAGAAACACGATCTCATTTGAATTTTTATCGAAGGTATTTGAAGTTTGTCGTTTCTCGACCAATCAGCGGCCGTCAAAAGTGTACCACCGACACCACCTCAACGACGGAAGAGTAGGAACTGAATGGCCTCCATCTCTCGCTGTTCGTCAGTCTTGTCGACCTCATTGTCGTTCGTGGTGGACGGAGACGGATGCTTGCCGGTGCTGAGCAGGGCGGCCGCATTGAACTTGTGGTCTCGTTGTTGACTCAGGTCTGGAGAGACTGCGGACCGGTTGCCAGCGTCGGAGGAGACGAGGCTGTTGCTTACAGAGGCCGAGTTCTCGTCGTAATGGCGCGACGGCGGTAACAACTGCTCGCCTTTGGACTGCCCGGGGTTACTGCGCGGTGAGTTAAGGCTGGAGTCTTGCCACGAAGCGCTATAATCATCGCAGACGCTGTCGTCACCGTCATGTTCGCCCACAACGCTGTCTTCATCATGAGCCAATCGCGAATCTCTGCCACTCCAGGTTCGCTCCGCACCTGGATTTTGTTGGTCGACGTGGAGTTGCTGCTGCCGCTGAAATAGAGATGCACGCTCGTTGGAAGAGCGTATTCGTATCGCTTCCGGTGAGTCTGCTCGACGAACGGGGGAGGGCGCATTGAGCGACAGCCCGAAGCCAGGCGGCTTCACCAGATCGTACAAGGTTAACCCAGCTGGTTTGGCTTTATTTGGAGCACCGTCAGGAAACCCCGTGCCTTCGCCAACCTCAGGCAAAGCCGCAGCAGCGGCATCAGCAGCAACATCGGCGGCGGCGAGATGTGGTGAACACACATTCTGCTGCGACACATTCATCTGCTGTTGCGAGACAATCGGCTCCGTCTGCACAGCCACCTCAACCTGTCGCTCCTCGTCAGCCTTGCGGAGGGCCGCGTCCTGTTCCTCACGCTCCCGAACTTCGCGCGCGAGTCGCTCTATCCTCGCCTGTCGCTCAGCGCTTAGGCGGTGCAGCAGTCGCGCTTTGATGGTGTCCATGTCGCCCATCATGCGGCGCATCTCGTCGATGTCCGCCCGCACGCGCTGCTTCTTGGCGACCGCGGAGGCATCGACATCTTCGCCGTCCTGCTCTTCCTCACTACTGCCTTCCTCGCTATCGTCGCCCTCACTGCTACCACTGTCGCTATTGGAGTCGTAGCTGCTGTCTCCGTCGTCGCTGTTGCCACTTTGCGACTCGCTATTCTCGCCATCGCTGGTGCTGTCCGGCTGATCTTCCGCTCTGGGCATGGTCAGCGGCCTTTCACATCCTGGCCGACATCATGGGTTCATGCACAGTCGGTTAAGTACGAGAGCTTTTGCCACGCAGCGCGCGCTGATTGGGTGACCGTTGACGCATTGTGAATCACAATGTGCTGCTCTGGCAATCTGATGTGCCACTGTCACGGTGTACGTAGAAGCTGGTCTCCGATGCAGTGCCTGTAGAAGCTTGGCTGTCAACGCGGCCGCAGGAGCAGAAGATCATCGCGTTCGCTCTCAAGGCAATTTGCGCAGCAGCACCCCCGTTCTTTTTTGGGGTGACGGAAGGCTTTGACGCTGCCAGCAATGCAATCGCGCTGATCCTGGCTGCCACGACAGGCTTGCCTCTCCTTATTACATGTAATAGCGGTGATCCAACAACCTGCTGAGTCACGAGTAGGTCTGGAAACAGTCAAGTGCTGTTGACTGTATTGCAGATGGACTCTGCAACTCAATCTGATCGAAAACAACGGGCATCAATCAGGCTGGGCAACGTGCTGACCAGCGACACAAGTGAAGCGCTGCTCGTAGTCAGTGTCAGCCATACCGCTCGCTGTCTGATGCTGGCAAAAAAAACTACGGCGGCACGGTATAGCTGGTCACCTCAGAGCAAGATCGCCGAGGACAAGTGCCGCCTGTGCCGCACAAGACGTGGCCGATGCCGAAGCGTCCAGTTGTACACATCCTGTACCCCTATTCCCGCTCGCGGTCTCCCCGGCCCCTCTCTCCCCGTAGGACTTAACCTGGCATTTGTATGCCGGACGGCGCGAACCGCGCTAAGTGCGACCTTCCATCGACATCAACCCCGCGAAAGCTGATTGGATTTTCGAAGCGTGAACTATTGTGTTAGGCCTGTGTCGCGACATACCCTAAATTCAGTTCCCATACCGCGCGCTGATTGGCCCGCTAGCTCCCGGAGACGTAGTTGCCGTGCACAGTGCTTGGCTTGGCTCGCAGCCGCCCACGTTGCCGCCCTATCAATCTCGAATTTCCCTCGAGCCGAGCACGACCTGCAAGCTTTAGCCAGAGAGACTTACTGCTGATCATGCGTATCTCGGGAGTGTTCCGCGCGGCGCTGCTGGCCGCGGCTACGATCTCAGCCTTCTCTCTTCCAGCCTTGACGGAGGCCAACACCATGGTCGTGAACAGTGAGAGCAACGTGGCGGCTTTCGACGCCTCCATGATTCACCCGTCGATCGAGACGCGTGTGCTAGCTGCTGCTCCCGCTTCTGAGGACGAAGACGAAGACGTGGCCACCAAAGCCCCCAGCAAGAAAAAGAAGAAAAAGAAATCCTCTTCGTCTAAGACTGCGGCCAGCGAGGATGGAGTCATTAGTTCGTCTACTAAGGAGGCCGCAAAGGAAGCGGAAACCACGCCTGCCCCCAAGAAGAAGAAAAAGAAGGCCACCCCCGCCCCTACTGCTGAGGAGGAGGAGGAGACCAAAGCCCCCGCCAAGTCAACCAAGTCGACCAAGGCGGCGACCACCACCACCACCACGACGACCACTGATTCGGAGACAGAGGAGTCCGGCGCTGACGCTAATGTCAACGACAAAAAGATCAAGGGTAACAAGAACGAGGGTATCATTGATGGCTCGTCGGAGGGCAGCGCCGAAATTGATAAGATTGATCTGCGCAACGAAGACGGCTGGGTGAGCGTGTACGACGACCCTCCCCTGCTCGTCATCAAGGCCTCGCTGTACGCTTTCATTTCGTACAACGACACGGAGGTGTGCGACACCTTCAACATGACCATGAACGCTGTGGAGCAGAAGGCCGAGGAGAACGGACGCTTCTCGTACCACGTGGTGGCCTACATCAACTGCACCAAGGACGGCGAGGACGAGACCCAGGGCCGATTCATTCTGAACTTCATCCCGGAGGGCAAGCGCCTGCTTCTGACCGAGTGTGGTCACCGTGAGGAGGGTGAAATTGTCAACTGGCTGCGTATCCAGGAGGAGGTGCCCGAGTGCATGACCCCTACGCAGCGTAAGAAGTTCCTTGCCCAGCCCATGAAGCACATACACGCCAGCAACGGTACCGCGGAGACCGAAGCCGTGCAGACCGACTTCTTGTCCCGACTCGAGGACTTCGATAAGGAGGAGGTTGCTATTGTCGGATCCGCCACGGTGGCGCTTATCGCTGTTATCGTCGCGCTGGTTGTCTTCGTCATGCGTAAGCGCAAGGCACAGAAGGACCTGGAGCGCACCATTGCCGGTGCCAAGGCCGAGCACGCTGTCGAGGACGACGACGTGCAGACGGATACGGAGGAGAAGGCCACGAAGGAGCGCAAGGGTCTGATGGACAGCGCCAAGGCCAAGAGCGACGACCCTGACATGGAGGAGGGCTCGTTCGTGAACTCCCCCGCTGTGCGCGTGTAAAACCTAGCTGCGTTTCGACTAAGTGGTTGACTGACTTCTCGAGGATGAGTGCAGAAATCGACCGTAGATTTTGAACTAGGAGACATGACTTGTGGCTATAGCTAGCTAGCTTTCCTTGCCGGCTTCTGCCAGCCTCGAGATGTCTAGGCATTGCAATGCGCATGGTTCCAATGTGTTCTAATGCATTTTGTGTTGAAATATATTCGCGCAGTTTCATCTTGTAACATTTCAGTTCGACTCCTCACTGCTATAGAATCGAACGGTGCCATCACACGACGCTGTCGCTAGCTGCGGATGAAGGGGGCTGAACGCTACACTGGTGACCACGTCAGTGTGGCCCTTGAGCTTGACGAGCCGCCGACTTGTGCGAATGTCGTAGATGTACGCAGCTCGGTCTTCCGACCCCGTGGCCACGTAGCGCATACACGGACTGAAGGTAACGCCCAGTGTGTGCACTCGGTTAACGTGCTCGCAGAAGCGCATGACGCAGTTATCGGCTCGAATATCCCACAAATGCGTCGTGTTGTCCGGTGCGCTGCTTAGTAAGAGATCGTAGAAATTGCTGGGATGACTCGCATAGCATGTTGGTCGAGGCAGTGCGACTGTATGTGCGGCACGGCTGTGTGCGTCGCGAACCACGCGCACAGAGCGACCGCCACCGCCGGCACCGACGTCCAGGACTCGTAACGAGCGGTCCGACCCCGCAATTACTGCTACAGACGACATGAAGGCTCCGTTTACACAGGCGAAGCTTGTCACGCTTTGCATATCGTCGAAACTCCACTGCGCGACCCGCTTCTTTCGACTCTGGTTCTCGAGAACTTCAACGTCATTTTTCTTCCTGGCGAGCTTTGCCCTGCTACGCGGGGCTCGAGCATATACTTCGTCCAGTTCAAATTGGTGCAGTCGTGCAAGGTTACCGCATGCAGACAACAGAAACTTGTCCATGTAGAAGAATCGGGCCGCCACGATATCCTGCCTAGAGGCTTTCTTAGCACTGGACATGGATCCCATGGCAGCTGCAGCAGTGGCAACATCTGAAGGTGGAGCGATTCCTTGCAGCGTAAGTGAAGACGTATCACTGTCAGCAAGCCATATTCGACTCGTCTTGTCACTCCCGATCGTCACTAGCATTCGATCGTTCTGACTCCAGTGAATGGCACGTACTGCTCGATCGTGTCCTACAAATACGTTGCCTTCTCCACCAAAGCGACTAAACGGCAACTTACACACCTGTGCCACCCGATCGTTACCACTCGTCGCAAGCCATTTAGCATCACTGGAGTATTCGATGTGTAGGATTGCACCTTGGTGCAATGCCTTTGGTGGCAGCGCATGTTTCGGTTGATAGTGCTGTAGCAATCCACAGTTCGTTGGATACTCCTTCAGGTAAGAACCGACCGACGTAGACGATTTCGAGCCCTTGGTTCGATTGTCGGAAAGCGACTTACGAGCTTTCGCGAGTAACATTGGTGGTGTTCGTCTTGAGTCGAAAGGAGTTGAAGAAGAACCATACCCGGACGACTTGATACGCGTATGGAATGTGACAGGCTTATCCAAACCCTTTGCACGTTTGGGTGGCATCTTCTTTGCTGACAGTGGCGGCGTATTCAGTACACTGTCCTTGGGCGGCGGGCCTCTTGGAATTACTGACACTCGTTCATTGTTGTCACCGGATACTGGTCGTTCTTGACAGAGTGAAATCTGGTGGTTAGTTGTACATGTAGTATTATCCTCTTCTTGATTCGGACTGCTCGATGGGGTTACAGTGCTTAGCATCGTGAAACAGGGCTGGAAAGCACTTATCACACCGCAGTGAAGACTATCCGTTCGTGGCGGGTGATAAAAGCAGAAGTCTTTCGCAACACATATCGAATCGATCCTCTCGAGAGACTGCTGAAAGTCATGAATAATTCCGATCTTGAACGAGTAAGCATTCACACAGAGAAGATAGCCCGGTATACCCACAACGAGAAACTGCTTGTAGTCGAGTAACTCACGATCATGATCGCTACTGAAACTTTTCCCCTTGGTTATCGAGACTCTGGAATCTTTACGATCCGCGCAGACGTACTTTATCGACAACACTGGACAGGAAACTGCGGCGTTAATCTCGTCTTCATCGTTTGAGTCGAACTGAGCAGGATTATCAACAGATTCGTAGCCAACACTCGTACCAATGCCAGTTGTAGACTTCTGTGCATTTTCACTACGCGCCCACGGTGGAAGGGAGCTAATGACTTGAGGCTTCTCTCGACGTGCCTCTCTATCAGCTTCCTTCGGATAAGCACGAGTGCATAGTAGTCAGTCAAAATTTTCGTGAGCGCCACAAACAACTTAGGCTCATACTTGTTTCCTTCGCAGCGACTTTCGTACATAATTTTCAACGTTACACGCAGTGAGTTCTTTTGCGTATCCATCCAGCAATGCAAACACCTTGACGGACCCATCCGCAAAACCGAAGGCAGCGTCACCATTTACTGGGTTGAGTGCGATGGATAGAATCGCGAACGCCGATAACACCGATGATTGAAACCACAGTGTTCTCGCTGCTAGGTCCCAAATCTACGCACACAGACACACCACATTAAAACCTTGTCGATTTCTCCGGTTACGTCAGCATTAACGCGGTAGTATACCTTAAATGTACGATCTTCTGAGGCAGTGATCAACAAATGATGATGAATTGGGTGGAACTCGCCCCTCGTAACCTGCAACAGACATTGCCAGAATATACAGCCCTCAGAATATTTTCTCTTGCAAGTAGTTATCAAAAACCTAGCACGACTTACTCGGGCCAGGTGTCCTTCCAGCGTGACCAGCACCTCCTTCCGCTCAATGACGAATATCCTAACATCCCGATCACTTGCCACTGCGACTAATGTACCCGTGTCATCAAACGTGAGCCAACCCGGTTCTGCTGGTAGGTTTTCTACCAAAATGGACTGCTTCACGCGAGCATTTCCTGTAATATGCCACACAATAACACTGCACTCACCCACCTGTCAGCCCCAATTTCAGCCGCCGACATATCAAGCCATTAACCGCACCAATCTCGAGACACTGAGCCGATAGTCACAATGGACTCATCTTTGTGATACATCTTAACGCAGATGATGCGTTCGGCGTGCCCATGCAGCTCCAGATCTCTCTCTTGCGGCACCAAGTCGGTTCGAGGGCCCAGAAACTTCGAGCTTGTCGGTGAATTGTCATTCCAACGCACTCGGAGGACCGCGCAGTCACTGTACTGCAACGCAATCACTGTGCACCGGCCACACGTGTCTGCAGCCGTTAGTGTCGCCTTGGGGCGCCACTGCCAAGCTGCGTCCGCGAGCAGCTCCATCGTCTTCAAGTGACGCCTGCAGATACCGAATGAACCGATCTGATTGGCTCGCCTCGAAATATTTGCAGTTATTTTTCGTCCAATAATCATTGAAATGTCGACCACATAAAATCAATACAGTAGCAATGAACGAGACTGTAAAAGAGGAGGCACCGTCGAAGGAGGAGGACGCAACCGGCGACTTATCTGCGCTCTCGCTGTACGTATACCATATATATTGCTATGTTTTCTTATAGTAGAGACAGCGGTCTATCTAGCTGTAGTTAATGCAGCGAGGCCGATGCAGAATGTGCTGAAATATACTCATTTGAGAATCGCAGGGACGGCGACCGGGACCAGGCGTTCCGCGCCAGCCGCGTCTCGGGGACACGTTCCATCGAAGTGGCGCTGGCGGAGATCCAGATCATCAAGCACAATGTCTACGTCCAGCGCAAAGAGCGCTCGTTGCCTGAGGTACTTGCTGGGTCTGACACTGCTGCTTGAAAGCGATGCATCTGGCTACTTCTCTGTCTTGTGGCACACAATGATTTTCCTTTGAAGGGGTATAACTCGTCATATCTATGGTGGTCGCTTGTTAGGACGAAGTGTCCATCTGCTCTTGTGAGCCGCCGATGGACGAGAACGAAATGGGATGCCTCGACGGGTGCTTAAATCGTGCGGTAAGCTATGGCATACAGACGTGGAGGTTGTTTGCAGTATTGACTCGTGTATTGTATGCGGTTCGAACAGGCTTTGGTGGAGTGCAAACCGGGATTCTGCAAGTGCGGCGATCGATGCGATAATATGAGGATACAGCATGGGGTCATGCCGTCTACACAACTCATAGACTGCGGGAGGAAAGGCCTCGGAATGAAGCTACTCGAAGACATCAAGGCAAGCTCGTTCGTAGCCGAATACATGGGCGAGATCGTGACGGAACAAGAGTACTACATGCGACGAGTGGTGTGTGTCCGCATAGTTAGTCTTGCTTTGTTATTGCGTTTAACTAACGGGGTTCGTACCCTTTTTGTTTGGACAGCTTTACCATAGTGAGAAGCACCGCTACATGATGGTGTTAAGTGGCGGTGAAGTCATTGATGCTACGCGTATGGGCGGGTGGGCACGCTTCATCAACCATAGCTGTGACCCCAACTGCGGAGTAGAGAAATGGGACGTTAATGGCGAAGAAAGGTGCGCCATTTTCGCTCTGCGCGATATCGTTGCTGGCGAGGAGCTGACATTCGACTACAAGTTTGAGTCTTTCAGCAAAGCCGTAAGTTGAGACGTCCGGTCTGGTTTCTGACTGATTCAAGGCGAGGCGTCTGACAATTTGCCTTGATTTGGACAGGAGATCACGGAGTGTCTATGTGATGCACTAAATTGTCGGAAGGTGATCGGAATGAACAATAAAGTGAGTAAGCTGAACAAAACGCAGAAGAAGACAGCGGAGATGGCAGCGCCTGCTGAAGGTCCGAAGCTTCTTGACCCCGTCATCGGACTAAAATCAAGACCAGTTCAAGGTGCTAAGGTTAGTCATACATTGTGGGCGCGTGGAAGCTTGAAGCCCATGCACTAACTCTTCGGCTTGCGCTGCAGAAAGCGGAGGCCCTGATGCAGCGGATGGCACGGCAGCGGTTGCTGAGCCACAGCGACATCCGCGTGCTGCGGCGGTCGCACGTGATGCTGGAGCGCAACTTGTCGTGGCACATGGAGGACGATTTCGCGCACTTGGCGCTACTGCCGTACTTCATCACGAAGAACTCGTCCATGATGAAGCACACACCGGAGCTCAAGGATGTGCCCGACTTCTTCAACTGGAGAGACCTGCCCAACTTCCCGAAAAAGGTGCGTCGCCTAAATCGAGAGGCGAAGGTCGCTCGGCTGAGCGACATCACCGCGTCGTTGCAAGCCCGACAGAAGCCGCAGCAATAAACTATTTAGCTGCGCCGGACCAAGTTGCACTGGTTGCAGCGGTTGCGTATCCATCTGGTCTTTATCCCTTGATGGATTTCCACCAATAAGACATCTGTTCACATCATCCTGTCACTGGTTAATAATCTCCCATCCCTTCCCCTATGAGTTAGAGAGCGAGGGCTGGCCTCATACAAGCAAGCCCGCCGTCGGCTAGGTAAGAAGCGAGTGAGTGCAGAGCCTGTCAGTACCTGAGTAGCTACGAGGCCCAGTGGTCCCATTCTGTAGTCAAGGTGTGTCTCGTTGCTGCGTGCACTTGTTGTCTGGCTGCGACGATTGTTCTCGTTTAGCGACTCTAACGCGTTTTCTATCAATGATTGCCAGATTAGAAACGTCTCGGAGTTGATCGCCATGGCGGGGTGCGACCGTGAGCCGAGCCCTGACGCAGGCTCGAAACAGCCCAGCGACAAGTGCAGCCCTAACTCGAGCTGCCAGTGCCAGCCCAGCGCCGCGGAGACGCGCGAATTCCGCAAGGTGAGCGAGCTCCACCAGACGATTAGAAGGAGACGAGGCTGCAGCAGCTAACGACGACGTGCTTGTGCTTGTGTAATTGTGGTAGCGGTGGCTGCTGCTGACGGACCGCGAGCGCGTCGCTGCGCTTAGAGGAGACGTGAATCAGTTCTTGCAGACAGCCAACGACCTGCTGCCGTGTCCGGGCTGTCGGAACAGTGCCGAGGCGCTGTACTACAAGCTGGTGGACGGTATCGTCCGCGTCCCGCAGGTCGTCAGTCGGTCAGGCTTGTGCTTCGACAAGGACAACCACTTCCGACTGAATGAATCGTACCTGAACAGCCCGGACACGTCGTTCTCGTTGTTTTACCACCAAGAGCGATGGGCGAACGCGACGCTGGCCAAACCGACCAAGCCTAACAGCAAAGCGGGCACGTCGCGCGCGAGGTGCCCGCTGCACTCTCAGCGAGTGCGAGGTCGTCCTCGTCCTGCTGCATTCGAGGCGCTGTGGCATAAGCTCCCAGAGGATCACCAGCGGCATCTCTCTCATATTGATTCGGACCAGTTCTTGACTGATCTGGAGAGCTATCTGCGTCGCCATCGCTTTTGCTGCCGGTGCAAGGAGAAGGTGTTAGAAGCGTATGATCTGCTCATCGGATCGAGTTGTAGCGAGGACGACTGCGAGGATTGCGGAGGGTTCGAATGCTCAGAAAAGCATCACGAACACAGCGATTATGGCGACGACCTGCACTACACCTCGTATTTGTTCGACGAGCTCGCATTTTCGCGCGCCACAAACCAGATCATCGTGCCTTGTAATATTGAGTTTATGTCGCAGCTGATGTCGCGGGCAGACCAGGAGGTCGTCGGCGACTGGGGCGATCGTCACGCACGTACAATTGCCGAGGCACAGGACGAAGTTCTTATATGCTTGGGGATGGTAATTTGGGACAAGATGCAGAACCTGTGGACCAAGTCTCGGTCAGAAAAGCGCTCGGAGGAGTTGTTGGTGCATTGTGCTGTGTCTACTCTGCGCCGCAACTTCGATGAGGCAGTGGAGGCGCTGCATGGCGAGGAGATGATGGAGCAACTGCTGGCAGAGGAAGATGACGAATCTCGGAGGCTGGCAAAGAAGAAGGAGAAGCGAAAGGAGAAGAAGAAAAAACGCAAAACGGCATCGAAACAAAAGCAAGTGGATCGGTCTGAATCAGAGAAGAGTCAACAGGCCGAAAAGCAAAAGCCCAAGCAAACGAAATCGCGCAAGCAATCGGACAGCAGCAAAACCGTAACATCTCAATCCTCGACCAACTCGATCAGTAGTCAAGGTGACGACGACGATCTCAACAGTTCCAGTAGATCCTTGGATCCCAAGGGACCGCATCAGTGCGACTCGACATGTGACGAACCGTGCCTGCGTGGGAATATGACGTACGACGAGCGCATGGAATGGCAACTGCTGTCATCGATGGGCTGGGATGCGTCTAACCAATTTACGTCATCCTTGCCGGAGCTCGATGTGGACACAGACGACGAGAACCACGGCATCCCTGAAGACGAAATCCGTTTCTGGAAGCAGAATCGCTCGAGTCTCGTGCGGCGACGCATGGCCCAGCGTCAGAAGTTGCAGGAGCGCTTCGATCAGTTTGTATTGCGCACAACATCGCTGGATGCGTAGAGCGCGTTGATAGCGGACTCGAGTAACCGCGAAGGAGAAATCTAAGCCGGCGGTTCGTCAGTCTTAGAAGTGTTGAGAAGAAGAACACTCATCGCTATGAAGAGAAAAAAACAGCGAGTCTGCCTGATAAAATCATTTTCTTTTCGTTACTCCTACAGTATTTGCATGCTCCCAGTAATATGTGGGCTTGGATGGCCAACGTTACCGGGAGGGTAGACATCGCGAGTATAAATTCGCATGTTTCACATCAAAGCTCCACCTTGTTCACCTCGGCTTCTAGGGACGAAATAGCTCGGTCAACCATATCTTTGTGGTTTATGCATGCCGTGAGCACGTGCGTGACAGCACGTTCATTCCTGTCGAGCAAAGCCTGATAGCCCTCCTTCATTTCCGCCGACCTGCACTCAGGAAAAATACGCACATGTTCCGGTTAGAGGGGTTAACATCGATCGCGAGTCAAACAATCGGTCAACTTACGCTTTCCTCACGTCCAGCAAGTGTTGTCGGCTCATGGCCTCTTCTTCGACAAGGTTGTCCCCATTGGTGATATTTGTAATCTTTTTCTCGACTTCTTCAGTTGCCGCTGTCTTCCGCCGGAAATATTCAACGCGCTTTTCACGCTCCACGAGCATCTGCTCGGCGTAGTTTTTCACTTTCGATTCCCACAACTTCTCACTTTCGATCTCGATGTTCAGCTGGTTTTCACATTTCTGCAAATCCTCATCCAGCTCAAGCGCGTCGTCCAGACCAGCGTTGGCGCGTGCGACTCGGTTTTGCTTCAGCTGAAGTGCTGCGTGACGAATTTCAGTCTTCAGGCGATGCGTCAGCTTTTGAACCGCTCCAAGTTCCTCTAGATTTGGATCCAATTCGAGAGCAAAATCGAAATTGAGAGAGTTCTTCGCAGTCACCGGAATGATCTTCAGTTGTTTGCAAGTATTCATATACTTGTGGATCTGGGCGTCAAGCTGGACCAATGGTAGAACATGCCTAAGGGTTAGATATCACATTTTTTTGCACGCATTCCTACACTACAACGTACATCGTCCCGAATCTCTGCAGCTCGATTCTCGTCATTTTTGATTTGTTTCTGGAATTCGTCTTGATGGGCAAGCACTTGATGCAGTTGCTCTGTTAGTCTCGCTCTCTCAAGGCCAATTTGCTCGATATCGTGCGCAGACAACTCCTGGTTGTCTATACGGGTTTGTAGTCTCTTGATTTCTTCATGGCGGAAAGCGAGCTCTTCATCTGTGAGATTCAACCACAATAAATATCGTTGCTATTAGAAAATGTAATAGGTGGTTTGACCGTCGACAACTTCGTACCGCAGGACTGCTGAACATCGACGAGGGACTCCAGCTTCTTCCCCAGCTTGACTTTAGTCTTCTCATAGTCTTTGACTAATTTCCTGAATTTCAAGAGGTCGCTCTCGCAGTCAGTTTTCATCGAAGTAAGCTCCGCTAATGCATTCTGTAAGTGCACCCATTACAGAGAAATCAGCTAGTTTAGTCTTCGCCATGGCAGCAAATAGGCACGAAGCTAGGTTGACGTACCTTGTCCCTTTTAGCCTTCTCAATCCGCCGTTTCAATTCTTCGCGGTGCTGCTCCAGTTCGCTTGTTTCCTGTTTTACTGCCTCGTTTCGCGCGACTGTAACACGCGGCGATCGAAATCAGTATACCAACCCTTTACTACATGTACATAAATAAAAGTTCGTACTTAGTTTCCCGCGCTCTTGTCTCTCCAGCGCGTCATACTTTTCGTCTTCACCCGCCAGAAAGATGTGGTAGGAGGCATCCAGGTACTTGAAGAACGGCTTATCACCATTTTCCTCGTCATTCTCATCGTCCTGCTCCGCCTCGTTCGCCTGCTGAATAGCCTCGTCATACTAATAGCCATGATAAGCGCAGAAACAACATCAGCATCCAATAAAGGAACACTACTATCTCTCCAGCTCTGCACGTACACTGAGCAGCTCAATAAGCCAAGACATGGCCATCAGCAGCATAGGCCACGTGTGGGGTGTACCCACGGCCGCTAGTGACGTTTTGCTGATGGAGATGGGGTACCGCAAGTTACGCAACTGCTGCACGACGTCCTCCTCGAACTTGGCGCCGAACTCAAAGGTGGGGTCCACTTGCTTGAACAGGAACAGGATCATGTTGGTAAAGTCCTTCTTGGATGGTCCGCGCCGCGCCAGTGCCGGCGGAAGCACTTGGTCGTACATGTGATCGCTCAGGAACTCGACGAGTGTTTGCACGCAGCTGTTTAGGAACGAGCGATCGTGCACTGGCCGTGGGTCCACCACGCGCGCGCCGCGTCCTTGTACGGAAGCGCGCGAGCTGTACGAACTGTTGCGGCGATTGCCCACGGATTGGCGCGGGTTCATGGAAGCCCGCGGGCCGGTGGGGGGCCGCCCGGTCGTGCCAGCGGCCATTGTGACGCGGCGAGACGCGACCCCGATGGACTGGCGCTCCGTGGCTGCCATACTCTTGCTGGGCACGGACACACGCGAGGACGGGTGGCGCAGCGCAGAGGGACGCGCGTTGAGCTGCGAGGACGACACGGGACCGAGCGTCGTGCGCCGCATCGTGGACGTATCAGGAAATAAGGAGGCTGGCGTATTTCGGAAGAGTGATGGTGGTTTGAAATTCAAACACCAACGTGTGTGGTCCACATGTTATTTTAGTCCGTAGCCTTATTTGGACCACATAAATTGCAAATAAAACATAATTTAATAAAAATATTGGATCGACAGATCTCAATCTTGTTCTTCCTTCAAAGTCCGATTTGCTCTTCCCGACATCTGCTTTGTATGGACGGAACGCGCGAAATGGGCCCAGTCTGGGCCGCCCAGGCTCTGGGAGCTGGCTTTGCACCTTACAGACACCGACTTGTACTTTCGTAATCCCCGATGGGTCACATCCGGGCGGGCGTGGTGGGCTTTGAACTGCCTCTACAGGTGTTCCCTATGAGCTCATAGAGGTACCTGCGCTGGAAGCGGCTGGTCAAAGCAGCATCTCACATCTAGCAGGAGGTCGACCACCATGACGACCCAGACTGTTGTTGCAGGGAGACCCGCTAGCGCACTGCGACGAGTCCAGGAAATCGACGACGGCGACAACGACAGCGTGGGAGATGGCTCGGGCTCGCTCAGGACGGTGGACATGTCGTTTCTCTCAAATGTGACCAACTACGTCGATGACAGCGGCGTCGGCCATGTCAGGGTGAACGACAGCATGGACTGGTCGGATATTCTGTCCAACGACAGCACCGTGCACATTATCTACGAAGGGTCCGGTTCCACTGCAGAGATTCTCATCATCCCCGTCAATGACACTGCACCGAAGTCTGCGGATTCCCTGTCCAGCAGTTCTTCCGGCAGCGGTTCGACGTCAGGGAACAGTTCCATGATCGGCAATCTCCCGACAGGCTCAAGCGATGAGAGCAGCTCCGGAGACAGCGACGGAGTTCTAGGTACAGGGTCGAGTTCGACCACGCTTGTGATCGTAGCTTCCGTCCTGGCCGTCATCGCTATCGCGGCAATATTTGCCGTGGTGATGTACGGCCGGAGGAATCGACGACGAGCATACTCCGAAGACCCGAGCAACCATGATGAGCCTTTCATTGTGGGCTCGCTGCCCCATCAGCCTGCTCCACAGCTTAGCATGTTGGACACGGACATCACGCCGGACTTGTGGGTCGAAGGCCAGTACCAGTACTCGCCCAACATGAGCGGGTTGGAGAACTCACTTAGTGGCACCGCCATCCTGTCGGACAACAACACGATTTCGTCAGACCACCGACTCACAGTCGACGCCTACCCGTTCGGCCCCAACACTCAGCGAGGACGTCGAAATAATGCCCCTCTGGGTAATATCCAGCGAAGAAATCGTGACAATGTTCCTCTGGACGATATTTCGGGCCGGGGTCGTTATCGACGAGGTACCACACCTGTTGTGCTGTACGAGGAAGACTCAATTGAGGAGTACAAGACCAACTCAAGCAGGAAAAATCACCCGCAGCGACGAACATCACAGCGACAGCGACAGCCTTCGCAGCAACACAGGCATCAGAGACATCGAGAGTCGCTACAGCAGCAACGCGTCAGTCGTAGAGATAAGTATGCTACCCGACGAGATAGGTAAATTTCCAGTATAAAACGTATTTCACCACTTTTTCAAGCTTGATAAAATAAATAAAACTGTTTTTACAGCTGCACTTCCATCCGTCATAAAGTTGCCTATGGAACGGCATATAAGAGCTGTTGGCGGACAGTCAATCACTTGGCGACTGAAGCCATCTGACAGACATGGCTCGAGGCAACGCACAGTATACGGTGGCCGAGCTGGTGGCCAAGGCAGAAGCGCTCGTGGACCAGTGTCAGCCGGAGTTGGCTGTGCAGTTCTTTGAGAAAGCACTGCTACAGGAACCAGGCAACACGTCGTTATTGGACTCGATCGGTGAGCTGAGCACAGAGCTGGACAACCCGGAGCGTGCGCTATCGGCCTTCCAGCAGAGTGTGCAGCTAGCGCCGGCCCAAAACCCGGCCAAATATTTCTACCTGTCACAATTAGTCACGGGCGAGGAGGCCGAGCACTACACGACGCAGGGTATCACATTCCTACAGCAGGAGCTGCAGCAGCATGTGGACCCCAACACACCCGGGGCGCTCATCATCAAGAAGCAGATTTGCGAGGCCTTCTGCTCGCTTGGAGAGCTCTACATGACGGACTTGTGCGACCACGAGGAGGCCGAGAGCCGCTGCGAAAACTATTTCCAGGAGGCCATGAAGTTCGACGTCGGTTTGCCCGAGCCCACACAGGCGCTAGCTAACTTACGGCTCGTGCAGCAGAACAAGGAGGCGGCCGACGGCCTGTTGGAGGAGACGTACCGTCGTCTCAATGAGAGCTGCGACGAGGAAAACTTGCCATCACTGGAGTTCCGGACTGCCATGGGCAAAATGCTCATCGAGGTGGAACGATACGAACAGGCCTGTGACGTACTGGAGGGAGTGATGCAGGAAGACGATGAGAACGCTGAGCTCTGGTTCCTTGTGGGCACGTGCTATCGCGCCATGGACGACTTGCCCAACGCGCTTGAGTTCTTCGAGAAGTGCCAGACGATGCTCAACAAGCTCAAGAAGGAGCTTCGCGACGATTTTTACCTGCAGGATCAGCTCGAGAGCGTCAACGAAACCATCGACGAACTCAAGACCTCAATTGTCAACCGCCCACCTGAGCTTGACCAGGAAAGTGGGAGTGAAGAGGAAAGTGCTGATGTTGAGACTGTGGGACAGCAAGACGTGGAGATGGAGGAATGAACTATAGATTTCAAAAACAATATATGTTCGATATACCTCCTATATCTCCGTGCGGTGTAGTGGCAACTGTGGTGGCAAGAGCGGGAGACACACGATCTTACCACTGCCAACGCCAAACACTGCATGCATTTCATCGGGTGCCAGTCCTTGAGACGAGATTTCTCCATAAACGTCTTGCTCGAGTAGTACACGTTGGTCATCAAGCGTATGTGCTGTCATCACCAGTGCCTGCGCGCTGTTGCTCACAACCACCTTCGAGTAGCGCGCGCATATACTCAATGACGTCATGGGACGGTCGCCCAACGAGAGCTGAGCCATCAACGTGCCGTTCAAGTGAAACGAATACAACATTGGGGCCCCCGTGCCTATAGACTGCACCACCACGTGACCCACATTGGACAAGGCAAGCGAGATCACTCCTGGCTCGAGGTGGCCGGGCACGTCGAAAGAGTGGAGAATCGAGCCGTCTTCCAGATCGTGTACCAAGCATTCATTGGACGCAGATCCGCTAATGCAGACGCCCAACTCGTCAGACGCACTCACGCAGTTAATCTGTGCGTTGTGTCCCAGCAACACTTGATCTGCCGAGTAATCATTGGCATGAACAGGTTTGGAGCTCACCCGTGACCCTCGGAATATCTTGAGAGAGTCCAACAATGTCGAATTCATGCTTGCCACTTTCCACACAGAAATCGTCCCATCGGTACAACCCAGTGTTAGCATCGTACCCAAGTTGCTGGTGTTCACACAGGTTACTACAGATTGGTGCTGCAACAACCGATACAATAGCGCGCCGTCCGCTGTGGAGTGGAAACGAGCCGAGAAGTCATGATGACCCACGGTGCAAATCACCAAGCCCCCATGAAGAAATGCGATTGAGTTGGAGACATTGAGCTGGTTCGACAAGGAGCGCTTTTCGCCGAGCACCTTTCGGCTCTTGCGGTCTTGAAGCTCAATGAATTCGCTGGATTGATCGCCACCGGAACTGGAACTCGTAGCCGTTCCTTTTGGCTTACCAGAAGGCTGCTGTGATTTTGACAACTTCGGTCCGAATCGATGTGAAGAAAACATGCCATTGCTATCGACACAGACAATGAGTGAAGAGCCTGGAATCAGTTTGACCAGTACGATAGGGACTTCATGAGGAACGCTTAACACCCTGTGGTTGGGCTCAGACGACGGTGACGACAGCTTTTCGAGAGGTACGGGATTTTTAGCAATAGCTCCAAGAAAACGGCGTTGGGGGTGAGGCTCGCGAAGCACTTGGGTAGGCGTTTGTCCGAAATGGGCAATTTGAGACTGCATTGAAGACTTGACAATTGGGTCAGTGATGGAATCGACATCAACCATGCCCTCGTATGTGAGGTAGAAGAACACGTTGTTAGCTTCCACAGCCGCTGCCCCACGTTGTGTACAGCCAAACACCAGGTCGATCCAGTGATGAATGTTGGTCGATACGTATTCACTCTCCAGAGCCTGGAAATAATTAAGAAATTAGAATCGGAATCCGAGGTAATCTATCAAGCGAGTAACGTACCACAAGATTTTTCATCACAAAGTCTTCTGGCGAGGGCGCCCACGGAGGAAGAACAACATTATTGACATCCGAGCCGTTCTGTCGCGTCCCTAGCTCGAGCCCGTTGCAGTTCACCAAAAACTCCGGCAGGTAAAACCATTCAGGAGTCAACTCCTTCAAGTCAGTGTAGTCTGTGAGGCAGTTATTCCACGTCTCTGCAACCGAATGAAACAAGCGGTCCGCGTGATCAAACTTGCCTCCTTGGATGCTCAATGCGTAAGATGTAAAAGGCTCCAAGCGGATGAGATAGTAGAGCACTGCACCGATGTTGGAGTAGTGGGTTCCATACCTATATTCAACAAATCAAAAAGAGCATTGCGTTAGTCCGGTGAGCTCAAAATAATACTTCGAAGTATAAGGATGACAGCAACGAGTAGACTCACATAAACTTAGGGATGTCAGGGTCTTCAAACGCATTGTAGCGGTCCACGTAAAACTTCAGGCGGCTTGGTTCCAAAGCTCCCATTGGCTTGGATAAGTCCCTGAAAGCTCCCCTTCGACTGAGGTCCAGCGTTGCCGACTCATAGTCGGAGATGATCCATGGGAAAACAGGATACTGCGTGAGATCGTTGTAAGTCCGGCCAGCGATCGTATTGAGCCACATGATATACTCGAAAGTAGAGATTTCGTGCTGGATCCAGCGGGTGCTCATGGGGGAATTACGGAATAAACTACTCGGATGACGCAGTCTTCGAACACTCGGATCGCGTTTCAGCAAAAGCGGTCTTCGTGTCATAAGCGCTTCGTGGAAACGCACCACATCATCTGACGCCAAATTAAAAAAGTAGTTTTTCCTAGTGGATTGAATAAATAATTCCAGCGCCGTCGGCTTCAGCAAATACCGTCGGCGGTACATACCCACAACGTCATCAATCTTCCATCGACGACGTTTAAAGAGAAATCTCCATGCTTTGTCCACAGGCACCCCAGGCTTTTTCTCGATGACAACAGTCTCGTGTTCGTCAACTACTCGTTCAGCCATGAACCGAAGAGAAGAATTGGACAAAATCAGCTTGCCTTCCATAACGTGCAAATGGCGAACGAGCTGAGCATTAACCAGCAAGTCAACCTTCGACGTTGCGTTCGAACGTTTTGCTCCACCTTCATGACATTGTCGAGCATTTCTAGCACTTGGCGATGATGGAAACAGCTCTGGCGGACTATCATCCACCTTATCAAAAGCTAGCTTCGTTTCCATCATTTTGAGAGACGACGGAGTGAGTTCCAACGACGGAACGTCAGATATTAGGTTTTCTGCAGCCATCACATGACTCACATGACTCCCTGGCGTGCTATCGATATACGTCGATACCTCTTGCAACAATGCCTGCGCTTCTTCGGATACTACGTCTTTCGTCGTATAGAGAGAGTCCACACCGAACTCGACGGCGTCTTTGGCATCTTTCACCGATTTCTGGAAATAATCCGCGACCCCGCCAACTACAGTCAAAACAGACGCTCCCAACGAAAACGCACTAGCACGTGGTGAAGCTATTAGCGACGAAACAGGCGATGGAGATGAAGAAGCTTCCGCCGACCCAGGGACGGCAATTGGAGCTGCAGAGGATTGCGTTGCATCACAATCAGGAGCTTCAACTGGACCAGACGGCGCTACTTTCGCAAAGTTACTAGCTCCAGTGGTTTCAGCCTCGATCTCTTTTTGCTGCGACCCACTTGACTGTTGATATATATCGTCATCTTCCTCGGCATCGTAAAAATTCATGTCTTCTGCGTTCAAATCATCGTCATCGGATTCTCCGCCATATGCGCTTTCATACTCTTCAGGGTTGGATAGAGATCGAATTATTGCAGCTCGCATCTTAGCGTCGGCAAGGAAATCACTGTAATCCGATCCTGCATCGCTTCGCCAGCTATGCTCCAAATCGGCCAAACCTCCTTCCATTGACCCACGGAACCGTCGGCCAACTCTTCTGCCACTCTCTTTACTTTCCGTATCTGTGAGAGACGACGCAGGGTACTCGCAACTCAAATTTCGAGCGCGGTAATCTTCAGTCACCGTCTTCAAGCGAAGACGCATCCGAAAGTTGTTCTCCCTCGAATCAATTTTGAGAATAACCCCATCACCGCCCGGTTGAGTTTTACCCTCCTCACCCGAATTTGCAGAAGTTTCACCCTCTCCAACCAGCGACGACCTACTGTCATGACTTGAATGAGCGAGGAGTTTGTGCACACTACTCGCAAACTTTTCGGTGCTACGTTTCAGTTCTACAACGCGTGACTCGCTCGCTGTATCTTGCTCGTTAGAACGAGCAGCTTCAGCAGCCTCGTCTTCATCGGTAATCTCCTTCCACAGAATCTCACACTGCTGAAGTTCATTCCCAAGTACTTCCGCTTGTGAGCTGGCATGCTGCTGAATGAGGTACGGGTTGAATTCCATAGTATGCTGTTCCATGGTGTATATCCAACGTCGTATGAAGTCAGCATTTTCTTGATCAACATAACCCTGGATAACTGCTGGGTTACAACAATTATGGTGATTTTCACGGTGAAGCTTCCACAACATGAGAAGCTCACGAAATTGAGATACATCGCTGAAGAAGGACAGGTCCGTTGACGACATAATCTGCAACGTTTTTGTTAGCTCTGGTTTCGCACTGGGATCACGCAAATGCAACGCCGTATTAGCGAGTGCCACCATAATTTTGATGAGCAAACGGACAGTCTCAATGTCACTCCCTTCGAGCGATCCTTCCAAAAGCGTAAAGCAGGCATCCAGTGTATACAAGTGAACCAATTCTCTGTCGGGTACTGAATCCTGTCCCTGTGGTGTAGTGAAGAATTTTGAAGAGTCTGCTATTCCAGATAGCGGCAGCGACAGCGCCATGTCGGGTAGAGCCGATCCCGATACCGGTGGCGATATTACTCCAGGTGAGGATGACCCCGACAATGGTGACAGCGGCCCACAAAACCGTTGAGAAGCTGTCGCTACTGGCAACGAAGCGATGAGCTTCAACATTTCGAGTACATTATGGAACTTTTGAACTAGTTCCACATCGTTTGTACCGCTGGTCTGAGCGAGCGTCACATACCGGATAGCCACCTGTAAAGCCAAAACCATTGATTGTGATCGTGAAGCCACGAGATGCGTGAATATTTCTGTTTCTTCGGGGGTAACTCCGGATCCGTAGTCAGCATTTTGAACTAGGTTGGCTACAAGGCCATCCCAGTTGATTCGACTCAAATGAGGCAGTACGATTTGCCAAAGCTCAAAAGCTTTGCGACTAAGAATCGCTTGCTGACCCGGCGAAAGAATGGCGTCGTTCATCTTTAGCATTTCGGTCATTTTGGTGGCCACCAGCGAACTCTGAGAGACCATCGCAGTGACTTGACAGAGATTCTCCCAAATGATCTCAGACTGAGGCGTCGAGTGCTTTTGGCTTGCTTGACGCACAACATTCTCGCAAATTACAGCCGTCAAGCTACAGAGAGCGGATGGTGTTCGGCAATGGCAGAAATAAAACTCCAGGAAATGCATCCATCCATTTTTCACGTGGAGGATGCAGTACACAACGATGTCCACAATCATGTGGTTGGCAAGCTTGCAAACGAGTTCACACCAGCGCTGCGGAAAATGTTGAATGACCATAGCGATAATGGCGCTAGTCACAATCTCGTTTTGGTTGCGGTTTTGTATCAGGCTCAGCGCAAAATCACAGGCTGACACATCTCCAGAGACTGCAATTGTTTCGATTGCTTCAAGCTTTGTGAAAGCGGAGGTAAACTCAGCACTGAGAAGACCGCACGCCCTGTTTAGTTTCTCTGATTGCGTTAAACTTCTCTCCTGTGTTGTTTCGATTTCATCATTCATGTGCGCCGCTGCTGCTACAGATGCCCCAAGCGTGAGTGATCGCAGCCGACTCATCCACGATGGCCATGACCGAATAGCTTCTTTTACGCTGTCTCCCATAGTTGGAGATGCTAGTTGAACTCTTATCTCCGTGAGAACGTGGGCTTGAACATCGAAACTTCCGTTATGAACCAGACCCAGTAACACGAGCGGAATGCAGGTCATTCGTGCGAAGCTGCCAGTACGCACCTCCGCGGAAGACTTTGAGTTACCATGTGGCAAGCGCTTCCGTCCAATAACAATATCCACTAGAAGATCAGCCACATCAGCCGTGAGTGTGTGCGCTTGAAACGATGAGTACAGCATCAGCATGTCGCTCTTGTGCAATAAAACCTTGTCGGATGTGTATAACTCGAACAACCGTAGTGCAGCCAAGCGAACGTTGTAGTTTGTTGACAGCATTGGCCTCCACAGAGCACGCACTGTACCTTTCGAAAGCTTGAAAATACTCGTTGTCAGTTGCAACTGGCGAGATGGCAGACCGACAGCACCTTTGCGAGGCTCAGCCGAGGCCAGATTTTGCGTCAGGTACTGTAGAATTTCTTCGATGTCCGCATTATCACCGTCACAAGAACGTTTTCCAGAGCTTATATCGCATTGTCGAAAAATGTAGGCGACAAGCTGATGCCATTGATCAGCCGCTGGGTCCTGTACTGAAGGAAAAAGCAGGAGATCAATTAACTTTTGGAGAACTAGCTCGCGTAATTGTGCCAACTGCTCCGCGTCCATCTGACCACTCGCAAAATCCTCTTTGTCTGGTGACGAACCTGGCATATACACCTGAGAGATCAAGCGACAGAAAAAGCTCACATCTACTTGGTCCTTGGCATCCAGGGAACGAGAAAACTCAGACAATGATGCTGCACGTGATACCACTAATTTTCCGGACTGAGGCGACCCGATGTCAGAAATGCGGCCTTGTTCCCGTAAGCTCGCTTTTTGAAGAATTTGCAAATATTTTGGAAGAACTTCACCCAGCAGCTTCGTTTGTGTGCCAAACGGTGAAAGGAACCAGCTCGTGTTGAAGAACAGCAGGCGGTAGATGTACTCTACAATTTCTTCATCACTTTCCAAATAATCTGTAATGGCTTCTAAGATAGAAACCACGCCATCGAGTAAAGAAAGTGATAAATAGCTCGGCGAAATCGACTGTAGAATAAACTCCACCACCTTCACGCCATGCAGTCGAACGAAGTGAGAACGGCAGACAGTGCTGTGGCGAAGTCCCGAACCGACAAACGCTAGAAGATCCGAGATTTCACCCATTCCGAATTCGTAAGTAGGGTGGAAGTCCGCCATCTCTGGGATCTGGTCCAGTAAAAGCAGAAGAAAACAAGCACAGCCACCAACGGAATCCAGCGCATGGATGAAACTCTGGGTGACATACGCGCTTGTTCCAGGCCCCAGCGAGCCGTGACAGTCATTTCCACTGACATCATAGCAAATACGCTTGTTCAAGTCGCAGCTCCGCGCGTCATAACAAAAGCAAAATTTGGATTTATCTGTGAGCCCCGCATTTTCAGCCGCGACCGAGTTCAAATCATTCTTCCAATGGGTTAGCCAATGCAACTTTTGTACCTCTGCCTCGGATAGCGCCACACCGAACAGCGTGGGGCTCCACAACTTTCCTTTCAGGCCATCGACGAGAGGTTCAACTCCAATAGTATTTCGTCCGCACACCATCGCCAGCGGATCCGGGTAGCCTAGATTCCCGTTAAACACACTCTTACCGTCCACATACACCGTCAGTTTGTCCTTAAACACCATCTTCTTGGCGTGCACAATGCACAAGTGCACCCATTCCCTCTTCATCTTCTCAACATAGTCAGCAAACGGCACCTCAACATGCTGAACAACTCCCTGTCCTGCAACCATTTTTACCACCAACGTCTTGCCGTCCAGCATCGCCGATACACCCTGTCCATTGTGTCCTCGGAAGCTGTAAAGCGCTACACTCGTTGTAGTAGCATCCAGATGAATGCCAAAGCTGCAAGTATAACCTCTCTTCGTGAATAATTGCTGCTCGGAAGATACAATTAGCCCAGCATTGGATCCTCTCATGGTGAAGATGGCACGAGGAAGCGTATCCATCTCCACCAGGTTTTTCTGCATCTGTAGCACCCACCGACGAGCAGGTGGCCGGCCGAGCCGTAGGAAATCGAAGAGAGCCACCACATCCGCGGCGTTCATGGACTGCAGACACAGAGTGCGTATCATGTCCACGAGCGCTTGGCCCGTTTCCTCATCCACTTCATCTCGGGCGACGAGTGTCCGCAGTGTGGCTAATAATGACTTAAGGACGACGTTCCCTCTTTTAGCGACATGCCGATAGCTAGCAGCACCTACAGGCGTCTCCAGGAAGACCTGGGCATCGTAGAAGTGGACGGAACACACTGCGAACAGGCGGCGCAGCGCTTGGAGAGTCTCGCGCCGTGTCTCCGGCGTCTCGCATTGCCCCAGCACGTCCAGCAGCAGCAGCACGGAGTCCTTCAGGCGAGACACCTGCGCCGAGTCGTCCGTGATTTTCTGCAGCGTTTGGAGTTGGGCCCCCTCGGCATCTTGCAGAAGCATACGTAGTTCTTCCATGCAAGCTTGGTGTGGCGGCGTCCTGTTTTTTTTTAGAGAACCGATAACCCTTTTTAAAGCCTTGAAGTCCGAACCCACCCAATTTTATCCGAAGCAACCCGTTATTATCAGCGAACACACCTGTTTTTATCCTATCCAACCCGGTTTTAATTTCAACACATCTAACAATGTTTTTGTGTATTGTGTTTTGTGTTTTTTCAATTAGACAGCCTACCGTAGATGACAAAAAAAAATCCGCCAAAACGGCAATATTGTAATATCTGGGGTCCGATTGTAATTTCACCCAATATGGCATTTTAGAAACGAAAAACCTACAGCCCAGGTTGATTTTGCATAGCCGTGCGAATAATGACCAGGTTGTTTACTAAGTACGACCTGGTCATTTGACCAGGGTGTAATTAAAAATATAAAATACAATTATGTGCTCACATTCCCCCAGCCCTTACCCATTGTGAGAAACTGTAACCCGAACCACTCTGATCGATGACCGCATGCACGTGTCCTCTCATGCCCAGATTTTCTTCGTCGCAGAACAATGAAGCGCAAGTCGCGCGGCGACGAATCCGAGGACAGCCGAGAGGAATCCTCGGGTGGCAGCGAACGTGCATCGCCTCCTCATGCAGGCGATGTCTGCTCCGACGGCGACGACGAAGAAGAAGCCGACCCGCAGGTAGCACGGGACAGCGGGCGCGGGAGTGATGGTGACGACTCTCTCAACGACTTAGCTGGCGAGGATGAATCGTTGAAGGTACTGAGTTGCGTCGGTATCACGCAAGTTGGGATGAATGGGAGGACTACCGCACGAACTACCACGAGACCGAGAGTGCGCATTTGGTTGTTCAGGAAGCCGAGAGCGTGGCGAAAAGAAATAAACAGTTGCGGGAGTCCAAGCGGGCTAAGAACGGTAGGCTTCTTCGCTATCTGCCCGAAGACTTTCCGCGCTGGTGCCGTCGGTACATCTGCACACATGGGTTGAGGGCGCGACGTCGCGGGACTGGCAAGCAGAAGCAGAACAAGCTGCGGGGCATGGGGTGTCCATTTCGATTTACTGCGGAAAGCGTGTACTACAAGCAGAAGTGGGTTATGGAAATCAGACATGCGTTGCACACACATAACCATGAGCTCTCAGCTGCTGTTTTCAATCATTACGCGCACCATCGCTAGCTTTCAACGTGTGAGCTTTTGGTGGAAGATCACCGGTTGATGGTCCGCGCCGGGGGGAAGCATTTGAGGATATACGAGTACATCCGTGACCATTCGGCGTACAAGGTCACAAAGCAGGACGTTTCCAACCTGCTTACTCGGCTTTGCCAGGAATTTCGAGGAGAAGCAGACGACAACTTGGCTGTTGCCGAGGTTTTGGTGGGGTTTCGGGATGCAAACAAGGACAACGTCGTGAGTGTTGACGACTCTTCTTCTGGCGAGACCGGCGCGATTTCCTTGACGACAGCTCACATGCGTACGCTGTTCGTACAGTACCCGATCTTTCAGGCACTTAGCGAATTTTGTCAGCATTTCGTAGTGTGGAGCAATGCCCAAGTACAACGTCCTGTGTCCTCCAATCTGATTACCAACCTGGTACACGATATTAAAACTGGTTCCCACTTTACCTAAGAGCAACAACCTGCTTAACAACCTTGCTTACAACCTGGTCAATACGATTAATTTTTCACGATAGCGTAGGAGCCACCCGTTGATGGCATACGTCCTAGCAGCACGATTACTCCATTCGGTCTACTCTCAACGATTCACAGCACTGCACATCCTTGAAGTGGACCATCCGGTGAGTATGCAGGGCTCTGGTGAAATCAAAAACGATATGACTCAGTTTTTTTTACGGTATATTACGGTTTTTGTATTTTATCGGCCTGGTCATTATCCTGGCAACCGATCATAGGTTAAACGACGGGTTGTTTTAGAAGTGGTTATGCAAAAACAACCTGGGCTCTATCATTGTTCTTTTAGAAAGGAAGTACCTACGTTCACCAACATTTTTTGCATAAAAGGGGAGAAATCGTGCCGGTATCAACCAGTATTCAAAGCATTACTGTTTTTAAAAAAATAGAATTGCGAACGGCTTCCTGCCGCTCATTCCCGCTACAGCTTCCCCCCCCCTTCCCTTGATTGGGCTCTCGCTGCCTGTAACGCCTCTGCTCGCTGCACCCCTCGTCGCACCCCCACGCCGCTCCGTCGACGCTTGTGACCATACCATGGCCACTACACCAGCACGCCGCGCTCAAGGCCGAACCTTTAGCCGTGGCTTCGGTTCCAACACGGTCTCTGTAGGTGGCTGCGACTCGGGAAGGCAAGAACAGACATTCAATGCCTCTGGCGGGACCTTTACGATCACCTGCCCCGCTTTCACTGGCACGTTCGCCTCATGGGCTGATCTGGAGGCTGCGCTTGAGCGGTATGTGGCGCTTGATACTGTAGGAGCTGCATTACAGTTTGGTGCTCAAGATTGACAGACTTGTGTGACTTAATCTTACAGATACCAAGAAGAAACTCATCAGATCTACAAACTGCGGACGAGTACCTCCGTTTGTGCGCAAAATAGGGACCGCACCAAACGTGCCCCATCATCTGGGATTATGCCTGTTCTTTTCGACGAAGACCCGGAGTTCTACTCGAAGCTTTTTATCTGTACCCATGGTTGGGACTTCAATCCTCGCGGGGATGGAACCAGAACAAACCACACTTGTCGATCCTTAGGGTGCAAGGCGCGACTACGTACACTGTTGAGTCGGGCCGAAGATGGCTCGTACAGTGTTTGCGCGACGAAGCACCACTCAGTTCACAATCACAACATTAGCCCCGAGGAATACGACACGTACGCTAAGAATCGCAAGATTGACTCTCCCGGTATCAAGATGGCCGCTTAAACGTGATAAGGTGTGTACGGTTTGAGATGCTCTCTATCTACTAGCTTGTCGACGCTAACTCATATGTATTGGTGTACATCTACTAGGTGGATCGAAGCGCAAAACAATTCTGCGCTATGGAAAAGAAGCGTCCGGGAAACCTGCCTAAGGATGGGGAGAATCTGATTGCTGAGGTGCGACGCAAGACCTACACTTCGCCCGACGACAATGTCCGTGTTTCGCAGTTACTCCAAGACTTCGGAGAAGGCCCAGACAACGCAGTAAACATTTTCCGCGACCTATCTACGGAATTGACATGATACATCACCTTCCAAACGGCGCACATGCGGCGCATGGCTTGCAAGTTCCCTGAGGCTCTCTGTATCGATGCCACACATGGCAGCAACATTAACAGTTACGTCGAGTTCATCGATCTGCTTTTGTAGTGGGTCAGCTCTGTGCCCACTACTTCTGCTTACACGTTAGCGCACGTGTACGAGGAAGCGTCGTTTGCTTAAACTTAGATTAACTATACTTTCGTCCGAAAGTATAGATTTACTAAAATAAGAAAAGCTAAAAGCCGATTTGGGTTAAAATGAGAACTGTTATTTATGATTTATGTCTGGACTGGGTTTCCTCCTAAAACTGATATCCTATATGAAAGGTATTCTGCCATCCGATGGCTGTCAGAACCCTGCTAATCTAATTGGTAAAAAGAAATGCTTATCTACCAATAGGAAGCCTAAATGCATACAGACCAGCGATCTGCAAAGTGTAACCATTGGTGTGTCTTACACCAACGTTCGAGAACCCTCCATGTAACCAAGTGGCCTTGTGTAGCCACTTGTGTGTAACCCCGTTACATCATCGCCCCGTTAAGATAAGACGTGCTAGTCTTAACACATCAATCAAAGAATTGACGAGACCGTCAACTCTCGGGGAAATTCGAGCTCATTCCGCGATGAGCTCGCTAACGAAGACGCCAGCTCAAGAGTCTGATTCTGCAGACACTGCCACGTCCGAGTCTGCGACAGCAGGCACTACCACCTCGGTGCCTGCGTAAGCAAGCACCTCCACGACAGAGTCTAGGCTCTCTGTCGGCGAATACCACGCGCTGCAGTATAAGAAGCGCGTGGAGGATAAGGCTGCTGCCCCGGAGCCGATCCTCGAGGGTTCGTCGGTGTGGAACACCGACGGTAGCATGCCTACCGACTATGGGTCGGACATCAGTGATGTCCCCATGGTGGACGGGGAAGTCCCATCCTCAGCAGCCGACTCCGAGTCGGCCGCAGTCGCGCATGAGCCGGTCACAGGGTTGCGACGACACCGTGAAGAAGATCCGAGCGCTCGCGTAATGATGAAGAAGAGAAGGCACCAACGTCGGTTACTCCTTCTTCTCCGCGTTCTGTCCCTACAGAACGCGCTCCGTGCATGCCAAGTGCATTCGAGATTGCTTCCAGGTTCGGTGCGACTTCGCCACCGAACCAGATCCCGCTGTACGTGTGCAGCGCCATCATTGATGACGCTGAGACTGCAGCGCAGCACTTTGATCCGATGACGAATCAAAGGCGTGACTATTTCATCGGACTCTTTTATGAGCTCCGATGGCATGCGTCGAAGAGAACTTCGCGCAAAAGCAAAGTGCCCGAATGGGTGGCACTTTGTCAATCTTGGAACGCCTTTGTTGAGAACTTCAACAGAGACGCGAAAGCGTACTGCGCCCGCATCACTGCGGCGCAACAGCGCTTCGAGACTATCTCGAGGCGTCATATGATCGATCACCTTCATAATGAAGCTATGGAGGCGAGTATTCCGTGCGCAGTTCCTTTGTAACTGCGTGTTCGCACTGCCTGAGCGTCTCTCCGAGCGAGACGTCACCGGGTACACGACTGTGCGTGTACTTGTTCAGCTGCGTGATCTCCGCGTTCAACTTGAACGTCGTGATGAACGTCGTGACACTCCGAGTGTCAGCGGTGATCGCAGCGCTCGTGCAGGCGTTACCCCTGCACTCCGTTCTGGGCTTCGTACGCCCTCACCATTTCCGGAACGTCCACCATCAGGACGTTCCGCGGTCCCATGTATCTCGGTGGGGAGGAAATCATCTCCAACAAATACGAAGACGAGCCTGATCTCGGTTCGTCTTCGGGGGTTCATAGCCCACGATTCGCTCGACTATCCACCGGGTCGAGCCGCGCGCATCGCGCAGTGGTGGCGGCGGGGGCGGAAAGATACCCCTCGTACGGTCAACCCCAGGTTGACCGTGATTCCCGTGCTCTACACGACCGTGTAGCCGCTCTGGAACAGTTCCAGAGCGGAACGTTCGCCCAGCTGCAGCAGGAGCTGCGCTATCAGACGCTGCAGGTCGCGCCGGCTGCTCAGACTGCGTCGAATATTTAAGTGGAACCCACGACGCAGGGCGTGAGGCTCCACGACTGTGTTGCCGCGCTCGAGAAGCTGTCTCACGCCGCTTCGTCGTCTTCTGCGAGCCATCAAGGTTAGGTGGCTCGTGTTGCGTGTACGGCTTCAGCCGCCCGACGTAGAATGTCGGATGGAGCCCCATGCTGGACGCTATGTCCAACGTGTACGCGTTGTCATGCCGTTCAAGCATTGTGAACGGACCGATGAAGCGCGGAGCAAGCTTACTTGCTCCGAAATCCGAAACTGCATGTCTAGGCAGGTTCTGAGTAGCTAACATAACTAATGAACCCTTTTCGAATTCATTTTTGTTGCCCCTGCCAACATTTTCAGCGTTCAACTTCTGTCTATCCACAGAAGCTGCTATCGCGTCCTGGACAAACCGTATTACGGCTTGTCGGCGCTGCACAAAGTCCATTGCTTGCGTGCTGAATGGTTTGTTCAGCACGGCGTTCTTCACCGCAGCAGGCCCGGCCTGTGCGCTGTTTGTGCCCTGCACAGACGTGTTCTTCTTCGCGGCAGGCCCGGCCTGCGCGCTGTCTGTTCCCTGCACAGACCCGTAGTTCTTGTCCTTCGTCTCGTTCCCGGAACGAGACGCAGCTTGTCTTCGTGTCGACATCGCTGATACTGTGTCGGTATCAGCGCTCTTCTGCGGTTGTTCGGATGCAACCGTAGATCCTACCCCACTTAAGGAGGAAGCCACCGTTTCGAGCATGCTCGGAGGGCGTGGATGCCGCATTGCATTCACGTAGAACGGTGTATGCCCTGTCGAGGCATGCACCGAGTTGTTGATGGCAAACTTTGCCATTGGCAGACAGTCGCTCCATTGTTGGAGCGAATGTGCGTAGCTCTTCAACAGGTCGCCGAGCACGCGATTCACGCGCTCGGTCTGACCGTCCGTCTGCGGATGGTCCGCAGTCGACAGCGACAATTGTGTACCAAGAAGTGTAAACACTTCTTGCCAGAACCGCGCTGTAAAGCGTGGATCACGGTCCGACACAATGTCGAGCGGCATGACATGGTGTTTGAACACCATGTCTACAAACAGTCGTGCTGTCTGTATGGCTGTCACTTCAGCCGGCACTGCAGCAAGATGCACCATCTTGCTGAATCGGTCTATAAAGACCACGACACCAGTCCTCCGCTTACTGTCAGGCGGAAGACCAAAGACAAAGTCCATAGAGATGGACTGCCAACACTCCGACGGTGTCGGAAGTGATTGAAGCGGAGCCTGCGAAAGCGCAGCAGGCTTCACGCGTTGACACACCTAGCAAGCACGTACGTACTTGCGCATCCACTTGTACTGGTGATTTCAGTAAAAGTCACGCGTGAGAAGCACGTATGTCTTCTCACGACCAGGATGCCCTGCCGTAGGGGCATCGTGATACTCGTACATGATCCGCATCCGCAGATCATAATCGTTCGGCACGACGATGCGAATCACATCGTCGTCCACTACGCTGTAACGCAGCAGTCCTTCGTGCACACGATAACGATGTGCACGAGCTCGAAGGTGTGGTGCCAACTTCCGACGCGCCTCGTCGGAAAGGTGCTGAGGTGTAGCTGAGCAACTGCTTCGCATCTGCGTCACTCGCATACGCGGCCTTCACGTCGTCGATCAACGACGGCACAGTCGCTGTGCACTCGCGCGCAAAGTGTCCGGTGTATCCGCATCGGAAACACCGCACGCTACTGTTGTTCTGCTGCTGGTGACCAGTAGCCGTAGCGTTCAAGAGGTCCACAGGTTCCGGACCTCCCGTTCTCATCACCGGACGTGCCATCCTCGGCACGTTCACATGCAACTTAGCCTGACGCAGGCTAAATTCCTCTTGCATGGCAAGGGTGATCGCAGCTTCGAGAGTACGTGGGTACTCTCGGAAGAGGTAAGTCTTGACGGGACCATCCCCCAAGCCCTTCATGAACGTGACGACCTTGGTCGCCTCGTCTATCGGGTTGATCACGATGTTCGAGACCAAGTACCATGCACGTTGGGCGTAAGCATGAACGTCATGCTTACCTTGCTGCAGGTCGAGGAACTCAGCCCTCGACCGGAACTCGTTCTTTGGAGGCTCAAACACTTGTCTGAGCTCCTCCTAGAACTCCGCATATGTGCTGAAGCACGTAGCGTCCGTGAGCCGGCGTCCATACGCCCAGCTCCTCGCTCGTCCGCCAAGATATGACATGGCGAACGCAACCTTCGACGGTTCGTCGAAGATATGATGGCAGTGTCAACCTCGACAATCCATCGGAGAAGAGGTTCCCCCTCTTTTCCCACATTGTTGCTCACGCGCAGTTTCAATGACTGCACGCGCGGTGTCGTCCCGGACGACGCCGTCGTAGTCGTAGCGGCAGCAGCATCTCGCTGCTCTTTGACTATGAAGCCCAGAGCAACACCGTGCTGCTCTTTCGGTGACAACGTCCGTAGCATCGTCGCTACGGCCGTCTCTCCAATGACTGTTGCCAGTCTTTGGAGTGCCTCCCACTCTGGGTCTGACAGGTGGGGGCAGTCTGCACGTGCAATGTGCGTTGCGGACTCGCTCGGGCCACGCATGGACGGATTACCGTCCATGGGTTGGTTCTCGGCCCCATGTTCGTATTCCATACGAACAAGTCAGGTAGTCGGTCGTTGGACGGACTACAAAGTGCTACCAGGTGTAATGGGTCAAATCTGTGCCCATACTTCGGCTTACACGTTAGCGCACGTGTATGAGAAAGCGTAGTTTGCTTAAACTTAGGTTAACTATACTTGCGTCCGAAAGTATAGATTTACTAAAATAAGAAAAGCTAAAAGCCGATTTGGGTTAAAATGAGAACTGTTATTTATGATTTATGTCTGGACTGGGTTTCCTCCTAAAACTGATATCCTATATGAAAGGTATTCTGCCATCCGATGGCTGTCAGAACCCTGCTAATCTAATTGGTAAAAAGAAATGCTTATCTACCAATAGGAAGCCTAAATGCATACAGACCAGCGATCTGCAAAGTGTAACCATTGGTGTGTCTTACACCAACGTTCGAGAACCCTCCATGTAACCAAGTGGCCTTGTGTAGCCACTTGCGTGTAACCCCGTTACAATAGAGCCAGCAACACCAAAAATCGAACGAATCTGTGCATCTGGAACGCCTTGGTCGATCGATGAGAAAACCATGCCTTCTGCTTGATTGTGCTCGGTACCATCCCATTTTGAATCGAGCGTTTTGTATCTCGCTCGTAGTTGTTCTACTTGGTCTGCACCCAGTCGAGCGCAAGTACGCTCGAAAGTGCTTAAGTCTCTTTCTTGGCTTCTGATGTCTCCGACGCCACCTGTGCGTTGCTCTATCACGGGCGGATCACTCATTTAAGTACAATGGAGGCGTTCCTCCTGCGTACTCTGATCGAATGAGCCTCCAACCGCATTCTCATGCAAACCTGCCGATAAAAATAAATTCTTTGCCCACGACAACGGTCTCCTGTAACCTCTCCTGGTAAAATTATTAATCTCGATTTCCTTCCTGAGAGTGGTTGGTGACCCGGGTCACCGCCAACTGGTTCAGTTGTTGGTCCATCCTGTTAGAAATAATAATATTGGTAAATTTGCCTGCGTGGAGTAGTAAACCTTGGATCATCGATAAGAAATCATGATTTTATAAGGCCATTCATTTAAATTTTGTATACGAAAAAATTAAGTAGCGTACACCAACGAGGCCTCGAATTAATCCCTATTGGGCTGTCCGTACTACGTGACCGTAGCACTACCAGGAAAACCCAGAGAGTATATATGCCTACAAGAAACCTTAAAAGTACGGAAGATGGTTGCAAGTAGACTTATTCATTGTTTTAGCACAAACTGAACAACTGCAAATTCGTTTATAACTCCTGGTACAAAGAGTACACATATCGATACCGCCCATAAAAAAGATATAATCCGTCCCATTTTCTGTACAGTGTTTCGTGAGCTAAATATACGGGTGGATACCAGAATTTTACTTTTTAACCAATCATAAACATGCGCTTTAACTGCATTGCAGCCCATTCGCTTCAGTTTCGATTTTGGCTGTGGATGGTAAGGTGTCTGTTCCTGAATTGTTACGCTCCCGAGCAATCGCGGCCGTGCAGTATGTGTGGCGGCGATGCTCACCATTTGTGCTCGAATGAGGGGTTCAACGAGATTAGGGTTGAGTTCCCTCTTCGTGTGTGTTTTTGATCTTTAGACTGCTATCATGAGTATGTACATGCTGAACAACATGTACTAAGGGATGATTCAGATGCGTGTGAGGATGAGATTGCAATCGAAGGCAAAACTCGTAGGAGTTACACGTACAAACTACAGTGGGAGGTCGTACTAGTATTGCAAACAACATGTTGCCGAGCTGCTGCGAAGTAGTACGGTACTCCTAGATAGACTATCAGGGATTGGATTAAGCATAAGGACAGTATTTTTGCATTTGAATATTCGGGAAAACGTAAAACACAGCGAGTAGGACGACAGCCGATTATAGCATTTGCAGCTGAGTTGGTGACTTACATGAAAGACATGCGTCGCGACGAAAAAATAAGATTTTGTTATGTTTTTATGATGCTTCTACTAATGTTATGTTGTTTAACTTTGTTAAAGGCTTTATGTATGATCCATTTAGTTCATTTCGTTAAGCTAACCACCCAAAACGGCTACGGTCATACGCCAAGGGTAAGAAGTGGGAAGACAGCACGTACGCATTCCTGATCAAGCTGCTTCAGCGCTTTGCAAGTCGGAATGGGTTCTCTCAGAGAACACCTCACTCTGGAGATGTAAGTTATGGCTCTAACTTGTTTGTTATAAACATTAAAGCTAATACCTTTTTAAATAGGATTTACGAGAAGAACTGCTGCAAAACCGAGATGATTTTAGCGCCGGGTTCTGGGAGAAGTACGGTCACTACGCTCCTTTGCATATCTACAATGTCGATGAGACAAGAATTTGGTACGACATGCATCCAAAGCGTATTTGGGCTCTTCGTGGCAAGTCGTCAAAGATTCGGAGCTCGCAGAAACATTCTGCGCTACTCACGGCAGTGCTCATTATCAGAGCCGACGGTGAGTTCTTTAAAATGGCGCAACATTTTATTCTCTAGCTAATATGCTGTTTTATGTTGTTACAGGGGGAAAAATTACCGGTTCTTTTTATTGGTAAAGGATCGCCAAACGGTAAAATTGCAGAAGAAGAAGTGCCACTTTATCCAAAAGGTATTTTAATGTGCATGGTATACAGGGACCCCGAATATTGTATTTCTGACTGATAAGATTCACACGCACACATAAGTTATCTAGTGGTGAGGGGCCAATAGCCAACGTAAAATACTGCAATACTTAGCAGTATAACAGCAATAACTTCACTAACAACCAATCTAGCAGCACTCGTTGACGGCGTTCGCGTCCCACAGCGCGTCGTTCATGCGAAGGAACAAAATCATGTTTGAAGACACTGCCGTTGAAGGCCGACGGTGGCCTTGACCACACTGAAAAAGCGCTTCACCGTGTTTGAAGTGGGTGGGTGGGTGGGTGGGTGGGGGGGGGGGGGTTACTGCAGCAACATGTAGGTAGCCGTTGGGGTCGAAGTCTTGTGCTTCTTTTTGACTTGTTCGACGAACGATCCCGTCGTCTCGTGGTCAGCGGCGAGTAGCTGTTCGACGACCTCCAGAACAGCAAATCGGCTAAGTGCTGCTTTCTCTAACCGTGTAAGCCCTGCCGATTCACCGCGCTGTACCTTTACGCACCCAGCCTCAAAGTGAGGGTTGTGCACAATTGCAGCACGAGGACCTGCGCATAGCACAATTAGTATGAATTTGAGCTCCCTCTTAGTATAAAATCTCACGAGATTACCGAGGTACGTAGCGAATTTTGGCCACAGTTCTATGAGAGCATCGAAGTAGGACCGGACGTCAGCGATTGACACCAACTTCGACTGTAGCTCCTTGCTCACCGACTCGATCTTCTTTAAATCTTAAAAGAGCTTGTGCAACGTGCGGTTTGCTGCAGGGGACGGAAGATACTCCGCCAAATCGTCGTCATCCTAAATGAACTCAAGGAGCTTCACATAGCGGTTGACCATGCAAAATGTGGAGCTCCAGCGCGTCGCTTGGTTCAATACCGGTCGCAATTTCGTCTTGAACCTAACCCAAATATTACATTAGAATTTTGCCATTTTTCTGATAAAGCAAATTGATTGGAAAAAATGAGGTACCGCAGCTTCGCTGATTGGTTTAAACTCTTCAACTTGATCATCAAGTCCCTGACTTGGGCCAGTTTATCTGTGAAGTTTTCAAGCAGGCTCTGAGTGGCTAAATTAAGACGATGGCTAGCGCAGACTACGAGGGGCACGCCCATTAAGGTAGCAAGGCGTCTATTCGTGGCACAATTGTCACCAACCAGGTAGGGGAAGTTTTCGCAAGTTTTACCGTAGTCTTGGGACAGCATGTCCCGAAGAAAGTCGACATGGCCTTGCGCAGAGAGGTCTTGGCCGGGTGCTTGGACCAGGTGCGCCATGGCGAGAAGTTGGCAGCGTGGCTGACCGTCTAGCTCGTAGCACACAAAGACCGCCAGGTAGTGCTCCGAGTTGTGCAACCAGCCATCCAGCTTCAAACCAAAGTGGTCTGACAGTTCCGATCTCATGATCGGCTTTACGTGCTGCACAACGCACGCTATGCCTTCCAGTAGCTGCTCCTCTCCGATTGGATCGAGGTTCGAATACCTGCAGCAGGAAGTTAGAGACAGAATTAGGATAATATTTGTAACGATTAACAAAAATAACCTTCTTGTTTCGGGGTTTTCACAGAAGTGCAGCGGCAGGTTGCACATTACCGTCCAGCGCAGCCATCCAAACAGATTCAAACTGCGCCGGCGGATCCACGGCACGAGCGTACCCGTCTCCGCGGGTACTGCAGAGCGCATGACTTCTTCAAAGTCGGGGTGCTGGCTTCGGATGTGCAAAACGAGATTGCTGTACCCCGTCCGTGGGGCTTGGTGGCGCACACGCGAGCAGCGGCACCGAAAGTAGCCGGCTACGAGCTCGTCCTGCGCGTCCAGCACTTGCTGGAAGTAGAAAGTGGCGACTTGTCGGTTGGTGAACATTGTAAAAGGCAGAATGAGAGCTCTTCAGCGCGTAGCAATGCTAGCCAAAGAGAGGATAAATGAACGAGAGTGTACTGCTGAAGAAACTAATATCGGTTTTAGGAGGTCAACGTAAATAATTGAGGGACACCTTTCATCTGTGGAAATCAATAATTTCATTATATTTACTGCAATTATTTCCGGAGCAATTCATTTTTCGGGATCCCGGATAGTATTTGTTTTGAGTTTACTATAATTTATTTATTATAGGTCATGTGTACTCTGTCCAGAAGAATGCCTGGATGGATACCACTGTGTGGCAGCGTTATTCGCGTGAACTGCTGCGACTGGAGCTAAACGGCCCTTCTGTCGTGCTTTTGGACAACCTGGACTGTCATGTTTCCCCCCAATCCGAAGCCATCGTGGCCGGTGAGCTGTTCGCTACAATGGTGCACTTACCACCAAAGTCAACATCTGTCTGCCAGCCTCTCGATGTATCTCAAGGCAAAGTTGGGATCGTATTGGTTGCTCGAAGAAGTGGCTGATAAGCCAACGGCAACCGAGAAGAGAATGACGATGATAATGAGGACTGTTGCGGTGTGGGAAGACGTTTCAGAAGATATAAAGAAGAGCAGCTTCTCTAAAGCGCTTCCGTACGTAAGTGTCTAATCATTACATGTCTGTTTTCTTTTAAAAATCAATGCATGCCTTTTTTTTTTTTTGCTTCTTTAATTAAATTGAAGCAAAAAAATATGACCAATTAGATTTTGATTCTGCCTGGTGGGCGTTATTGACTTTCCATCTCTGTCCGTGCTCTGTTCGGCTGTTGCACCGAACTTTTGGCATGTGTACCCATGGATTTTTTTTAAGTCGGCGGAGAGTCTTTAGTGATCAGAGCATCGGGTGCTCCAACACATTCACCACGTGACCCTGATGAGTTGTCTAAACTCCATCGCTGCGCTATTTCTAAAATAAAGCAGTGTTTTGCCCAGTAAAGCTATGATACAACCATATTTGCATCACTACGTCGCTCTACTAGGATTGTCTGCTTTATGAATCCTCCTTTGTTAACTGTTTCCCAACGCTAGTGTTCGTCGTATCCAAATCAAAGCTTGAATGACGCACTTGTCCATTATATACAATTAATTGACGAGTGTCCCGTTAATTAATGAATTGTGTGAGCTTGCACAATATTCATAATGTATTGTGACTCTGAAATTCATATTTTTTATAGAAATGTAACTCTTGGATTTAGTTAGAGTTAGTGTTCGATCAACCGAGCGACTATTTTCTAGAACCAAGATAATGTACAACGACAAAAGAAAGCGTCTCCTGCCACGCATACAAGAGCAACTTCTGTTTCTAAACGATGACCGAGACTTGTGGGCTTAGGAGAAGAAGTAGATCAGCTGCAATTAATGGGAAATTGAATTGTTGGAAGAGAAAACAAGTGCATAATGGAGTCTGGTAAGTGCAATAGACAAGGGGCCCATAATGATACCTCATCCATCCACAACAATGTATTTTTGCCTATGCCTGCTCGAGGTATCGGGATTTACCCGAGCGACTCGAGGGCCAACATTCTTTGGGAAGGCTGGTTGATACGTTGGTTGAGCTACATGTGACGAGCTGAAAAGCGCAAGACTGTTTATCAGCTCATTGAGGATGATCGCCAACATACCATCATTGCTCGACAAGATCAGAATTTTTTTCAAAACGGTCACCTTGGATCGACATTGCCAGTATTTGATGCGTACAGCTTAAGCTAGTAGTAGTAAGCTTAGAACATCGAGTGCTGAAAGGCAGTGTTTGTATTGGCAGAGTTGATCATACAACATTGATTTTATTTGTGTACTGTGGTTTTACTACGGTGTGTAGTGTCAACTCCTCTTCAACTACGAAGTACCCCCGCAATGCTTAGTTAGTAGCTACTCGCGTTGAAGTGGTCGGCCGTCATAACTTTGGCCCAGGCCGAAGAGAACACATGCTTGAAGACATTCTCCTCCGACGCGAACAACTGCACCGCCTCCTTCAGCTCGGGAGCCGCCAGCAGTGCGAGATCCGTGTCCATCATGTACACGTCCTTTCCGTTCGCCTTGAACTCCTTCTCGGACACCTCCGTCCACGTCTCATTCAAGAGCACATGGAAGTACTCATTCGACAGCGTGAGCGAGTTGTTGCTGTACGAGCCGCTGTAGCCTAGAGTCTTCTGCTGCGCCACGCTGCGCGGTCGGCCGGCCAAAGCAACCGCCTCGTACGGAGACACACCGAGGATCTTGATGTTGTCGCGCACGGCGATCAGCGTCGTGTTGTAGTACTCACGTGGAGCCAGGATCTCCGTGCCGTTGCCGTTCTCAGCGTCCGTGCGGCCACCCAAGAAGTCGATGGTCACGTTGCCCGCGTCCTCCAGAGCCACCTGGCCCGCCAACACGATCAGGTCGGCAGTCGACAACGTCGGGTACGACTCCTTCACGGGCTCAAGCGCAGCGATGATCTTGTCCACGCCGGCGTTCACCGGCCAGTCCTTCTCCGGCGAGAAGCGGATGCGCGCTCCGTTGCATCCGCCGGCGTAGTCCGTGATACGGAACGTCGACGCGCACTGCCACGCAGCGTGTACGAACAGAGCGCCGTTGTACGGCGTGCCGTCGTTACTCGAGTCGCTTGTCAGACCCTCCACCGACGTGGTCAGCAGCGAACGGATGTCCGAACGCACGGCGTCGAAGTCCGGCAGCGTAGCGGGCGTCGGCGGCAACGGGTTCTGGAAAGGTTGAGCGGGCGGCACATCGTTACCGCGGCAGCGGGCCACCGGACCGACGTCTCGTGACATCAGTTTGTACCAGGCGTGCGAGAACTCCTCGTCCAGGGCGGTCTGGTTAGTAGCAAACTCGAGCGAGATGTTGTGGTAGCTGGCGTCGTGCAGCAGGGCAATGTCGGCCGTCAGCATGCGCACAGGCGGCGTCGTGTCGGGTACGGGACGCCACTGCACGTGGCCACCCGGACCGTCGAACTTCTCCCACTCGAAGTTGGTGAGGCCCTTGAAGTAGCCGTTGCCCCACTTGGTCGGCGTGAACGACCATGCGCCCTCGAAGCCGCTCGTGAAGGTGTTGTTGCCTTTGCCCTTGAGCGCGCCCTCGCCGCAGGTTCCCGGCCAGGGGTTCAGAGGGTCCTGCGTCGGATCGGGACCAGGGCCCGTCGGGCAGGCACCGTGGGTCTTGCCAAAGGCATGTCCACCGCCGATAAGCGCCACCGTCTCCCGATCGTTCATGCCCATGCGCTCGAATGTGTCGCGCACGTCGACCACCGATCCGACCGGGTCGGGGTTGCCCATGGGACCTTCTGGATTCACGTAGATGAGGCCCATGGTAGTGGGGCCCAGCGGCTCCTTGCACTGGCCGTCCACGGCACATGGTGCCACACTCTCCTGCTCGGGAGTCGGGCCCAACTGCAGGCTGCTCGTGCCGTCAGCGTCGTCGCGGCGACCGCCACAGAAGCCCAACACAGGGCCACCCATGCTCTCGATAGCGACGTTACCCGACAGCACGATGAGGTCACCCCACGACAGCGCATCGCCGTACTTGAGCTTGATGGGTTCCAACAGGTCGAGCGCCTTGTCCAGGTTGGTATTGTCGGCCCAACTGCGCTCCGGGTTGAAGCGAATACGGCCGCCGTCGCAGCCACCGCGGCCGTCGGCGCGGCGGTACGAGCCGTTGCAGTGCCACGCCAAGCGGATGAAGAGGCCGCCGTAGTGGCCGAAGTCGGCGGGCCAGAAGTCCTGCGAGTCCGTCATCAGATGCAGGAGGTCCTCCTTCACGAGCTCGTAGTCGATGACACCGCAGCTGTGCGCGTCGTAGAGCTCACTTGAGATCTGGCGGTCCACCTGGTGCACGGCGGCGACCGAGTCGTATCCGAACGGGCAGCTGCTTGCGTTGGCGCCGGTGGACATGCCGGCGAGCGCGGCGACGAAGGCCGCGAGGCGAACGTTCATCTTTCGAGTTGAAGTGGCTTGTGGCCTTCGAGGTGAAATGAAAAGTGATTGTAATGTGGTGCTTCATCCTGGTTGCAGTGACTGCTATTGCTGTTCGTATGGTGGGGGCGTAGGACATCATTACTGTAGCATTTATCAAGGTTAATTTGTCTCGTCACTACACTGATTGCGCATGGTGAAACCGAAACTGGAACGGACGGACATGGACCCACGGAACGAGCGACGACACATTCGGAATTTACATGTACAGAAGTCCCTCTCAATAAGCGCTGGGTTTCATCTGACACACTTTCCTAGGAAACCAGAAACAGTTTGTGCACCTGGATTAATGGAACTTGAAATCACTTTGAGCAGATATGACAGGGTATATTAACCCCGAGCTACGCTTATTTGGGAGTGACTTCTGTACCGCCGCACTGTATGGAAAACGTTGCTGAATGTTGCTGATTACAAATTCAAATGGACGGATGTCAAAGTTACTGTACCTGTAGATATCCTGTAGCATAAATATCATCTGGCACCGCCTTCATACATGTATTTCATTGCTTCAAGAAATCTGTTTGCAGCATGCAGACGCTGCGAACCCATGCCGTCTCAATCCATGCCTTCTTTCGCTACTCGCCTGCGATTCGTGCCAGTCGCAGCAAACAGAGCACATTCGAGGCGACGCTGTCAAACCACAAGATCCATGCGCTATCACCTTGATATTTTTCGGTTGAAGCGAACTTGTACACATGTACCCAAAACGGAGCACAGATAGGAAACCAAAGTTGTTTCGGTTGGATCATGGTTCACACCCATATGTACCTATAAAAAAAACTAACCGGTAACATTAAATTGCTGGGTCAGAGTGCCGCGGATTATTGCAGATGCGCAAGAAACGTTCACTCCCCGTTAGACAGAGCTCATTGCCGCTGCGACACTTAGGCAATTCAGCAACTAGGAAATCTAACAAAGGCGGATTGTAGATCCCTTCAACGTCGATGCCAATTTCTTGGCTTCCGCTTCCAAAAAAACACTCCATTCAATGGACTCCATTGTAATGATAGGTATCTATAACTACAATAAATAGCTCTGGAGCACACTGAGAGCAGAACAATGTAAGAACGACCAAGTGTCGTCGTTGTGTGATCAGCTCCTGCAGGAAGATCGGTTGCCCTCCATGCAATTAACGTGGTTGGAGATCTCTATGCCTCATCACAGTCATCTCGTCGGTGATGTAGAGACCCACTCGTTCCGTGGGTCCATGTCTTATCCTTTGGTCAGTCCTATCCTAGGGATTAATCGACCTGCGATTAGGTGTATTCCATAGTGGAGCAAAGCGAAGCAAGGGAATTGTGTTCACACGAGATTATTAATACCGGTATACCGCAATAACACACGTGGCGCTTCCTCACTTCGCATTCGGAAGAACAAGCAGCAAGCAGGGAAGAAAGACCCGCCTCTCCTCGTCCCTTTTCGGATCAAGCTGATGGTCATTGCATAAGCTCTCATTAATGTAGGTGTTCGTTTGACCCCCAATGATTGTGGAAATAGACTTTTTTATTCGTACTAATACTTACCCGTACATACCATGTAGAGTAACCCTACTAAGCTAACCTTACTACGGAAAACGTCGTGCAAAACTGTCGTTTTGTATGAAAATCGTAGTGCAGCGAATTCCCGCCATGCAAAAATGGCTGGTACACAAAAGTCTAGTAAAAACCATTCCATGCATAGATGTAAGAGAAAATGTCGTACATTTGCACTACGACTTTTTAAAGCTTGAAAAGGGAGTCTATCGATCGGTGTAAGGTGCATATTACTGTAAACACTGTAGAAAATCAAATATTTTGCAGTTTAAGTTCACGAGCTAGCGTTCGCCACGACAACTGATCCAACCTCCGACCCCTTCCCTTGGTAGACTTTGAGGAGAACGGAAGCCGACTTTTTATCTGCTCGAAAAGAAGTCCTGCCACGTCTGTAGAGCTGTGCGCTCGCGTGACTTCATCTTGAGTTAGCAACGCTTGAATCTGGAGCATCACGCGTCTTAATTCTGACAAGCGAATCTTCTTCAGTCTAAGAAACCGTCTCATTTGAGAATCAAAGTCGTGGTGACGGGAGCTCGCGGTCGCCGTGTACAGGTACACAATTGCAGAGCGGGCGTTGCCGGAGGTAGACCTCCCCGTTATGCCACGTTGTTCCATAGATGTAGGTACCTCATGCAGTCTTGAGTAGATATCGCATCCAAGCAGATACATGTAGGACTTTGTAGCGGCGCTCTAGAGGCGATCGATTCACCATTGATTGTTTACGAAATGCGCCTGTGAACAGGCTCTGTCGACGATCTTCTTCCGTGTTAGCATATAGCCAATCTACAAAGCGAGCTATAGCTCGTATATAGATGTACTTGATCTTCTCCGCCGTAGTATTCTAGGACTTCCTCCACACGTGCATCGAGATCGTCCATCGTTGAAAGTTTGCCGAAGTGACCTTTCAAGAAACAAAATAATTGTTTTAGCCAATCATATACTTGTCGTGCATTTTGCACGACGAATCCATCCACATTGAAAAAAAAATACATGTAGACTCTACATTGTAGAGTCTAGTACGGGCTACTACAAAGCACAAACCGTTTTCCGGTCCCAGCGTGGAGCAAAAGCCGTTGTCCGACCTTCCAGTTTTTTGTTGAGCGAATGCATTTCATTGTGCACGGGCAGAATGAAATACTTTAACTTTTCCACTTCCAGATCTATCACGGATAGGAGACATCCAGTTTTCATTTCACCTCGGAGGCCACAAGCCACTTCAACTCGAAAGATGAACGTTCGCCTCGCGGCCTTCGTCGCCGCGCTCGCCGGCATGTCCACCGGCGCCAACGCAAGCAGCTGCCCGTTCGGATACGACTCGGTCGCCGCCGTGCACCATGTGGACCGCCAGATCTCAAGTGAGCTCTACGACGCGCACAGCTGCGGTGTCATCGACTACGAGCTCGTGAAGGAGGACCTCCTGCATCTGATGACGGACTCGCAGGACTTCTGGCCCGCCGACTTCGGCCACTACGGCGGCCTCTTCATCCGCTTGGCGTGGCACTGCAACGGCTCGTACCGCCGCGCCGACGGCCGCGGTGGCTGCGACGGCGGCCGTATTCGCTTCAACCCGGAGCGCAGTTGGGCCGACAATACCAACCTGGACAAGGCGCTCGACCTGTTGGAACCCATCAAGCTCAAGTACGGCGATGCGCTGTCGTGGGGTGACCTCATCGTGCTGTCGGGTAACGTCGCTATCGAGAGCATGGGTGGCCCTGTGTTGGGCTTCTGTGGCGGTCGCCGCGACGACGCTGACGGCACGAGCAGCCTGCAGTTGGGCCCGACTCCCGAGCAGGAGAGTGTGGCACCATGTGCCGTGGACGGCCAGTGCAAGGAGCCGCTGGGCCCCACTACCATGGGCCTCATCTACGTGAATCCAGAAGGTCCCATGGGCAACCCCGACCCGGTCGGATCGGTGGTCGACGTGCGCGACACATTCGAGCGCATGGGCATGAACGATCGGGAGACGGTGGCGCTTATCGGCGGTGGACATGCCTTTGGCAAGACCCACGGTGTCTGCCCGACGGGCCCTGGTCCCGATCCGACGCAGGACCCTCTGAACCCCTGGCCGGGAACCTGCGGCGAGGGCGCGCTCAAGGGCAAAGGCAACAACACCTTCACGAGCGGCTTCGAGGGCGCATGGTCGTTCACGCCGACCAAGTGGGGCAACGGCTACTTCAAGGGCCTCACCAACTTCGAGTGGGAGAAGTTCGACGGTCCGGGTGGCCACGTGCAGTGGCGTCCCGTACCCGACACGACGCCGCCTGTGCGCATGCTGACGGCCGACATTGCCCTGCTGCACGACGCCAGCTACCACAACATCTCGCTCGAGTTTGCTACTAACCAGACCGCCCTGGACGAGGAGTTCTCGCACGCCTGGTACAAACTGATGTCACGAGACGTCGGTCCGGTGGCCCGCTGCCGCGGTAACGATGTGCCGCCCGCTCAACCTTTCCAGAACCCGTTGCCGCCGACGCCCGCTACGCTGCCGGACTTCGACGCCGTGCGTTCGGACATCCGTTCGCTGCTGACCACGTCGGTGGAGGGTCTGACAAGCGACTCGAGTAACGACGGCACGCCGTACAACGGCGCTCTGTTCGTACACGCTGCGTGGCAGTGCGCGTCGACGTTCCGTATCACGGACTACGCCGGCGGATGCAACGGAGCGCGCATCCGCTTCTCGCCGGAGAAGGACTGGCCGGTGAACGCCGGCGTGGACAAGATCATCGCTGCGCTTGAGCCCGTGAAGGAGTCGTACCCGACGTTGTCGACTGCCGACCTGATCGTGTTGGCGGGCCAGGTGGCTCTGGAGGACGCGGGCAACGTGACCATCGACTTCTTGGGTGGCCGCACGGACGCTGAGAACGGCAACGGCACGGAGATCCTGGCTCCACGTGAGTACTACAACACGACGCTGATCGCCGTGCGCGACAACATCAAGATCCTCGGTGTGTCTCCGTACGAGGCGGTTGCTTTGGCCGGCCGACCGCGCAGCGTGGCGCAGCAGAAGACTCTAGGCTACAGCGGCTCGTACAGCAACAACTCGCTCACGCTGTCGAATGAGTACTTCCATGTGCTCTTGAATGAGACGTGGACGGAGGTGTCCGAGAAGGAGTTCAAGGCGAACGGAAAGGACGTGTACATGATGGACACGGATCTCGCACTGCTGGCGGCTCCCGAGCTGAAGGAGGCGGTGCAGTTGTTCGCGTCGGAGGAGAATGTCTTCAAGCATGTGTTCTCTTCGGCCTGGGCCAAAGTTATGACGGCCGACCACTTCAACGCGAGTAGCTACTAACTAAGCATTGCGGGGGGGTACTTCGTAGTTGAAGAGGAGTTGACACTACACACCGTAGTAAAACCACAGTACACAAATAAAATCAATGTTGTATGATCAACTCTGCCAATACAAACACTGCCTTTCAGCACTCGATGTTCTAAGCTTACTACTACTAGCTTAAGCTGTACGCATCAAATACTGGCAATGTCGATCCAAGGTGACCGTTTTGAAAAAAATTCTGATCTTGTCGAGCAATGATGGTATGTTGGCGATCATCCTCAATGAGCTGATAAACAGTCTTGCGCTTTTCAGCTCGTCACATGTAGCTCAACCAACGTATCAACCAGCCTTCCCAAAGAATGTTGGCCCTCGAGTCGCTCGGGTAAATCCCGATACCTCGAGCAGGCATAGGCAAAAATACATTGTTGTGGATGGATGAGGTATCATTATGGGCCCCTTGTCTATTGCACTTACCAGACTCCATTATGCACTTGTTTTCTCTTCCAACAATTCCATTTCCCATTAATTGCAGCTGATCTACTTCTTCTCCTAAGCCCACAAGTCTCGGTCATCGTTTAGAAACAGAAGTTGCTCTTGTATGCGTGGCAGGAGACGCTTTCTTTTGTCGTTGTACATTATCTTGGTTCTAGAAAATAGTCGCTCAGTTGATCGAACACTAACTCTAACTAAATCCAAGAGTTACATTTCTATAAAAAATATGAATTTCAGAGTCACAATACATTATGAATATTGTGCAAGCTCACACAATTCATTAATTAACGGGACACTCGTCAATTAATTGTATATAATGGACAAGTGCGTAATATATTGCCGATGAGGCATAACGAACGGACGCCGTACTCTGGCAGTGTCAACTTCAGTGCCGGGTATCGGAGAACTGGATACGCTATTCCACGAACAAGAGCACGCCTCTGTCAGTGACGTTTAGTCCTAGTCAGCGTCAGAGGGTTGAGCGTAAGAACTGGATTGAGCCAGTAAACTCTATGAATGAGAAATAGTAGGTGGAGCTTAATATCTAATATGCCTTCGTTCTTGGCGGGGTTGGACACTGTTTGGAACGGTATGCTGGCTGCGCTTTGGAGGATCACAACAACCAGCTTAAGACAGTGCTTGAACTTTATTGCTGTCTGCGAACCCTTAAATGACCAATGATTCCTGGGTTTTGGAGGTACAGCATGCCTTCATTACCGACTTGACCGCGTAATCCTGCGGTGGGATCTGCGACTACCGAGAAAGGATGCTTCGGGCTTATTCCACCTTCACCACCGGCATGAAGTGACCAAGCCGTTGTCGTTGACATGGAACGAGCGAATGTGTGTTTGTGTGTGTGTGTGTGTGTGTGTGTGTGTGTGCAAGCTCCAGCAAACTACAGGCCTAAGCAGATTAATTGAAGTGTAGCTTCGTGTAGATACTGAAGGTCGTCATTCAAAGGCCGTATAGCTGGCTCCTTCATTTTGGAGCATAGGGCACAATGAAACGGTAACATCTCTGATCATGTTTAAAGTTACCGAGCTTGCATGAATTGAGTGCCAATTACTCCTGAAGCTCAGGAGGTAAGGTGTATCTACTGCTTCGACAGGTACGTGGCGATCTTGGGCTCCGCCTTGACATTGCTCAGCAGCGCGGTGAGCTTGGGGAAGCCGTCCACCTTGAAGTCCGGGAACGCCCACTTGAGCTTGTTGTCCACGACGTCGAAGAACTGCAAGTCAGCGTATGACAGCTTGTCGCCAAGGATAAATTTGCCCGCCACCATCTTCTCCAGCGCAGCGAGGAACTTGGGCATCGTCTCTTCATTGAACGTCTTCTTCTTCTGGGCTTTCTCGGCCTCGTCCGGCGTCTTAAACATGAAATCCATAAAAGGGCCTTCGATGTCGCACAACGAGCACGAGAACATGTCGGCCTTCAGAGCCTCGAGCGCGTCGCTCGGGTACAGACCAGCGACCTTGGCGGCGTAGCGGGTGATAGCCATGCTCTGGGCGTAGACCGTGCCATCCAGCTCGAGAACTGGTACCTGACCAAAGGGCAGTGTCGGCTTGAGGGCCGCGAAATTAGCGTACGCGATGCGGTCGTCCGTGAAGGCGATGCCGCCGTAGTTGAAGATCATGCGCGGGAGCTCGGCGCGGCCTTTGCCGTCGAAGTAGGTGAGCTTGAGCTGAGCCTGGACCATGGTGGTTGATAGGAGCTTGCAAGAGGTATTGAGTGGAACGGAGCGAATTCGCAAATGAGCTCAAGTGTAGAGCGTAGTCCGGTGATGCGGCAATTCTATATTCCTACTGGGAGACTCCAAGTTTGGAGTCGAGTCAAGATTGCGTAACGCGAAGGCGTGACTATTATTATTAGTTAATGTCACGCCGCGTGACGAATGGACCGTAAATTACGGTGTCCAACGATAAATTACAGTACGGCACGGTGCGTAATCCAACTTAGGATGGTCTTGTACTGCAAGATCATCATTAGCAGCATGAACGTTGTAGACACACTACATGTGCTACATGATGTTTAGTCAACCAGGGCGCAACGTCGTTCCTGGAAAGCAAATTCATTCCAACAGATACGCTATCTCCCATCTTACTTCTGGTTCTTGGCCAGATAATCGGCCACGTTGGGATTCGCCTCCACCTTACCCACAAGCAATATCAGCTTAGGATACTTGCTCAGCGAGAAGCTTGCGAAGTTACCGAGTCCATTCTTGGCCAGGTCGTAGAGCTGCAGATCTGCGTAGGTCATCTTTTCGCCCAGGAAGAAGGGTCCCTTCTGGACGAATCCCTCAAGCAACTTGAGCGTCTTGGGCACGCTCTCCTCTAGCAGCTTTTTAGTTTTCTCGGCTTTGGCGGTCTCGCCCGGCGTCCGGTACGTAATCTCGGAGATAAGGGTCTTGATGTCGATAAGCGACTCGGACACCATATCCACGCGCAGACACTCGAGCGGGTCCTGCGGGTACAGGCCCGTTATTTTGGCGGCGTAGCGGGCGATTGCCATGCTCTGGCTGTACGTGATGTCGTCTACCTTGAGCACCGGCACCTGGCCAAGCGGCAGCGTGGGCTTAATGGCCACGAAAGCATCTCGGTCCAGGCGCTCGTCCTCGAATGGCACGTTACCAGCTGACAAGATCAGTCGCGACAGCTCAGCGCGGCCGGGCCCGGCAAAGTACGTGAGCTTGAGCTGTGAGGGCGCCACCCATACTATGGGCTGCGGTGCGAAGTAATTGTGGTAGAGGGCCACCAGCACGGCGGTCACGGCCACGAGCGTGATTTGGTTCATGTCGAATCTCTTTTAGCAAGTGATGCAGGAGAGGTGAGGGGGGCTATTACGAGGCTGGTGCTTGAAATGATGTACGAAATAGTTATGTTTATAGATAGGGTATGATAGTGTAGATTTGACTTTGATATGCAATTGAAAGAGAAGGCTGTATCCCAGGTATATGTATGAAACAAGGAGGATTCCGCTGATTGAAGCAGATGATGCAATCATATAATCTTGCATGGGACGCAAGCCAAAGACGTTCCATACGACACCTTCATGCTCACGAAACATTACAAGGTGAGTCACGTTGTAAAGTGCTGCCTATCAGATAGGCAGCACTTTACAGATATTATAATAGGCCCTATCAGGGATACGACGTGTAACGGGTCTGGTGCACATCCACGTGAGTTGCACAGCCTAAGTATTTGGTTAAACCAGAACTGGTATTAGTACATGTATTAATACTGTATGTTGAAAATCAAGCGTCATTTAAATTCGAGGATTCGTTCGTATCGGATTCTGCTACGGTACTGTCAAGTACTTCATGGAGATGGGGGCAAGCAAGTGCAGTAAGTCCATGGGGCATCATAGTCTGACGTTGGCGTCGAATTGACGTGACCTAGATGTTAACCCTTTCGTAGCCAAAAGGGGCAAATGCCCTCTTTGGCGAGATTATCAAAAAAGGTGCAAAATCGGGCAGTCAACAGGGGCATTTTGCTCTCTTTCACAAATTTCTACCAATCAGATATCGATCTCGATTCAGAGTTGCAGAACGAAATATTTGGAAAGGAAAACAAACTCAAATATTACATTGTTCCACAAAATCACCAACAACGAGTGGCACACAGTGTTTGGCGCGAAACCGAGGAGGCAATGACGAATATGGTATAATACCCGCTACATTCCAACCGGTACCCGTCTATGAATTTCATAAACGATCGTGAGGGCTGGATTTTACCCAATCATATTAATCAAAAGTCTTAATTTGAACCAATTGGGTGCTGATTAAAATTACGTTAGCATTCCAACTGTTTCGACCATGTTTGGTTGGAATCTTTCAAAACTATTTTGTATCCGATACAAACTTTCAAATAAATGCATATTCTAAGAATATCCTGAAGTTTCCGACGGTAGTCGACAGTAGGGGTTTCGCTGCAGAGATAAAAGTGCGGAGTGGCAACCATGTCGATAGCATCCTAGGCCCCTGGCAGCAGCAAGAAGGCGCGAACGACAGCATTAAGCTCCTTCACCGCGTTTCTGAGTGCCGAAGGTATGACACTTGCAGAAGCTCACCAACTTATCGATGCTGATAAGACAGGTAAAGTACTGCGCATTATGCTAGACAAGTATGCGTATTCATTAGCTAGGTCGCAGGATAAAGTTCTAGCGACAAATACGTGTCTAGCATATTACGGGAATGTCAAGAACTGGTTGATGGACAAGTATCCACTACAGAGTGGGTTAGTAAGGCCCCAATTGCAAAAGATACTGACCGGACTCGGAAAGTATTGTACCAATCGAGAGGAAAGTGGCAACGAACGAGTAGCGCCGCCATGCTCAAAGCAAGATTTAGAAGCGATAGTGCAAATCCTGTACACAACCGCGTCGAACGAGAGTGAATACCTGGATGCTGCACTAGTCGTCATGATGTGGTACCTGTATGGCCATAGTTCGGACGCAGAGCAAATTGAAAAACAGCAACTTTCAATTTTGCCGGGTACGGATGCTTTGATTTTATATTGTACTTGACATTCTGACGAGTTATAAATTAAATAGGTGGAGTTCTATTCCTTCGGTTTAAGCGCGTTAAAACAGCGCTGATGCGAGGCATCTCCTTATTCAAGGCCCCCACCAATTTTCTAACTTGTCCTTTACATGCCTTGGTAGTAGCCATGGCAATGCAGACAACAGTATGCAAGCGCATGTTCCCACAATTTCTTTCCAAGCAGCGCACTTCTGTAAATGTACAAGACACAGAGGATCTATCTCTTGTCGAGCTTCTGGAAGCCAACGTCGATCAGACGTCCCAGCAAGAATCCCAGAACTCGTTGTCAAGGCCGTCCCTGCCTGGAGCACAAGCATACGTGAACAGGTTGTTAGTGAGGGTCAAGCAGAACGCAAACCTACAGAAGATCCGTCTTACCCCGGGTCTTACTTCTCATTCATTCCGCCGTGGTGGAGCAATGCACACCAACAACGGCACTGTGGCCCAGAACTGGATCATCGAACGAGGTGGTTGGCTGCTGGACAGAGTGAACAAGGCATTCGGCTACATGCCCGAGACGACGCAGGCCGACCAACAGGTCTCTAGAGTGTTGAGTGGTTGGGAGCCGAAGGAAGAGCTCGTCTGCCATCTCTTTCAGCTCTCGAGAACCCAATACTTGATCGGGCGATGAAAATGAAGGCGGTGTTATTTGCTAGCACAGTGGCATTTTCAGACCAATCCCTGAACCTCGATGAGGGCGTGGCTGACGTGCTTGTCGCTACGTTGTTCCTGCACTACCCGGACATGCTTCACTTCTGTGACAGCAGTCCATTCGTTGTTAAGATACGCGAAGCCATGGTAGTACAATCCATTGGTGAGTCTGAGGTGCTCGCCTGGAGTTCCACGATCCGCCGAGAGTTTATTCCCGCTTCCCAGCCCAGTACGTCGCCATCCGACGACTCAGACCGGCTTGGCATCGTGTTGAAGTTGGTGCAGCGCCAAACAGAGCAGATCAGCGTCCTCATTCTGCAGAACAAACAGCTAGAAGAACGCTTGTTAGCTGCCGAAGACAAACTGCATACACCGTCCGGCACCACGACCTAAGAAGACATCGGAAGTAACGCTGCGCCTTCTGTAAACACGGAGCCTTACTCGCAACATCTACCAAAATCCGCTCGAGTAAAGAGGAAGGGATCACAGTCGCTGGCGGCGATGTGGTTTGGGTGGTTCACGGCTGAACCCCGAGTCTATGCGTCGAAATCTATCAAGAAAACAGCACTATACGAGCTTAGACACGTCGTCGGGTATCTGATGCTGTTCTTACCGACGGGCTTCGCACTCAACCCTTCATCCCCAGCGTTCAAAAGCGAGGTATTGGTGCTGGGGAAACAGGCCCAGGGAAACACGCTTGCCTTCCTCAAGAAACATGGGTCGTCCACGGTGGCAGCTGGCACTGCGCTGAAAGCACTGCGAAAGATTCACAAGCTTGGTAAGCTCAACGACCACATCGCGCAGTATCACGACCGCCTTGACCAAGGCGCAGTTGTTGATCCAACTCCTTCCGCCGCCCTGCCAGCCTTCATTCGGGTGAAGCCTTCTCAGTAGCCTTGCCTTCACCACTGCTTTTCCTTCGTCAGTATTCTTAAAAGCAAGCATGCATAGCCATACTCCGTTAAGCATTAGCACAGTTCAATACAAAACAGCATATTTTTATAGAAGATTGACGACGACTGGGGTCGAACCAGCATCCCGGAGAAAGCTCCGGCTCCTCTCCACTAAGGACGTCGTCACAACTTTCGAGTTCTGCCAACGCGGCACACACTGATACAATACCTTTACATGTTTTGCATGAGTCGCCCTGGCCTCTGGGGCTCGAGGCATGGCCACATCGAGCATACAACCGCCTCCAGCAGCATACCGCCCACCCTGCCGGGTAATTTAGCATCACTGAAGCGGTCTGGGGCGACGACGAGAGTTGGAGCACCAGGTGAGGCGTCTTGGTCGGCCGTACGGCGCGCACAGGGGTCCGGCGGAGGACTTGGGGCCGCTGGAGAGCCGGCGGTCCACGCTCTGTCTTCTGCGCCGTCGCGGTGGCGATTGTGTTTGGAAAATGGCTGTGGGGCCTGAGAGAGCAGGGGTTTTCCATTTTGAATTTATTATGTGTATTCCCGCGGGACGGTCCGCGGGTGGCCCACGGGTCACGGCTAAGTCAGATTTTTAAACAGACCGTTATTACCGGTATCGGTTGGAATCCCGATCAGACAGTTGGAATTTTTATGGTATGGGTAAGATGGCGTTGGATGGAGCTCCCCAGGCTAAAGCTGAGTCTGACGTTCGATGGTGCTTGCTAGACAAGGGCTAAAATGTGCTATGTTCACCTCAGGTCTTAGGTATCGAGCGGGACAACCGCAGCAGCTTGTACAAGTGCTCCGGCTTGCTGCATTGTACTTTGGCCAGGTCGGCTCCAAACTCTTCACCAAGAAGCGCATGGACTACTTGGAATAGGCACTGATGTTTGAGTATCGGGAGAACGTGCTATCCAGACGAATCAGCGACCGTTGGGCGCCCTGAAGAGGTATGTTCTTTAGTGAACATTTTGAGGCCTTTGTAAAGCTAATTTATGGATTTTTAATGATGGCTAGTGACATGGAAAATAGTGCAATGTAGCTGCGACAGACAACGAGGAATATTGCTGTGGTACGTAGCGTGAAGCTGGCGTAGAGTGGAGGAGGGATGAGTGTCATATGTTCCCTACTTAAGTATTCGTTTTGATATTTGGCGACAATAGCTGGTGACTGTTATCGTCGTAGCGACAATGACCGTTCGAACAGAGTGACAGCTCTGAGGGGCGATAGAGTCTCCAGGATTGTGCCTAAGGACCCACGAAGCCTGTCCTGGGATTGCTGTGCGCCAAGCACAATGGTGCTCTGGTTGCAGATGGCCTCCGTGAAGGTGAGTTTATTAGGTTGCGAAGTATGGATAGGTGATGATGTTTGACAGTATTGTACCGATATGTGTGCGACACAGGTTTTGCTGGATTGCTGTTAGCTTTATAGGATACTTCGGGCTCAATATCGACAACAGTAAGTGCTGGTGCGACGCCGTTACACTGTTCAAGATTATTACATCGGATGTTGCGGCTACATTGACGGCAACACAGTAGGCGGGAGTACCCTCGTGCCTCCAATGCCTAATGTTTGGAAAGCAACTGAAGCGGTACGTTTATCACAAGAAACTTTCATTAGAGTATACCAGTTCTAATGATATCCATATTTCCATGAAGAATTACACGAGTGGCGGGTTAACGTATTGCTGATAGTATCTATATTCTTTGCACTCTTTATTTTTGGTGTTGGGTTCCCTAATATTTCGTCGTTATTAATACTACTATGAAGATAAAGAGAAGGTCGCGGTATGGTTATGCTCTCTGGTAAGCTGTGCCGACCACGCTGCCATACAACTTACGCGCGCCTTGTAAGAGCGAAAACACCTCAGCGGCTTCATGTTCTGTACAAATTGCTTGCTTGAAAGGGCTTGAAAAACCGCTCAACCACACCGACGTAGTCCCACCGTTGCAGAGCAGAGATCTAGCATATAAATTCCGCCTCCAATGCCCAGATGCATCAAATTGTCAATATCAAAACCGTTCAAAAACAAATTCATGTCGTTTACTTTTCTTTATTGCGGTAATGGTTTAGAACGCTTGTCGTTAATAAATGTAAATACCTACAGGCTTTGTCGTTCAGCTTGCTTGACCACTAATAGCTCGATGAAGCTGCCACTTTGCACAGAACTCGTTCCTGCATGGAGTACAATGTCTTGGACAGAACTTTTCAGTTGAAATTATGACGCGAGCTCGTGGAAGTAAACACAACGCTCTCAGCACGAATACGTTGACGTCGTCGACAAACAGAAAGCTATTGAGATACACAGTCGTCGCGTAGCAAAATGGCGGGCGTACCGATAATCCAGCCTCTTTTGCGTCCCCACATAAAATCACCACCTTCTTGAACAATGGCTGGACGTTTGAGTATCACTTAATGAGCTGCCCACCCAGCTGTGATAGTGCGGGGCGTATCTCGATACCAATTCATCTCTTGACTGACGTTTGAATCGCAAATTGAGCGACGACATTTCCGATCCCGCAACCAATATCAAGAAATACATCACTCAGCCCGATTTCACCGATAATAATACTCATATCGAATAAAGCTTGAGGTACAAGCTCGCCGGCATTTTCGTGGAGAGCGCCAGCTCTCTGTCGTACATTAGCTTTTGTAACGGATCCACAGACCGACTGAAGCAAGCGTATAGTAGCTTGAAGATTTAGAACGGGGTCACTTGGTTGTTTCGGATTCACTTCACTTGCGCTGGGCCGGCGTAATCTTGTATCGGTAAAGAAGCAGGGTGGAAAGTGAGATAAATCGTTGCCGTGAGTACGCTTCAGCGTTCGAAGCCGTGTCTCTAGCTCCTTTGGAGTCTTGGTGACCCTTAAATGCCGCAGCATCTTCCGTGGGACATCAGCCCACACAACACGTTTGTTTTGCCGTGCGCACTTGAATGCAAGCTGCACCAAGAGCTTGTCAGCTTCATCCGAGAATGCGGTGAACATACGTGCGCTTTTAGAATAATGATGGCTAGGATGGAAGGTTATTGCGCATAATTTAATGAAGTTATAATTATCAATAGTTTAATTAAGACGATTGCATGGGTTCAGTGATGCAATCATTTCAACTCAGCGTACAAATCCTCATAGTAATTTTGCTTATTTTATTCAAGTGATTTACACGGGAATTGTTCAAGATCGATTACCCATACAAGAGCTCACCCACTTCGCACCACCACCTCACGAATGCGGGTATGCAGGTCGCTCACTAGAATCTGCTCAAGCTGTACACACGACGCCAGCGCGCTACAACCACGCACCGGCTACGTGGAGAGGGCCCATCTCGAAATTTCTCCATAGTCGGCTACTATCAATTGTAGCCTTAGCTCACCCACTTTTCACCACCATCTCAATTGGCATCAATGTAACATTATCCACGTCCTCGTTGCATGTATCGTGGGCGAACAATGTCATATCATTGTGAGGAGCCATATAAACGCATCAGGACCACGTTACCCCTTACATACACCAATGGAGGATACGAACACAGCTAGCAGATCCAAAGGGACTGCGGCCAAAGAATCTAGAATGCTTGCAATCGTGTTGACGTACGCAAACAGCACGAAAAGAGCGCTGTATAGCATGTACTCCAATTATATATGGTAGATGCGTTGGCACTTAGTCATCTATCCACCTGGAGGAAATAACGACGCATAGTCGGTTAGAACTCATTTTCTTATTAATATATCATAGAAACAAAACCTACATGCGTAGATGTGGTTTGATTAAGACAAATGTTCTCATCTAGCAGAAAACCATATTGAATCAGCTAAAGAACAACTTGTCTAACCACCGATCGGCTGCTTTCTGTTTTACTAATCTGCTGCAGACTTGCCTTCAGCTTGAAGAGCAGCGATCTCTTGCGTAGTCTTCCTTAGGTAGAAAACAAGTTTTTCTGTGCAAAATATCGGTGGAACTTCTCCCAACATGTCCATGTCGCTTGAGGACACATGTATGGGGCTGGAGTCGAGTCGAAGTATCCCTTGCGTAGACAGACACCATGGATAATGCAGTAATTAGTGACCTCTGTGGGATATCGGCCTTCCCACCTGCACACAATGCATTACCGGCGCTTGCGATTTTTCCCATAAAAACTGCTTCGATATAACTGCTGTGCAGGTCTTTTCAGGACTCTCGAACGGATAATTCACCACGTAAGCAGGGCTGATCAGCGCAGGCGTGGGTACACCCAAATTGATATCATTGGAGCTTGAATACAGAACCCTCGTCTCACTTGGTCCGTTTGTCCAAGACCCAGAAATTAATTCAGTCGCCAGCTCTAGCATGAAACTTCGGTGAGGATCCCGATTGTTCGCTGGAGTATACACCATTCGGCGCTATAGGTACGCATGACACCGAGCAACGTCGACCAAAGCCATGGCTAGCTCCTTGTGCCATTTTTGAAACGAATGGCCGTCGGCGATGGAGAACCGCGCTCGAAGCTGGTCTAGTCGGTCTACGCCTTGCATGTGTAAGTTATAACTCTTCACACAATCTGGTGCCTCAAAATCGTGATGCTCGTTGGATACGCGGTGTCGCACGATGCTTGTGTCAGATGCATCCGCATTAGAAACGATGCTAACAATGCTTCCATCGCACCAGGATGCGCCAAGCATCTGAAGCTCCACAGAAACACCTTGTCGATAATCTCCTCTAGTGCAATTTCCATTTTCTAGCATAACATGCTTCGGAAAATGTTTGCTTGACCCGCGAACTGTACCACGACCGTATAGACCTTTGAGCTTCAGAGCTTGCAGGAGCTGTAGTGGAGTGTAAAAATTATCCGTGTTTACAATCCATTTCGAAGCGTAGATTGGTCGGACGACTTCTAGAACGATCTGGCGAATAGCAGCCCCATGCGAAAGCTCCTCATGAAGCGCTGTAGTCTCGGATACAGTTGTGACACCCTGCAAGCGATCTTCAAGTACACTTTCACAGTGTAGTTTGAAGTTGACAGCAACCCATGACGTTGCGCAACACATCATGTACAGCTTGAAGTGGTATTTCCCACGAGGTTTGCGTGGACTGTAGACGATGAGGTGTCTGCCAAATCGAGATCTACATGCCACGCTCGCCTCGTCCAGAGCAACGTTGCGACCAAGCTCGACATACTCTCCACCAGTAACTTCATTACGTTTAGTAATGTGCGGATTCGAGCAGCAGGGTCTCGCATAGTGTTTTCCACCGATACGTCCCCACGAAACGAAAACGATTGTCGGAGAAGTTTAATCCTTTCGAGGGGCATTACATGTTCCAAGTCGATACTAGTACTTCCGAATATGTCTTCTTCGGCTTGGCGACTCCAATAATTTACATACTCCCCTTTACCGTAATCTCCATGTAGAACAGTATTCCCAGAATTTTCATACTCTTGAATTTGAACGGTTCACCGATAGCTAACTGGTTGACCCTCGCGTATGTGTTGGTCTCGTGAGCAACTTGCTTCCAGAAGTAAAGTGGAAGATATGCAAAAAAGCTTGCACAAGCCGAATGTTCGAAGATGTAGCGGTACTCATCCCGGAGCTTGGTACCTGTCATTCCGCCGCCGCATGTGAAAAGATCTTTTGGCTGATCCATGTGGTCTGTTGGGTCAAAGCGCATGGTTCTAACCATCTCCACCTCAGCCAAACTTGTCGGCATTACTTGCTTGGGATCGTATTGGACAGGGGCTTTCTGAAGCTCCTCTATGCTGTCCTCAATGCCCAGGTCGTCATCGCCAGTCGACGCACAGAGATCTTGCCAATGCAGAGAAGTAGGCGCCGCCATCAACAGATTGTAGTTTGCATGTCCTTTTTGGACTAAGCTGAGAGAAATATCTTCCGACTGAGATTGAAATTGCGAATCGATCCATCGCACCTGATAGAGGAGAGGTGTTGCTTTTTTGAGATTTGGGCTGATCCATCTTGACTTTTTACGGACCTTCTTCTTTGACTTCACCGTGCAACATACCCGACCGACTATATAAGCCGTACCAAGTTTTTTTTATAAAACTTGTCCTTCATCCAACTTTCACGAGACGGCGAAAATGCAACCATCGTATTCAGATAGAGGGAGGGGGCACACGTGCCAGGTGATCTCCCCACGGGCATGTGAGGGGGAACAGGAGATAGTAACATACCGCCACTATCCGTGCGATGCATTTCTGTTGTGAAAGAGCATAAATATAGAATAGATGTGAGACTACTAAATCAACACAAGGTAAGCATTCATTACTTACCTTCGTATGTAGTGGTGCCTTGCTCTATGTCGCATGAACCATTGGCGTCAACGGACGAAGTCTCGATGGTACTTCTTGAACTTAAGTCGGGACTCACCTCTCCAGTAGGGAGCTCGACTCCGTTGGGAGTTGTTGTTACCACGCCACCGAGAGTAGGTAGTCGATGGAATACATTTACACCATCTACAACATTTATAAATAGACGAACGTTAGACGCCATTAAAATCTAATCTTATAGAGTTATGGCTGCATCTACTTACCGGTTTGATACTCATTGCTGGAGTGTTCTCGTATTGCTCCATCATTTCCTCCAGCCATCATGCAATCGGAGACGGTTTTTCCCTGCCCCGTGTGGCATATTCTCGGTTGCTGCAAACGCAAGTCTCGCTGCTCATTTAAGCAACTAACATCGTCCACCATGGCACATCGTTCCTCTGTGACCCTGACCCTGTCGGTTGTATAGTCAATATCATCTGGGCTGTCATTCTGAGCGCTTCCTGCAGCTAAAACATTCTCGCAAGTCATACTTCTAGAATCCATGGCTAGTGTTACCGTTCCATTTTGCTGTTCTGAGTTGGTTTCAGTAGTGCTGCACTGTTCCGAATAGCTTGAAGTGTCGTGACATCTGCGGTCTTTATCTATGGTACAATTATATAGTTAGCCCACCTGATTTTAGCAATTATAGAGGTCATATAGACTTACGCTTGGTTGCGGATGGCACGATTTCCTGTAGATAAAAATCCAGCAATGCTTGTTCGCCTATGAAAAAGTCTCTCCCCTCTTGACCCTTTAAGCTTGAGCCGGGCCGGATGTACCGATAAAGCAAGTCGAGTGCGTTGCGTGGTGGAGGTTTTGAGGTCCATCCCTCTTCGCGAAGCTCTCTCCAAACGGCTTTGAAGAACGTGGAATTGTCGATCTTGGCAGTATCCTTTGCTTGAATTGGAGATGAACCTCGCTTGGGCCCTGTGCGCTTGGCTGACTGCTCCAGCGCCATGTCCAAGCTTCGCTTGCCTCGCAGCAGCATGCTTAGACAGATCGCACTGGGGGGGGGGGGTCAAATTGAGCGGATGGTTCTGGGGGTGTCGATACATCGTCAGTTCATATCAACTTATGGAGGTAGTTATAACCTGATTTTTGGTGATGTACCACTATTAATCGTACTAATATGTAGAGTGTACAACATTTGGAAATATATACTATATTTTGTATGTGTATAATGTATAGTTTATTTGAGTCGTTTGCATGCTTCCTCCTAATTAGCCGGTATCGTATTCCTCTCTATACAACTTGGTATCTAGAAAAGGGAAATGATTGGTCAAAATACAAAGAAAAAATGTCAGCGATTAATGTTACTTTCTGGTTGCAACGGATATGCATCGATACAATACAACCATCGCTCAACATTGTTTTGCTTCGGCCTTTTGAATCTTGCGAGCGGTGTACATGCGTGGCGTTCATAGCTGTCCGCAATGCATTATTGTCATTCTGGTGGCTCTTGGTTTTTTATTTCACCTTATTGCAACATAAAATGCATCATTACTATAGAAATGAGTTGATCGTAGCTTGGGGATGTGCTTAGCGAGCATCTGCATTCATTTGTCTTTGATGTCTTGTGCTAAACACAGTAAAAAATCAGCAACAAGCGTACACGCTATTGGTTTCGATTCTTCATCTTCATCAACCAGTACCGTCGATTGAGGCATTCTGCCCCTTATCACTTTTTCTAACATAATATTTACATTGCGATTGAGATATTCGCAGTGGAGAGGGGATAAATCAAAAGGAGCATTTGCCCCCCCCCCCCCTGTTCGCGAAAGGGTTAAAATGAAACGCACCAAGACCAATTTTGGCACTTCCAGATATCCCAATTACTGCAACGCGCAAGTACTACCGATCAGGCGAGCAGAGGCGTCTTCAACTACCTGCTGCAGCTCGGACGCATATCGAGCCGCTTCCAAAACACTCCCGGAAAGCTGTATCGCGTATTCTTCACATGAGTGAGCAGCGAGAGTATCATCCTCGGAAAAATTATTGCGAAACGAATCTTCTTCGTCGAGCAAGTTGATGTCGACAGTATTTGTTTCTTCGTACATCTGTACCAGCTCTTTCAGTGCGCACAGTCTCTTCGTAATAAACCGAACCTGTTGAATACGGAATACGAAGAATGAAGCACAAGTTAGTGAACACAAACACACAGGGTTATGAACCTTACCTGGATCAGCAGCTTATCATACGTCTCTTGAGCTGCACACGAGGAATCATCGTCTTGACGTAACCGTTCTCCGTATTGGGAAGCCAGTTGCTCGCGCAAAAAGTCGTTCTCAGTTGTTAGCCGTTGCAGTTCTCGTTGAGCTTCTTCAACTTTTTTCCTTTGTGCGCTGATGGTCGATTTCAATTGTTCTGTCTGATTTACAGAACGAACAAATTTCGCGAATGTTAGCACAATGGTCGATATTCCAAAAGCATTGGACTTTGAACAAACGCACCTCTTCTTGCTCATGTTTTCGACGAAGGCCAAAAGAACGGTTAAACCTTTGGTCCACACCTTTTAAGTCAGCTTTCAAGTTCTCGATCGTCAGCTGTTGTTCACATATTTGATCCAGTGACTGTTGCAGCTTTTCGCTTTTTCTAGTAACAATATCTTTCGAGGAGAGTGTAATGTTAGAGAAGTAAACCAAGGATAAAACAAGTTCACTCTGCGTACCTTCCCATTTGGTTGATTCCAAAATCAAATCTTCTAGCTGTTTGGCAGTAGCCTTCTGCTGGGATTCTTGCTCCGCACGCTGAGCAAAAATACGTTAGAAATTAGCCGATAAACCATGATGCCGCAATTATGAAAGCTGACAGATTACCAAAGAGCGTTCGGCTAAAAGCTCTTCCGTTATCTGAGCTTTCTCCTTCTCCAAAGCGTCACAACGCGCCTCAATATTCACCAACATCTGTCCAAGTCCGCTGTCTTTCACAGCTTGAAGCTCCTGCTTGACATGTTTGCATGCCTTCATCAATTTCACCTTGGCATGCTTTTGGTCGCGAAGGCACTCGCTCAGCATTTCGTTCTTGAGTTTTTCCTGCTGGTTTTCCTCGTACAGCTCGGCAATCTGCAAACGCAAACGTCAGGCACAAAGCCTCTTCTCCACAGTATAATATAACACACCTGCTGCTCGTACTCGTGGATGCGAGTATCCACATCTATTCTATCGTGGGCCATGCTGCTTATCACAGAATGCGAAAGAAGCTGCAACACGTCGTTAACGCGAATCTCCAAGACATCCGACCCCATCACGCACCACCTACCGATGGGCTTGCTGTTCGGTCGGACTGATTGTCCTCCAACGAGCGCAGACTGCGCATTGTCTCGTGCATCAGCAGTGGGAAGCGCAGCTGCTGCTGCTCTTGCAGCGTCTGAATATCGGCCTCCTTCTCCTGCAGCTTCCGCTCCAGCTTAGCACATCGCCGCTTTAGGCGACGTAGCTGGTCCTGCAACTGAATGGCATTGTTATGGTCGACCTCAGCATCAAATGCTGCATTGCAGTCTCTCTCGCGACAGCATTGCGTCTCCAGGTCGAAATTCTGCTTGATGTGGCCGATAAGGAACTCCTTGGACGTCAACAGCGACGTATTGGAGCTACATGGAACATGAGCAAAGAATGAGATACATAGAGAACACTCAGCAGTGAAAGCCTATGCGTGCAACGTACGAGAGAGGTCGTGCCTCGCTCGGTGCAGCACGCGACGTACCGCTGCCTCTTGAGCGCATTCCAAATTGCTCGAGAATGTACCCCTCAAGATAAACCGTGTAACCACCACGTACCCCTTGAATTGAAAAAAAAAAACTGTGGGAAAAACCGTAACCAGTAAAGTTTTACTTCTAAGGTTCTCTTGTAAGAACAAATAATTTGTTTTTCAAAAGATTTGTTTCGAAAAGCAAATTAACAGAAATTGCCAGTCACTTGTCAGAATAGGTGACCCCATACAGTAGGAGTAGCGTACATGTAAGCTACCTACCTACCTACAGAATGTCTAATCAATCCACACGGATGCCCCTCCCCAATTCTACCTCCCAGACTCCAACGAACTTAGTAAGCCAAACTAGAAACTACTATCATGATACTGTCAGTCGCACTCGCAATACATGTAAAGTAATGCTGTAGTGTGTGCTACACACTACAGCATTACTGTGTGGGTGCTATCGACGTCGATGGCACTATCGTTTTCTTTGTCAGTAGCAGAAGGTCTTAGGCTAAGACTTTCTGCTGCTGACTAAGACTCTTAGGTGAATTTGAATTTTTGTCCCAACCAGGTAGGTGAATCGTTGGATTATTTTCAATTTTTGCGTCTACTGTCTAGATACGCTTGATCTCGACGATCGTTCGGTCTGGCACGAAATGGGCGACCGTGTCATCGGTTGCGCTCTTGATCTTGTCGTTGGGCACAGGAAGGATGGTGATATGAGCGAAGGTGCCGCCGGACTCGCCCTTGCATAGCTGGCCGGGGTTAACGCAGATGGAGTCTTTCACGCGCTGTAGTTGTTGACAAACAAGATAAAAGTGAGTATTATGAGTTCAATTGATCAAATACCTCGTAGCGAGACGTACCCCACAGAAGCGGTTGAGAATTGAAGGAAGCAGCAGGATGTCAGGCGTTTGCTCGAATTGGAACTGCTTCATATACCGCAGGTCGATGGGCGCCTCACTGTTCGGTGGGGGGGGAGACATTGGGTAGAAGCTATCAAATGCACAGGGCACAGCAGTAATGTTAAGGACATGCTTCAAAGTCCATGCGCAAGTAGACAACGAACCTTCGCTGATCGACAACTTGTTCGCATAGGCGGAGAAGTCGGTGTTGGTCGCGAACTTGAGCTCTGCATGTTGGGGACGGTTAAAAAATGGCATTTGTCAACAAAGTTTAGGTTGAAATGTGTAAACTGACCTGTAAAGCTCGTTTGAGCTCAGCTGCACAACGACGTCCAAGGCTGATGTTCCAAACACAACTTCGTTGATCGAGAACGTGCTGGGGTTAGACATGAAGTGGACGCGCTGCAGTGACAAAATCAGAGTTAGACCTAACAATCGAGTACGGCTTAAGCAAGACGTACACTCCACAAACCTTAGCATAATCAACAGCCTCGAATGCTTCACACGCTTTCTTTTTGTTCAGCGGTGGTTGAGGGTACACGTATTCGTGATTGGCATCTCTCAGCGACGGAACAATCACAATCTGAATCCGCTCGTCTTGTGATAGCACGTTGTTCAGCAGTGTCATCACTATTAGCGAGTAAACGCATTGACAACAGTCACGGTTAGTAGAGGAGTGAGCTTGCACGCTTTGCTTAAAAGCGCTACCTTTGAACAGGAAGATCTCTTCGAAGCTCAGCATCATTCCATCGTACTTGACCAGTCCATCTTGGAACATTGAGTGCATCGAATCGATAAACGGGCCCACCTGGAAGAAAACCGGAGAACATTAGTTAATGACGCTTTCACGGTATCAGTAATAGCAGCTCCCTTCTTACCAGAATAAGTACGTCTGGTTTCTGATCAATTGCAATTTGTAGCAAATCGTTCAGCGGCAGGTAGTCCACGTTGCTAGTGGTCGTGAAAGGGCCACAAGCAGTGAGCACACGAACAGGGTTACCGTGCTCGCTTTGAATTTCTTTGATACGTGCTGGGAACGATGTAGCAGGTGGTGCTGGAATGGGCTATACACCAGCGAATAAAACACCCGCAATGAGATAATGTCAAATACAAGAACATGAACGGCAGATCGTACCTCAAGGAACCTCTTCACTGCCAACGGCGAGCGGGTATCCGGAAAGACACCTTCCAACGCAACAATCTGCAATGACATGTATACCACGTTAGCATTCCAATTTCATACAAAGACTGACAACAACACCGTAGTACGAACCTTGCCCGGGAAGATCTGGAAGTTAGGGACTGCGCTCAAGTCGAGAAGCACACGCTGACCACCGCAAGTCTTCCTGGATCCTTCAATCTGCACGACGCTCGGGTTCAGCTTGCCCTCGGCTGCCTCGCACACGATTCGTCCCACCACTGTCACTTGAGCTGGCGAGGGGTCTCCAACCGGCTTGAGCTCTTCCAGCTTGAACTTTTCCTTTACCAGCTCCTCGTACTCGACGAGCTGCTCATCCAATGCAATGGCTCGCTGGAACAACGGCGTATACATGTACGAAGAGTTTGGAGCAAGGTTGCGGGACGGGAAGGGCGCTTTAACATCGACAGGTTTCCCTGTGTTGGCTCCCATTCCTTCGATCTGTTTCCTCAAGTGCCCGTTGAAGTCGGCCACCGATTTGCCCGCGTCCGTGCGCTTCTCATAGCTGCTACCGGGTGGGGACTGCATGGAAGAGGGCGAGAACATACCCTCCTTGCGCTGCACCTTATTGTTGCCTGCTGGGCTAGTGAACGAGCGCGCGTGCTTGCCATCAGGTGACTTCATGCTGTAGAGCGACTCGAGCTTGTCCTGGCTCTCCGTCTCACGTTTGACCACGGGCGTCTTGGGGTGGCGCCGCTTCTGCGAGGCGGCGGTGGGCGCTGCTTCTTGGGCTTTGGTCTGCTGCTGCTGCTGCTTGAGGTGCGAGCGGAAGGCCACGAGGCCGTCGGCGTTGGCGGCTCCCGAGAGCTGCTGGTTCATGGAGTAGGTGTCCCATTGCGCCGCCATATCGTCCGAGCTCAGCCCGAACTCCGTGCAGATGGACACACACGTGCTGGCTGCATCTTCCTCCAGGTCCAAATTGCAGGCCTCGAAGGCCGCGCGGATGGTAGCGACGTCGACGTTCATGACACAGTTGCGCGCAATGTCTTAGTGGCAATGCGCGCGCAACAAGAAACGGCGCCAAAGGTCGTGATTGGACGATAAAAGAAATAAATGAATTATGATTTTGGTTGGGAGAAAATATGCACGAACATTCGAGTCAAGTGACTTGACGAAGATGAAGCGGGAACTGCAACTTGTGACGTGGAACGTGAATGGCCTGCGTGCAGTGCTGCAGCGTCTGGAGCAGAGTCTGCACCAATTCTTGGAGAGCCTCGAGGCCGACATTATTTGTCTGCAAGAGACGAAGATGACGCGCTCGGAGCTCGACGAAGAGCTGGTGCGGCCGCCAGGTGAGCCCGACGACTTCTGTCGATATCATCGGAGGCGTGTTGAAGCCATTGTGTCAATTTCACGCCAGGATTCGACGCTTTCTACTCGTTCTGTCGACATCGTGGTGGCTACTCGGGTGTGGTGACGTTTGTCAAGAGCGACCTGCCAACTGTAGCAGCTGAGGAAGGGCTTACGGGACTCTTGCGGACCAAGGACAGCGTGGGGCATGTCGGATCGCTACATGATGAGGTAAGTTGTTAGCACTGCGTCTATTGCGGTGGCCTGTTTCAATTGGCACGGACGTTATTATGCTGACTTTGCTGGACTTTTCAGCTTCCGTCGAAATTGGTCAATGATTTGGACGCTGAAGGACGGTGTATCATCACCGACCACCAAGCTTTTGTGCTGCTCAATACTTATTGTCCAGCTCTTGCATCCGCGGATCGCCTAGAGTACAAACTCCAGTTCCATGCGCTGCTAGAGGATCGTGTCAGTGCTCTGCAAGCAGCGAACAAGCGCGTTATTGTTGTGGTTCGTGTTGTTGCTACATAACTGTTTAAAAATACGGGGTACCAACTTAAGCGCTGACGTTTGAATGCAGGGAGATATCAATATTGCACATCGAGAAATTGACCATTGTGACCCGCATGCGCATCGATCTGATGGTAGTTCTTTTGGGGACCACCCGTGCAGAAAGTGGATGGATTCTTTTGTTGGAGTATCAGAAGAGATATCTCTTTCGGAGCCCAAAAGCGAAGATATTGTCGATGGAGCTAAATTGATCGATACCTACCGGTATTTCCACCCTGACCAGGCTAAAGCTTTCACAGTGCGTTGCTCATTGGATTCCGAGTTCGAGACACGAGGTATATTCTTGTACTAACAATCTTTCTTTCTTTCATTGAAATAGTGTTGGAACACTCAGACAGGGGCACGTCAAACAAACTATGGAGCCCGAATCGACTATATTTTAGTTGACCCCACATTTGTCGAATTTGTATCCTCATGCAGGTACGCCGCCGATTACAAATGGAGAGTACTGGCCCCTTACAATCTGTCTGGGTGTTTGTTGTATGGGTAGTATCGACGCAGAACGTCTTGGATCTGATCATTGTCCAGTGGTGATGTCGTGCACTGTGGAGCTAAAAACTGATTCAAGTACCAACCTTAGAATTACTGCAGCACTGTGCGCCAAGAATTTCGTGGAGTTCTCAGGCACACAACAGAGTATCAAGTCATTTGTCGTTCGAAGGCACAGTACGACTGATGCTGAAAACCATTCGGAACAAGGTTTGAAGTATCAAATGCGACCGTCACCAAGCTCTAAGAAACGAGGGCAGCAGTCAATTACGTCGTTCTTCAGTCATATAGGTACTAAACGAAAGCCCCGCAAGGAGTCCTGGGGCGAAGAATCGGCTACGTACCGAATGTATTCTAGCGCTGTACGAATTGTGGAGATGGCAAATCGGAAATCAGCGGAAGAAGGAAAATTACAATGGGCTCAAGTCCTAAATGGCCGGCCTCCTCCAACACCCTTGTGCGATTGCGGTCAACCGACTGTGCTTCGATCAGTTTTGAAGGCGAACGAGAACTGGGGTCGCAAGTTTTACGTCTGCACTAAACCAGCAGTAAGCTGTACATGTACTGTAGTTGAAAAATGATCGCATGTATCCGCACTGACGTTGTGCTTTTCCGTTGACAGGGCGAGAAGGGAAATCCTGATGCAAGGTGCGACTATTTCAAGTGGGCCGATAACAAAGGCGCCAAGAGACCGAAGGCTCAATAACACGGCTTCTTGTGCAAAAGGTTGACGTCCTAACAGGAGCAACCACTTGGGATTGAAAATTGGCAATCTCGCAGTATACTCTTCTTTTGTACTTTGTGCTATAACCCAAAACGTGTTACTCTTTTTCATTGCTCATCTCAACTTGACCCAAAAGGAAGGGAAACAAGTGAGTTGGCGCATCTAAATCGCAAACATGGCCGACTCGAACCAGGAGTGCGCAAGCGCCTCAGCGGCGGTTAGTCGCTTAGCGGGGTCTCGCTCGAGAAGACGCTGAACCAAGTCCTTGGCATCGGCGCTGATCGTCTTCCACACGCGGTCTGAAAAATCCGCGTCTTCTTCGATGCAAGCATGCGGCGGGTAGAATGGCTGATATCCGGTCAACATCTCGAAAATAATAATACCCACCGACCACATATCCACCGGCTTGCCGTACGACTGCTGCTGCAGCAACTCAGGAGCAATGTATCCTGAAGTACCCGTGACTCCTGTAAAGGGGACCTTGTGAACGTCACCTGTTAGCTTGAAGAAGCGAACATCCGGCACCTTCACAGACAGCCCGAAGTCGCAAAGTTCGACATTGTAGTCATTGACTTTGACATCCGCATGAGGATCCAGAGTCGACTTCGGAGGGGAATTGCGGCGCATGGTCGGAGAGCTTTCACCGTTATCTTGACTCGCCGTCTTGGCATCGCTTAGTAAAATGTTGTCAGGCTTCAAGTCACAGTGCAATACACCCATATCATGGAGGAATAGTACAGCACGGACAATTTGCTGAGACAGCTTTCCTCCCAGTGCCTCTGGAAGCATACGCTTTCTCTGCATCAAAGCCTTCAGGTTGCCCTTCGTTGCCTTCGCCATGACCAGGTACAGGAAATCTGGAGTCTCATAAACCTCATAAAGACGCACAATGTGTTTGTGGCGCAAACGGAGATGGATCTCGATCTCACGGCTCACAGCGTTCTTGGCAGCCTCATCGCGCAGGAAACGCTTGTGAATCTGCTTAATCGCGACTTCCTTTCCGTTCACGCGACGAATCGCAGGCTTGACCACAGCATAAGACCCATCGCCTAGCTGGTCCTCACCAACTAGTTCATACTGCTCCGTGACAGCCTTCTCGTGAATAAAATACGGTTTCGGGTGGTTGTACTCGTCCTCGCTGTCGCTTTCACCATGGTCATTCTTGAGCGCCTGCGAGTCGCGACGTCCTGTACGGTGAATTGCCATGATGCGTAGCTCATCACCGTCGTTCAAGCGTCTAGCTACAAACGGGTTCGCAGGAATCCGAGGTGCCGCCTGGGTATACTCGTCGTTGATATCGTCGTCCGAGTCTCCCTCGCTCAGCGAACGTTGAAGTTTCAGTTTGGCGGGTGTCCTGGGCTTGTTCTTATCCTTGTCATTCGGCCGCTCGTGTAGAGATGATCGGAACCCAACCTTCCTGAAAATGCCCTTACCCGTCGAGATGAAACCGTCCGTCAACTCGGAGCAGCCCGCAGACTTGCCCAGCTCGGCGCGCTCATAGCTCGGAGTAATGAACGATTTCACCGGAGATAAACTTTCGCTTTCCGTGCTAGTGGAAGACGTACCCGATGACTTCCTCGCCTTCTTGTAAGGAGTGCGTCGTGGTGGCAAGGCTCCAACCGGCGGCGGGACGTCATATTTGTCCGTAACCGATAGAATGTTCAGCGGCAGCGAACGAGGCTCTTGCTGCGCTAAAGCAGCAATGTCTTCGTCCACATCGCTGTCCGTTAATTCATCGTGGTATTCGACGTTGCCGTCCTTCTTGTTGTTGGGTGAGCCGGTCTTGTTGCCATTGAAGAACGGGTCGGCGTCTCCGTCGCTAAAGCGGCGTGGGCGTGACATGAGGTCTACGTTTGGGATGCATCTAGAGTCACTGTACATGCGGTTCATCTGCGAGGCCTGCTGGAGCGACGCAAAGTCCTCGTTGTCCGTGATGTCCATGGCCACGAAGGAACGCAGCGACTCCGTGTCGGAGTAGATGCCCTCGGCCGTCATGACGCGGCGGCAAGCCGCCAGCTTGTGTAGAGGGTCATAGTAGCCCGGCAACGAGTGGAAAATTCCCGTGAGCGGGTGGTGGCGGAACTTCTTGCGCTCCTCAAGCTCCGCCATATCGACGATGTCGCTTGAGAAGTAGACGGCGCCACGGTTGCCAGCGCTGCAGTCGAATAGAACGCGTCATACAGCCGGTTAGCACCACTGGAAGAAAAAATACAAGAAAGGGAAGGCGGAAAACTACAGCAAGCAAGCAGGACGCACCTCGGAGCGTGGTGAAACGTGCCCACAAAGGGGTTGTACGAGGGCAACTTTGCGAACACGTTGTGCGGCACGACTACGCCTTCGTCGCCCGTCATCTTGTTTCTGTCGATTTCTACCGTGCTCGCGCTCTCTTTGCCGATCCGGCTGGTGTGGAAGTGAAGGGGGGGGGGGCCTCTGTTCCAGGCTTGGGTTGCAGCGACTACTTCGGCTTATGCGGCTCTGTGTGTCTTCTCCGTTATGGGCTCGAGGACGGTGCGACTCGACAACAGCTGCTTCTAGGTACGCCACATCACCACAGAGAAAAGCGCTTGTGCAAATAGAGCCGGCAGTTTTCACTTACATTTCGTAAGGCCTTAGTTTTGGCCAATCGGGACAATGTCTGTGCATGGAGCAGAAAATTCGTTGAAGCGCGGCAAAAATAACCATTTTGAGATACCTTTTTCAAAAAGGGTACTTTTCAAATGGATCATTTTTTATCGTGTATGTACGATGTATAGTGATCTTCTAGAGATGTATTTAACCGGTGTGGGGTTGTATTTTCCTCCGGTAAGGCATTTAATAAGCTGGCAGAGCAGCTGATAAAAGATGTGATGCGCTCTTCTATTGTGGACCCCTTATTCGTCAAAGCATGAGGTACATACAGTATGCCCAGATGAGAACATACTGGAACCTGCTAATCTCACGCATGCCATATAAAACCTTAGGCAGCTATGAATGTATTCTTCAGTACCTGGCGCAACAATTAAACTAGGAGCACTACGTACCGCGCGATGCCTCAGCGGGCTGGATTCGTCAGTTCTAGACATAACAATGTCTCATCTACCCTTTGTGGCTACGAGTCATAGCCACAAAGGGTTTTTCAACAATGTCGAAGGCTACGACACTGTTGAGCACGAAAACACAGTGCGGATTTGTTGCTGAAGGGATCTATATTTGATTTTTCGGGAACAACTTACTTCAGGGGTGTACGCTGAGCCAGAGCTGTATCCTGTTTTCTATTTTCTTTACTTGGAAAATATTGATACCTCTTAAGAAAATGGCCCCCCAGCCAAAGCGAAGCAATCTTGTTTCGAATTTGCTTGGTCCGAGCTGGTATCTAACATTGATGGACTCCCGTGCTGATAAGGGCTACAGGAGTTTACGCAGTTTGTATGTTCTTACTAAATTGACGGTTGCACAACATAGCAGAATGGCTGGCTGACACTGGAAATCTAGCGTGGCGGGATGGCCAGGTTTAACATCAACGCTAAAATTACACTGCCGAAGTTGTCCCGGTACCCAAAAATACGGTTTTTGGCTCCTGTGCGGTTTATGTTTGACACACCACTGAGCCCAATTACGACTCGACGAGGCCCATGACGGATGCCGCGTAGTGTAGCCACCTTGTGGTGCTCGTCGCAGCTTGAACTCACCACGTAGTTCAAGGCGGCCGTCGGGCGGCGACAGGCCGCGCCGTCCGTCACATGAATCTTACTGATCCTACGACTCGTGCCGCGCGAGTCGTGCGATAGCGGCGCTATCATAGCGCTTCAAATATGCCACAACAGCATTCTCGCTTCTTTCCGGCAGTCCGCGTAACGTCAGCCAGGCAGCTTAGCCACTGTGAGCATATACGTATCCATGAGCGACGGCACTGGTAGCGCAGCTAACAGCCGGGGCGGTGGCTATCGAGTTCACTGGGGTGTCGGCGACTCTGATTTCTTGCGTGCTTGGCTTCCAAGCTGACATGCAACCGCTGCGCTTCAGCGCGAGGAACCGTAATCTGCTGCCCAGAGAGCTTACACTGTACAAGTAGCGCGAAGTTCATGTGCGGGCTCGCGCACGCGACTCCTCTGGTGCAAATCACGATGAAAAACCCGCTTATATCTGGGGTTTATTTGCATTTTGGATCGCACAATGAGCATGACGGCGAAGGCGACTGCTAGCTATGGCTCCACCGAGTCTGCGCGCGAAATTGGCGGATGGCGCTTCTCCTGCCACAAGGCGCCAGCGATGAGCTCAGCGCAGCGCGAGGAACTGGCTGCGGAACTTCGCCTACGTCCAGCGATTCCCCTGCCCGAGGTCGTGTTCGCCGACAGCACCCTCCAGATTGATCACCCCGCTAGCGGGTTAACGATCCACTTTGATGCTAAGGAGGCACTGTATACATGGATGCTGGATCACCAACGAGTGGCGTAAGTGGTTTATCTGACGCTATCTACCCATTGTGAAGGCAAACTGATAACTCCGTTTTTTTCCCTTTCGCCGCAGCGAACAATGGGAACCATCGTCATTTGACTTCACATACAGGTGAAGAGGAACACAAAGAATAACTAGCCAACTAAATGTAGTGCTGACAATGTACTCGTCGTTCTACTTGACATAGTACGACCTATAGAGGGACCGTCTTACAAAAGGTGATCGCGCTTGGTGGACCTGGATGTCTGTTGCTCTGCGCCACATATTGATACAACACGCTTGGTGTGACATAGGGGTGTTCGCTGGAGATCACTCAGACGTCGGATACGTTGCCTCTGGACAAGTTGCAGCAGCAAGTGGCCATTCTGTTCTACGATCGTTTGCTGCTTTTCGAAGGTACTTGATGCCATGCTTTCAGTGTTCTCTTTGTTGACGTTACCAATGCGTGGCATGCGTAGATGACATTCGAGACTTGGGCGAAATCTATGTCGAGGTTCGAGTGGTACGAAGCGCTGTGTAGGGACACAGATTCCTGTAGAACCGGATTGATTTCGTCTAACTGAGATTTGTTTGCATCCTCCAGCGAGTGATGGAGTTCGGATTCTTGCTCTTGTGCAGATACTACTGCCGCATCGATGAGAAGGTAAATTTACAGTACTTGAGAGACACAGAGAGGATATCCATGGCTCACCTGTTGTGACGTTTGATGAACAGCAAACTTTAAAGCTGCAGGACACGCGCTACTATCACGAGTTCGGCGATGATTTCGTGTGGAGAGATCATGAGACCCGTGAATCCACCATCGGTGACATCAAGCGGGTATTAATAGGCAATCGTTTTTTGTCGCTGTTTTAACTTCTGGAATGGTCTGCAGCACAAGTTAACTTTCCGCTGGCGTCCAGGTGGTCAGCACGAGATATCAAGACGAAGAGGACGTACCCTTGGATCTATCAGGCGACGTCGTGTACGGAATGCTGAAGCCGGCTTCCACGACTACGGAGAAAATTCACCTCGTCGCCTCCAGCTAATAGGTGCACCAGTTAGTTATCAACACTTTGGGACCAAAGTTGTTCAGCGTACGCAATCATATTGGAGCCCAACCAATAAAATGGCGCCAAACCAAGGTGTCGGACTGCTGTTCTTTGATGCAGTGAACAGCAACAATCCCGTGTTCCGTCCCAGGACTTCACAGTTTTTGATCTGCAGGTGCCGAGGCTCGTCCTGCGATGAGTTCTGACGACGACGTTTACCATCACCCAGTTCTCGCTCTCTCTCATGGACCCGGTCCGCTGTGGCTGCTAAAACACGGCGTGGAAAACTGCACAAGTAAACCAGCTCGCAATGTCGCCTCCATCTTTAAGAAGCTCTACCCGGGCGGAGCGCACAAACCGAAGCGGATTCTTTTGGTGTCGGCGCACTGGGAGACATACCGCATCGGTTTTGAGATCTCCAAGTCGCCCAGCCCAGGAATGCTGTTCGACTACGAAGGGTTTCCTCCGGACGCGTACAAGGTGGTATACCCCGCCAAAGGCGACGCCGACTTTGCCAACGAGGTGGCCACACTACTGTCGCGGAGCAAAATCAAGGCGACGCAGGTGCTGCGTGCGTTTGACCACGCAGCGTTCGTACCATTGACGCTGATCCGTCGCCAAGCGGACATCCCGGTGGTGACACTATCGATCAACTGGAAGCTGAACGCTCACGCACACTTCGAGCTGGGTCGGGCATTGGCCCCACTGCGGGATCAGGACACGCTGATCATCTGCTCTGGCCAGGCGACACACGGCCTGCGCGGAGAGGGAGATGCCATCCCGCAGTCCGGGCTCGATTTCCAGGCGTGGCTGGACTCGGTCCTCACTAGGGGCGAAGAGGGGCAGGAGGAGGTCACGTACGCGCAACGACAAGAGAAACTGCTGGCGTGGGAGTCTGCAGCCGGTGCTTTTGAGGCGCATCCGAGAGCGGACCACTTCATGCCATTCCTGATCGCTGCAGGAGCGGGCATGGAGAAAAAGGTCCCGCAGGCGACGAAGTTGTACGGCGGCTGGGGCATCAAGAACCACCTATCGTACGCGACTTATGCGTGGGGAGCACCGTAGCCAACAGAATAGAATCCAATACATTGCATGATGCTTTTAATTAAAGTTAGTTGACTGCAGAAAGAAATGATATCAGCATGTGAGATGAGATAGCTGTACTGTAGTGTGGTCAGAAAACGACTTCTTCTGATAATAACTTCCCCGCTTAATCCGATAATATCAGGTTTTGTAACCCACTCAACCCATCGGAAAAGAAGTCAAAGGGCGGAAGGCACTGTCAAATTCGAGAGAGGGAGGCGATCCAGCTTGGCGATGGTGCTGTCTCGAGCCTTAGTGATGTTGTGCGTGGCGGTGGCTCTCCTGTCGGAGGCGCCAGGTGTGAGTGTCGATGCGGAGCTTGTGTCTCCGCTGCGGCAGCTGGAGGAGGAAGCGGTGAAGGTGCACGTCAAGGTGCACCTGAAGGAGGAAGCCCCACAGCCCAAGCTCCAAGACGCCGCCCCGTCGAGCAAGCACTCGCACAAGCACCATAAAAAGGATGGAGAGGAGGAAACAACGGAAAGTGGTGAGACTGTGCGTAACTACGGCCATGGTACCGTTCGCATCGAGTCGCAGGGTGCTAAGGCGGGGAAGAAGCTCGTGAAGGGTCACCACAAGAAGGAGCCCTCCAAGAAGGAGCCAACGGACGAGACTGTGGTCGAGTACAACCACGGAAGCGTCAAGATCTCGAGCAAGGAGGCGACGGATGGAGAGACGATGGACAAGGCCAAGAAGGGTGCCACGCCTGACGAGAAGGAGGTCACTAGCACGGCCAACAAGGTCAATGAGCTGGTGACGAAACTTAGCAGCACTGACTCAGCGGAAAACAAGTCGTTCATCGATGCATACGGTCCCGTGGTTGTCATCTGCGGAATCATTGGCGGTCTGGCGGCCATCATTGGCGTCGCTGGTTTGGTGATGGGCCAAACCCAGTCGAACGACGATAACTTGGATTCGGTCCTGAGTGCCTCGGACTTGGACGTTGATGTTGAAGCCAATGTCTTATCGACTGGAGGAGTGCAGGCTCTGGACGATTCCGGCTCCGACGCCGTCGACGATGAGGAAGAGGAAGGCACCTTTGCCAACGGCACCGGTCACGTGTCCGTGTAAGGCGAAGCCAGCTAGTCACTCGCCCAATTGTGCCGGCATGCATGTTTGCAACAGCTTGGAGTATTGCCCTGCCACTTCATTTATGATATTTGTGGGTCTGCGTAGCAGATCCAGTCAAATCTTGTCGTTCAAAGTGTTTGGCGTCTTATTCTCCGACGATCGCTACATGCCACTAGCGTCCATTGTCGTTGGTCCATACTTTCAAAGCCAAACCACATTATCTCACTCGCAGCACGTAACGGCCGCCAATGGTAGGAGCACACACTTACTCCACAAATAGTTTTGCTGCGTTTTGAAGAGGACGGGCCTCGGCGGTGGTACATGTACGGCAGAACTTCGTTCGCAGTGAGCACGAAGTGGTCCTTTCCGATGTCATGAATGCATATGGATCGTTTCAAGAGCAAATTTCGTGTGCTTTAGCGACTTCTACGTGCTGGCACAGCTCCCAATGTCGAAGCTGAACCAGCTTCAAGTAGTCCCATACAAAAATAGAGTCAAGAAAACGTCTAGCAACCCCCCACACTCGGTACCAGTTCTGCAAGGTTTAACGACGCTGGCTCCGAAAAAACGTCACTTTGTGCTCTCTTCCGCTTGGCCGCGCGTGAGTTCATCGCGGCATTCGTCGACCTGCAGGTCTCCAATATTTATATTTGGTTCGAAGCAGACATGGAGTCACATCTCTGGGTCATCGGTGTGTCGCTGTCGCTCACCGCCACGCTCTTCGGCACGCTAGGCAAGGTGTTGCTCAAGCTGGCACACACATCGTCGCAGGCTCTGTCTGTCAAAGCGGCAGCCACCTTGTGCGTATTCCTGCTCAACCCCGTATTTGATGCGATGAGCTACGCATACGCAGCGCAGGTGAGGAAAGGGCGATATTTCTGCTATTGCAACGGCGAGTCATGCTAACGTACCTCTGTGTTGTTGTGCAATTTCAATCGCTAGTCCATCTTGGCGCCTATGGCTGGCTTTAGTGTTGTGTGGAATATCGTGTTGTCACCGTATCTGCTCAACGAGCAGGTGTCCACACACGACGTTAGAGGCTCGGCCGTCATTTTGGCGGGTTGCGTGCTTGTCGGAATTTCGGGAAGTCACGATACACCGACACACCACAGCGCGGAGCTTTTTGCACTTTTCCAGAGCCGTATCTTCGTCGAGTACGCAGTATTCGCAGTGTGTACAGCGGTGGTGGTAAGTTTCGACACCATTAATTTCATAGTGTACCTGGACGTGCTGAAGCAAATGTATTGCTGTTGTAGTTGGTGTGGATGATTTGCAGTTATGATAAGAAGAGCGGCTGGAGGAGGTTTGCATTCGGCGCTCTCTCTGGTCTCATCGGTGGCAACCTCTTTTTCCTCAAGGTGCGTTATTGGTGGTGGCTTTCTGTGTTCGTCCAAGTTCCTTAAAACTTACAGAAATGCAATGATGAAATTGATTTTTTTAGGCCTCAGTTGAATTGCTGGCTGAAGGTGGAGCTGTTTGGTCGAACCCGGAGACATATGCCATTTTCGTATCTGCCTTGTCCACGGCAGGCGGTGGTATCTACGTCCTAGATCGCGGTCTGCGCGAATACGACGCGCTTTATCTCGTGGCGATCTACCAAGCGTTCCTCATCCTCATCGGGTCCATTTCAGGTGTAATCTTCTTCCACGAGATTTCGGGCATGAACTCGTGGTGGCAACTAGTTATCTACCCTTTCAGCATCGTCACGACGGTGGGTGGCATCATTGTCCTGTCAGAAAAGCATACGGAGCACTGTGATCCGGTATACCCCAGCAGTGCAATCAACGGGGCCAAGCAAGGTGAAATTTCGCCGCTTATTCTCTCAAACGGAGTCAAGAACGGATCCAAGCACGGCTCCATTGAGGTTGTTTAATAGCGCCACGGAAACCGCCTCGAGTAGCTTTTGCAGCTCCTGCAGGGACGAAACATGACCATCAACAAATACGCACGTACTAGTTAGTAGGCGATCAATAGACCTCTGGCTTCCAGTGGATGTACTGAATGCCAGCAAATGATTTTTTTTCACGCAAGTCTCCGATACTAAAAGAGGACACGTTACTGTCTACGACTAGTTAACACTTAGTTGCAGCAGGTAGCCTTGGCGTCCGGGTCAGGGAAGTACATACCAGCAGCCTTGAGCTTTCGGTTGATGAAAAACATGGCACCGGCGATGATGGCCACGAACGTCAGGACGAAGCCAAGAATCGTCTGCAGCGTCTGCTGATACTCTTCTTCTTTCTTCTGGGCCTTGGCGGCCTCGCGCTGAGCACGTGTCTGCTTCTTGTTCTTGCGGCTCCGACGCTTCTGCTTCTTGTCGGTCTTCTCCGTCTTCTTCTCCTCTGTCTCGCCCCTCTCTGCCTTATCCAGACGCTCCAGGTAGCGCTGGATGCGACGTCCCACCTCGGCACGGCAGCGCTCCGACACCTGCATGGGGTCCGTCGGGTTTTCCTGCACCTGCTTCAGACACTTGGCCGACATCTTGGAGAAGATCTTCTCCATGGCCTCGGGCGTCAAGCGCGGGTCGATCTCTTGCACAGGGACGGCGTCCGCCTCGTCCAAAGTCTCAGCCATCTCCTGCTGCGCCTCCAACGTATCCTCCTCGATAACAAGGTCGCTGTCCACATCGACCACCACCTCCTCGTGTTCCGTGTCAGCCATGCCCACGGCAGCCAGCACCGCCAGTGCTACCAGAAGCAGAGTCAGGAATCCGCGACGCATTATTCAGCTGAATTATTATAGTGCTGCGTTGAGACGGCAACTTGTAGAATGACACGCGGCATGGGATCGTTTCGACGAATACCACTAATTAGGAGTAATAAGATGTAGTCTTTATTAGACGTCCATTCCGTAACATGGGTGTGCCACACCGCACACTAAAAAAAGTGCGGGCCAGAATTGAGTTTGGCTTGATTTTCCAGCAAGGAGAGTAATTCAAGTCGTCCGTCCCCCAGCGAGGGCTAGAGCAGGAAGAAGATGACTACCATCTTTGACGGCTACGATGAAGAGTACCGCACGCTGACCAGTGACATCTCCAAAAAGCTAAGCGAGATTGCGTCGTACGAGGACCAGAAAGGTCTGTCGGACTCAGAACGGAGGTGAAATACTTGTGAACTTACAACTGTTGCTATTGCTTGTGCTGCTGCAGACAAAAAGAAGGCGAGCATCGTGCATGTGGGAGACTTGCTGACACAAGCCACGCAACTGGTAGGGCAGAAAACATGTTGAAGAAGAACAAGGGTGGAGACTGACGTCCGACCTGTGCTTTGCAATGTCCACTTTGCAGATCCAGCAGATGGAGCTGGAGGTGAGGAGTCTGGACGCAGCAACCCGTCGAGAGCTCTCCAAGAAGGTGGATCAATACAGAAAGAGCCTGGCTTCGCTGTCGGCGGACCACAAGAAAATCCGCGAGAAGGAGGAGCGCGAAGGCCTTTTCGGCGACCGCGATGGCAATGCGGTACGAAGGATGTTATGCTATCGATTCATGAGGATAGCTGTGAATCTTTTGCTATTGTTGCTTGCTTACTTGATGACAATGATAGGCTTCGGCGGAGCACCGCAGTCGCATGGCAGCAGCTACCAACAAGTATGCCAGTTAAAATGTTAATGATAGCGCTGACAAAAGCAGGAGATTAACGAATGGAGTATTGCTGTTGCTCTACAGGATGAAAGGAACGACGGACAAGCTGGCAGCTGCACGAAAAGAAATCGCTGACACGGAGGAAGTTGGTAAGTCAACTGTTGGGGCAGCAAGGCTCACTGTTTCTTTAGGACGTTCACTCACTCACCTGTCTTCTTTTTATCTCCACATTAGCACTCGCAATTGGCGAGGAACTTGGGCGAAACCGCGAGAAGATCGAAGCTACACACACGAAGGTGAAGGGCGTGAATGAGATGGCTCGTCGCGGAGGCAACATCGTTGGCCGCATGTCAGCACGAGACAAACGCCAGCGTATGGCCCTGTCGATTGCTGCAGGGTTCATCATCATCGCTATTCTACTCTTGATTTACTTTGGCATTTTCAAGAAGAAGTAGACGCAAAAAACCTCGCCTTGGCATGGCTGTAAGCCGGATTAATTTCACTACGTTTGTTTACATACATCGAGCGAGAATGAGTTTAGCGAGTCCAGCACCAGTATCAAACCTAGCCAGACTTCCCCATGGACCACGCAAACTTAGACCGCAAAACGTTCGTTAGTTTCCTGCTTGAAGGTTTGGCCTCCTGTACCCGCAGCATCAGCTGGGCGCAGGGACCTCTCCTCAGCAGCATCTTTCGCAGTTGGAGACTTTTTTCCCTGGACATGGCCTCTCTTGGAGAGGTGGATCGGGGCGTAACCATTTTGAAGACGCCTGTGCTGGTGCAAGACCAAACCGAGGCAAAACAGAGCAGAAACAGAAGCAGCTACTACTGCTATGGGCGCCCGCGGCGCAGTCTCTTTGGAATCAGACTCGAAAGGGAGATTGTTCGCGTCAAAAATACCAATCGCAAGCTTGCTGCCGTAGAACTGCCCGCTATTGTATTCCTCCACAATCTGCGCGCGCTCCTCGTCTTGAAAAGCAATAGAGTGAGCAATACAAAAAAGATGTCCAGCGCTTTTAATACTAAGCTTAAGCCTACCTGAGAGCGAGTGACGCTTGTAGCCCTCCAGCTTCCAACTAGCACCAAAATCGTGCGTCAACAGGATGCTATAAAACTCCACCTTGGACATGTCAAACTTGCAACTGCAGACAGATCGCCGCACATTGAATGATTGCATAAGCTTGCTTTGCCTTCCGTTATATACACTATCAAGCTCGCAATTATTGTACCAACCGTACCTGTCCTCCGTTGTCGTCGCTGAAGCCGAGAGGCAGTCGGTCAGTGGCGCCAGCTGCACCAGCATAGCGATCTTGGTACTATTTTCTGGCACCATCTCGGACTCACTAGCGGAGATGACGCTCACGGGTTGGTACGCGGTGCCCAACTTTTGGTTGAGCTTGTTGACTCCCACCTGGCAGGTACTGAAGAGCTCCATGCACGACGGAGTCGTGAGCAGTGTTGCCATCTCCAGTCCCAGACATTGATTGAAGTCTGCGCTAACGCCCACAGCCCAGCACACGCCCGTGATCGCCACACACGTCACCACCAGCGACCTCATGTCGGATCTTGTGATGAAAGGTCGCAACCAGTATTTTGCAAACTTAGTATTTATAATATGCCATTTGACAGTTCCTAATGTTTTCGACCAATCGGTTCCGTGAAGCTTTGTCCAGCAATTGACATGCCGAACATGACGCCACCGATGCGGAAGGATGGTGATGTGCTCGCCATGGGCATCGAGGGAAGCGCGAATAAGCTGGGCGTAGGCATCATCCTCTACCGCTCTGACGGCGAGACGGAGATCCTGTCCAACCCGCGCAAGACGTACATCACGCCACCGGGCCAAGGCTTCCTACCCCGCGAGACGGCTTGGCATCACCAGAACCACGTGGTGGGCATCGTACGGGCGGCGCTGGCAGAGGCTGGTATCTCTCCGAAGCAATTGGACTGCATATGCTACACTAAGGGCCCGGGAATGGGTGGTCCACTGCGTTCTGCCGCCGTCTGCGCGCGCATGCTCTCTCTACTGTGGAACAAGCCGCTGATTGGCGTCAACCACTGTGTCGGACGTACGTGAGCCGCGATCTTTGCTGCTATTGTTGCTGTTATCAGTACTAATTAGCCTGGTTTGATATTGCTGGTGACAGATATTGAGATGGGTCGGACGGTGACCAAGGCTGCCGACCCTGTCGTGCTGTACGTCAGTGGCGGCAACACTCAGGTCATCGCCTACTCGATGCAATGGTGCGGAAGCAATGTGGTGGATGGAGGCTGAGGTGGACGGCTAATCGACTGGTATGTTTTGCTCTGTGCAGCTACCGCATTTTCGGAGAGACAATCGATATCGCTGTTGGAAACTGTCTGGACCGCTTTGCTCGAGTGCTGGAGCTGTCGAACGATCCCAGTCCCGGATACAATATTGAAGTCCTGGCGAGAGAGTATGTGAACGAGTGATTTGCTGCGGAGCTTACTGGTCGTTCTGACTGTTGGTTTGACGTCTGCGCTGCTATTCAGAGGAAAGAACTTCATTGAACTGCCGTACATTGTGAAGGGCATGGATGTGTCGTTCTCGGGTATCTCGACCTTCATCGAAAAGGAAGCCAAGTGCGTCTGGGGACTTTGATTCGCTTTCGTTAAAGTGTGCACTGCATTGCTAACGTGCTCCTATTTTCACTACTGCAGGGACAAGATCAAGTCGGGAGAATGCACCAAGGCGGACTTGTGTTATTCGTTGCAAGAAACGATTTTCGCCATGCTGGTGCGTTAATTACCCCCGTCGAATTGGCGCTTACTTGCAATTAAGCTAATGCCGGAGGAACTTTTGGCTTTGTTTCTAGGTGGAAATTACGGAGCGTGCGATGGCCCACTGTGGACAATCCGAGGTGCTTATCGTAGGCGGTGTTGGCTGCAACCTGCGTCTTCAGGAAATGATGGGGATTATGGCGAAAGAGCGCAACGGACGCGTGTGTGCTATGGACCAGCGCTACTGCATCGACAATGGTGCGATGATTGCTCAAGCCGGAGTTCTAGAATTCCAGTACGGAAAGACCACGCCATTGAAGGAGGCTACTTGCACGCAAAGGTACGAGTGATTCACTATAACTCTGTAGTCTGCTAGTGCCTGGAACTGATTGGTGCCTTCGCTTGTGTGTCTGCAGATTTCGCACCGACGAGGTCCCTGTCATTTGGCGCACCGATTAAGTGATGATGAAAGGTGGTCCGATTGGCGCACCGATTCAGTAGAATACATGATCTCTTTAGGGATGAAAATATAACCACACTTGAAGAGGCGTTATAACCTCGCTTTTTTGTGTTAGGTCACTTTTGAACGTGATGGAAGGAGAACGTGGCGTCGGGCAAGGATCAGATGAGGATGGAAACGAAGACCTGAGTACTGCCCAAGTAGAGGGTTCAATAGTGCCGAGAACTCGAACGGAGGCTCTGCTCAATGCCATCTCGCAGTACCAGGACGTCTACCCTGTTTTGCAGCGTGGGGTTCAGTTGCTACACCAAGAACTTTGCGTTGCGGACACTAACGACGAGGAAATCACTCGCAGCATACAGGCTTTTATGGAAACAGGGGCACTCAAGGAAACAGTTAAGGCGATGACTGCCAACTTAGATTCCCCCGCGTTTATCAGCTCGTGTTTTGAGCTGCTGGTTGCACTGGTAAACAAAGCGGATAAACTCATTGCAGAAGCTTTACAGAAAACCGGTAAGCTTGGCTTGGCCAAAGCATTGACGATACTCGAATCTTTTTGACGGAGAACGTGTGATAATGTTTTCGGAAATGTGATGCTGTAGAGATACTGGCCGTTCTCGACAAAATTGTCCACGGTGTGATCTACCAGAACGAACCTGCATGCGTTCAGCTTGGAATTAACCTTTTATCTAAGCTTGTGGGGATCTTGGAGTCGATTGGGAACGAATTATGGACTCAACTTGTTTCGACCACGGCACAAGCGATGGTGGGGAATCTTGCCTTTGCAATATTCTACTTCGAAGTGTTGAAACTTACGATGCTTTGCTTGCGTGCTATGATAACAGCTCACGAACACGCTGAATAATGACCTACAATCGGAGTGCTTGCTGAGTTTGAAGCTGCTTTTTCAGCTGAAGATGGATGCTGCTGTGCCCGCTACTCCCGCAAATATCATTTTGAAGACGTTGGATCAATGCAATCGGCATCCGTCTGGAATAAGCAGATCGTTTGCTTCAGCTTCTGTGGTAATTATCTTTCGGTACGTTTAAAATGACCGTTCTGGATTAATTCGAACTGAGAGCTTACGAGTATTCGTGGTATAATACAGGATACTCGATGCACCTTCTCGAGCGCCCCACCTCGGACACTCTGCACCGATTCTAGCTGCCGTGCTTCATCACTATCAGCTCACGATGAATCTCGATGAGGTATTTCGTTTACACGAAACCCCTTCTTCACGTTTCGGCCTTCTTACTTTTTTTTGCGAATTGTTCATTCCCTCTCAGAGCCACAAAATCTACATAGAAAAACTGATCCAACAATCACTTCACGCTGCTGTTCATGGCTCACTAACGCGGCTGACTGCACCAGTTTTGCCTCCCGAATCGTACGCAGTATTCAACCTTGTGCAGTAGTGTGACCCGACCACTAAAACGTCTGTGTTGACCTTTATTGGTTTTTGGATAGAGAGAGTGAGGATTGGCTAACAGCATTTCAAGCTGCAGTCGTGAAGCTTTTGCTGGCTGTGGCGTGGAGGTTGGCCTGCATTTCGGACTCAAACTGGACGTAAATCTTACTTTAGTATGACTTTATCGGTGATAGAGAAGAAGCCCGTGCATTTCTGGACGGTGGAGGTGTAGCGGTACTCGCGAACGTGTTTACGTCAAGATCAATGCTGAATCACGCAGCAATTGAAACGGCATTAGCGCAAACGCTATACTACGTGTCAATGCACTGGCCTGAAGAGATGTGGAACGAGATTCAAGTCAATGACACCGGCCTAAGCAAGTGGATCGAAGAAATTAGCGACCGATGCGAAGATGAGAACGATGGACTACTTCATTACCTTCTAGCAACGCTGAAAACCATGCTGCACTGCGAGGTGAGGTTTCTAAGAAACGAAGTGAACGCTGAAAATGGGTTTCTGACGTGTGTCATGGACCTCAGAGATTTCTCGAAGCTCTTGCAGGAAGTAATGTGGTGGACGTTTTCCAGTCGGTGCTTTACAAACGTCACCAGGTACGATTCACCTATTTAACGTTTGATATTGAAAGCACGCTAACAATGTCATGGCATTCTACACTGTTTATTATGCATGTAGCTGCCACTCTGTGCGAGCCTTGTTGTAAATTTTCTTCTGTCCGTAGCCGACATCTGCCCAACAACTTCTTTGCCGTACGTCCCTACCATCAAGTTCAGGGCTTCTTTAGTTTTGATCGAACACGTGCTGACTTCTATCACTTTCCAGGGCGCTATGCTGTTCGGTGGCAGAAACAATGATCTCTCTCGAAGCCGATCATTCGTCCCAGTTGGAGTGTGTGAAGGCGCTAACACTGCTTATTTCCCAGCAATCTGATAGCCAAACCCTTCTCTCAAACCAGCATGTCCGAGACATTATTCGTGTCATGCGTTCAAAACTGATGGACGAGCCGTTTACCGCCGAAATGTTGGCTCTCGTCGTAAACACGCTGGTAAGGATAAACTGCTACCACTATTAGTAGTACTTCTAAGCACTAACTACTCGTTGATTATGCTAAAGCTGAACGCCAGCATTCGGGCAGCATTCATCGATCGAGGACTTTTACAAGTCGTTTCCAAGGCAATTTGCATGTACCAATGGAGTCCTACTGATCCTGCGGGGTCGAATGCTCGGTGGATTGTTTGTGATATCTCTCACAAGCTTGACGTTTCCAGAAATCTAAGCACTCTGGAGCCCCATGCACACATCTCCAGTGGACATACGTTCAACCCACCGGTACGTGCACTTACGGCTTCCAAGAAAACCCATTCATAACTTATCAAATTTTGTGTTTCTTTTTATGATCCAGGCAATATCAACAGAAGCATTAGATGCGTGCTGTTGTGTGGTAGGGGCTCTTGCATGTGTTAAACCCTTGCTGCCCTTTTTGGTTGACGAAGGTGCAATCCGGTCTATCGTTGGCACGTTGCGCTACGCTAAACAGGAGCTCATCGTACGCAGTGAAGGCTCATTCGTTCAGCTCGTCATGACCTGCTTTTATGCAGCGAATAGCATTGTGAATGCTCCCATCGTGACACAAATTATGGAATCGGGAGGTGCTCACAATGCGATAGACGTGCAGTCAATTTACTCCCGACTGGTTGATTCTGGTGCAGACGATGCCATTATTGGGTGTCTGGAGGAAGCTTTGCGAGTGAACAGTTTCCCGTCATTACTGGTGAACAGTGGTTGTCAGCTACTCCAATCTGTACTCGCGTTCCCAATATCTATCAGCAGTGAAGCAGAAAACCGATGGATCGCTGTGGCCACCTCATTTTTGCAGAGAGACTGCACACAACCGAGAACGCGAGAGCTGCTGTTTGGCACTACATTGGTAGTCTTGTCACGAGGGAAGCGGTCAGGGGAATCAGCTAAAGGGCAGCATATCAAAATGATGAAAGTGATTCTTGGAGTTCTGAGTGCGTCGATACAGCACGAAAGCAGCTGTATGATGCTTCAAGCAGAGTGCATTGGAGCCATTCGCGTGCTGGAAGAAATATCGAAAGCTTCGGATTCGCTGCCAGATACATTGGTTTCGAGATGTCTGGGAGTGCTGGGAAAGCTTATTGGTATCTTTATTTTATCACCTTCGACCACGGTACAGGAAAATCTACGGTTCTTCGACAACGCAATTGCACTATTTGCGACAACAGGTTATGTGAATAGGCTGCTGAGCCGGCTGGATAAATGCACAGCAAAGGAAGGAGTGATAGAGGGTGCAGCAATGGTGGACATGACCGAAGATTTCAAAGCTCTAGAAGCATTGTTATTTTCCAGCCAAGCGAAGAAGAAGATTGATTGTTATCACAGACTCTTTGGTTATCTCGCCGCAGTTGTTGAAAATGTCATCGCGTACACACAAGCGTTGGGACAACATGCACTCTTTTTTCTGGAACTGGGATGTCTAACCAGTCAACTGCTCCCTACGGCTCAACGAGAAGAAGTAATCAACGCCGCGTTGTGTCATTTTGCTGAGGACACAGCTTGGCATTCTATGCGATGGATAGCTGCACTAGCTGACAGGGGGTCAAGTGAGTTCACGCTTATCGTCGAGTTTGTCCTTCTTCGAATAGTTTCAGGTTATACGATCCTTGAGCCGGCATTGTTGATGGAGCTTTTGGATGCGCTAAATTTCCTCCTTCGCTGTAGCCAATGCAGAGAAATAGTTCTGGCATCCTCGCATGCCAAGGAACTCCAGAGTGTTTTATGGCAGCTTGTCCATGCTGATGTTGCACACATGGATGCGGAATCTGATGGATACCATATTGCAGTATCCCTGCTAAGCACCATCTCGACTCTATTATCATATTCAAGTGAGATTTTTTCAATTCACTCCGAAGAAAATGGACGCGAATTACTTGTTCGGTTTTGTCTCGGGGCGTTGGACAGCTTCTTCTTGAATACAAAGCGCGATATGACCAAGTTCGCGTTAATAGAAGAAGTTCTCCAAACTACCGGTACCATCCTTCAGCACTGCAGTCAACTTGGTGCAGAATATGCGCGCTCTATTATACAACATCGAGCAACACGACATGCGATCAACATTTCTATCGGCACAGTATGTGACGAAAAGAAATCGTGCGAGAAATGGTGTTTGGTGGTGCTTGGAGCTGTTCTTCAGTCTCACGGTCTTCTTTACGTGGAAAAGTTCTTGCACTTATCGTCAAATCCATCTTTGCTGTTGATCAATCTCGTCGAAATGGGTGTTCAGAATACCGATGTGCTTTCGTGGAAGTCTTTACTAGACTGTATAACATTGGTGCATGGACCGTCAGAGACAACGGGTTGGCAATCAGACTGCAATGCACTATTTGAAAAGCTACAGCAACAGACCAAGCGCCTAGTTCCTGGACAAGCCACTATCCTGAATTACCGAAAGGTGAAAAAACATATTACAGATACTATTGCCCAACTGAGCTTCAAGTACGGTCAACTGAGTTTGGATACCTCATGGGGTGATACTGGTGACTGTTTCCAAGCGATTGCTCAATCTGCATTATCTTTCTACGATCTTTTTATGGCAGCGCCAAGTTTTGAAGCCTCAGAATACTCTGTGGTTGTTAGTCTTCACGTAAGAATCGCTCGCTTGGGTGGATTCAAGACCGAGACTGAAAGAAGAACCATTGAGGAATCGGCAGTCAGGATCAGACAGCTGCTTAATCCTATTTGTATATCGGATGAAGCGCTTGCCGACTATCTCGATTTGGCGGCCATTGTGTACCTGTCCCCTTCCATTCGAGCAGCGGCGTGGCTCTTTATCGACGCCACCACTCACGTGTTGTCCATGGCGATACAAAGACTTACGACCGGGCTGGTTCGATCGCAGTGTCTTGAAAAGAGTCTATTTAACTGTTTTTCTTCCCTTCGAGATGTGTATGATGCTCGGTGGGAAATTGGAGAAGTGGATAGTGTTCTGGAGCTACTAAAAATCTGTTCATCAGATAGATGGTCTCAAGAACAACTCCTTGAATCAGTGCTAGAACTTCCGCAAGGTCTTCTTCACCTATTTGAACTGGCACGGACAGCACCAAGCCACAGTGCTCAAGTGGTGACTTTTTTGATTCAGCACGTACACGACATTCGGCACAAAACGCAGCGTATTGGTGAGCTCGAGATGAGCGCGATCCTGTCGATAATAAAGCGTAATGTTGCCGGTAGAGTTGGTGACACTTCTCAACGAAAATGGAGAGAAGTATCTGGGAGTGAAATGCTACGTTGTGCTCTGGAAATACTGAAGCTGTTTGTGAGGCGGAAGAATTATGCAGATCTCTGCTCCGACCTCGGAGGGATCAGCATTCTCTACGATGTTCTGTGTGCGCCTTCACAGTACGAAGAAATGACTCATTTGGCACTTGAGATGTGCTGTTATTTAGCTGGAGTTGGGGCCGATTTGACGCATGAGAACTTCACCTTCGCTCTTCAGCTGTTGTTCGTTTCTGTTGAAACCAGCGTGGATTCATCTCGCTTGCACTTGGCAGTTCTCGTTTTGGGGCATTTCTTAGCTGTTGACGTTTCTGCTCTCAGCTTGCCATTGATTCAGCAGTGTAGGACTCAAATTGTACCTGCATCGTCACGATCGGATGAGGAGGCGGAGATATTCATTCAGCAATTGTACAATGCGCGGCAGAGGCTTGCAACAAGAAAACCGCAGCCACAGGTCTCCGGCACAAATACAGGCAAGTCATCTCTCAACGAAGGCGAAATACGGCGAATAATTCTTTCGACTTGTCGAACTATCGTACAGTGTACTGATGGACAAGGTCAGAGCTCGTATGTGAATGTGAAAACGTCTGAAAAAAGCATATCCGAACCACATGAGTATACTCGCCTACGCGAAGCCATTGATCGCCTCAGCTGCGTATTGGATGACTTTGATATGGTGATGAATCGCAGTTATGTGTCACCTTTAGTTTCGGCACTCAGTGATATTCTCGTTTTCCATACAATCACGACGGGGACAATGTGCACCATAATGCAAGTGCTCGAACAAATATCATTTGTAAGCCCGTCGATCGTGTTATCCAACGAACAATTAAACTTCCCGGCGCTGTTTGCCTCCTGCTCGCTACATCACCGGTCGTCACTGCCGTTTGCTCGAAACCTTTGCCGATTTTGCAACAGCATTGGTGCCGAATTGACAGAAGGTAAATTCGGGCTAGCAGTATCTCTGGTTCCCTTATTGTTGGAACAATTATTGAATTGGAAAACAGATCTTGAGATCGTCGATCAAAGCCTAGCAACGTTACCTGACTTGATCGCTGTGATGCGCACCGAGGCATTTGAGCGTCTTCACTGCGGAGATGTTCTTGCACTTCTTAACGCTGCAGTGGCCACTTACACCAGCAACAGCCCAACATCGTGGAATTGGCTGAAATGTATGTTGGCCATCCTCAACAAGCTCGACAACGTGACTATTGAATCGGCTCAAGAAACGATCTACACAGTCATCGGCATCATTCGCATGTTCATGAGCCATAGTTTCATGGTGGAAAAGGCTCTATTGGTGCTGATACGTATGTATTTAGAGAAACGACAGCTCCCTGTTCGACACCTTAGCGAATCGGACGGCGTTGACGTATTGCTGACTTGTTTGAAACTCCATCCCAATGATGAATCAATTGTCAGGGGTTGTCTCAAACTAATGGTAAGCTTGGCGTCACTCAGTGAAACCTTACCTAAAACCATTGATCTACTGCTGACAGCAGAAGCTGCCGCTCCAATCCTGCTAGTATCCAAGAAAAACCCAGACAATCCCTCAATCTGTGGAATGTGCTTTGAACTGGTGCATCAAATGGTTAAATCGTTTGAGAAGCAACCCGGAAAAAAGCCTCATGTGTCCATACTACCTGGCGATACGTCGAGAAAGAAGGCCGAGCTATTGACACATCTACTCGAAGCTGACATTATTCCATTGATATTCGATTTGCTGGATAGTTATTCAAGCCGAGGGGATAATTGTCTGCTGGATTCACTCTTACTATTACTCAAAAGCCTTACGAAAGATGAGCGCCTACGAGATTCTGCCGAAGTTTTACACGGGCTTCAAGAATTGCAACAGACCATTGACCGTATTTGGGAAAAGAACGTCGACTGTGGTTTAGTTGAACTAGCCATCGACAGTCTCGTTAATATGGCTTGCTCTGATCGTGCGATTGGCCATGGATGGAGGGAGTTGCCGATGTGGCTTTTACAGTTTGCCGAATCCATTCACAACCTAGAAACACAAAACACCGGGATGTGCGTCGAGAAACTCATTGGAATTCTTGGAAGACTCGCCGTTGATAGCGCTACTAGCAAAACCATTTCGCCAAAAGGATCGTTCACTATTCTTGAATTACTCGCGGGTGTGGGGTCAGACTATTCACTAGAGCAAGCGCTCTATGGACTGCTTTGTGCGTTGTGTGAAGACATCGCTTGCGCTCAGATCTTGATCGTTTATAACGCCATCCCGATCACTGCCGAACGAATTATCTGCCATGTCGACGACGAGGATACCTTATTGAATAGCTTGTGCTTTTTCGACCTCTTGGTTCTGAATAGCGGCGAGAGCTACGCTGCTCTGCAAGATGAAATCGTATTTGAAGCCCTGGATTTGGTCATTCAAACACATCCAGAGATTACCGGAAGCCAAGTTTATCGTATCGCAAGAACAACACTCGAAAAAGTATCAGCATTAGACTACCAATCGACACGAACGAAGCCTGGTGCAGCTAAAGTGATGAAGCCTCAAATTCAGGTTCCAGACCCGCAAAAACCTTTTCACGACTTGCTTCGTGGAGGGGCAAAGTTTCGAGTTATTTGGGAAGCCAGACCCGATACAGTTGAGAGTATTCAGATCCAACTAGCACCAAGCGGAGATTATCTCCTATTTCGTCGGAAAGCATCGAGTCAACTACCGCGAGTTGAGCGCATTTTCGTGAGTCAGCTCGAAGTCTGTCCGCAGCGTTCTCTTACCAACCCAGGGAGCCCTTCGTCGCCATCAAAGAGAATCCTCGCGCAATCTCTTTTAAGAGAACATTTCGAAGGAGATCGTGTACTGCGCTTAAAGGTTCGCGATGAAGATGTGTTGATCAAAACGAGTAGTACTCGCGAGAGGGTCCACTGGGGTCAAGCGCTACAATGGCTTGTGTCCCATCGAGAAACTCGTACACCGCCTATGCAGTCCCCAATGCATTCTCCATGAACATTTTTAGGCTAGAAAACGCAGAGTAATCTAATTTTGCGTCATCCCCGCTCATCGCTTGAATAGCTGCCAATTTGTTGCGCGTTCTACTTTCACTCAGTGGTATTGGGGGGGGGGGGATAATTGGATAGGAAGTATGGACCGTGGCCGACGAGCAGAACCTTACAGCAATGCTACAATTTGGACTCGAGAGATTGCTAGAAACCTGGCCAGTCACTTGTCTCGAGTGTCCAACGCTCACAGTTGCGTCGACACTAGGTCTCCAAAATCGACGCGTCTCCCTCAGTTCCATCACTCGTCCGCTCAGAAGAGATGTCCGACAAGCTCCATGAAAACTCGACAACCCCTTATGACAATTACTCAACATCCTAACGTTAACGGCGACCAGGAGCTGGCCTTCGGGGAAGGAGGAAGCGCACGAGAAGAGATCGAGAGTGAATCATCATCTTCTGACCACAACTCAGAGGTTGATCAGCATCGCGATGGAGAACAGAAGCTCGTTCATGGAAGTAGCAAAGGTATTCCACATCTCTATACAAACGATGGGCTTGAAATTAACCAGGAGATTTCAGATATACCAGCTCGAATACCAGCAGTCAAGCCACCTGCAAAGAAGCGCATTGTGAATGGAAACGCTAGTGATATGACCACATATGATTCTCCGCAGAGACACCACGTAACTCACGATTACTACAAAAGACAAGAGCAGCGAAAGATCTGGCAAGAGAACCAGGTAAGAGGTTTCGTAGTTGGAGAAGAGCGCACAAGAAGATTCTAAACGGCTCAGTGTGTGTGTGTTCTAGGCTCTCAACAAACGTCTGCAAAGTGCGAAAGCAACGTTGAATTTCAAGGAATGGGAGAAGGATGGTAAATGGACTCAAGAATTCTTGAAGAACCAAGAAAAACGGCGATATGCGCTTCAACAAGAATTACGCAGAGCTCAACACTCACCGCAAGCTGTTCTGCGGTCCAAGCCACTAAAGTCGCTCTGCCCTCATCACGTGAAAACCGTCGCTTTAGACTCGGACAAGAGCGTTGAGTTTCCTTGCTCATTGAGCGCTCGAGATTCGGTACGTCACGGCTCAAAGGGACAAGTTCAGCTCGGTAATCGAGGTAGTTCCGAATCAGCTGTCCAGCATCCGAGTGCTGCGAATCATCGACGCCTCATGAAGTTGCGTAAGCAAAAGCCTTCGCTTTTGATCTCGGCCAACGCTGTAGAATCATCATTTACTGAGGTTCCTGTTGCTGCAGTTGCAAGTGCTGATCAGGCTGCATTTATACCGGATAACGAGATCGTTACGGTGCGGTTCACATTTTCACGCGGACGAAGTCGAAGTACAGACACCACCACGAATGTCTTTGAGCGGAGTGATCAACCAGAACCGTTGGTAGTGAAAGAGGGCGACCGAGACATGATGAGCCTTTCAGGAGCATTTTCCCCAGGAGTTGAGTTGGAATCGGAATTGAATGCCGTTGCAGTGAATGACACTGATCCACCCGATAAACCCCAACGCGATTTAACACTTGATGCTGATGCTGGAACCGTCGATAACATCGCAGTAGAAGAAAGCGATTATTATCAAAGCGACGCGGACGTTAACAACAATAACTCGCAGAACGATGCAGCTGCATCATCCGGTAAAGCTGTCGAGACGGATTCATCGCACACATCCACATCTGAGTGTGGTGACTCACCACTTAACAAGAAGCAACCCATTCAACAAGTACCAGCAGATACTGAAGCTGTCTTAGTAGACTCTGCAAGGGATGATTCCGAAAATGTTGAAAGTGAAATCGAAGCAATGGGCCATATCGAGCCGCCGATTGAAAGTAAACCATCTCCGTCACCTGACGTAGAACACACCCAGTCAGACAACGAAGAGGAGGAAGGAGGTTACGACGGCGACAACTTTGCTGACGACCCGCTTCCGTCCACCCGAGCAACCGGATGGCAGCACGACAAACTCGAAGCTAGCGGATACGCAAGCGAGTTCGAGGATGAAGTCCACGGAAACGTCCCTGATGCAGCCCCTACCGAGAATAAGTGCAACACTGTTGACGCAGTATCCACAGATAACCAGGAACAAGACAGTGACGACGAGGAGTACTCTCGCGACGACTTCGAGTAAGGAGCAAGTTGAAGTGACCTAAAATTGTGATTTAGTCCGTCCAAGTAGACTATTCATTGTCCTATCAAAAAATTCAAAATTGTGTTCTACTGATGGCGACGCCCACCTCCAGGCGCTCGTCGATCAGCTCCATCACTTCGTCGGGGCGGCGACGCAAGAACCAGTCGTTGCTGGATGTCGCGGCATCACTAGGCCAGCGCACACCCGACTGCTCACAGACCAGCGGCGACGGCGTCTCCACGCGCTCGAGGCAGTTGGACTTTGGTAGCGTTGACCATGGCAACGTGGACGATGAGCAGGGAGATCAGGACGAGGCTGGCAGTCCTCAAGGAAGTGAAGAGGTGCAGGAAGTGCAGGAAGTGCAGGAGGAACAAGCTGAGGAGGAGAACCAAGTCCAGGAGGCCGTTGCTACGGCCCGTCCTAGAAGGTGAGAACTGTAGTGGAAGCACTTGAAAGGAGACGGTACTAATGTCTTTTTGGTGCTAGGGGGCGGCGCGGGACGGTGTTCTGGAGTGCTGATGAGGAGGAATTTCTGCGTCGTGGAGTGGAGAAATATGGTATTGGCAAGTGGAAGAAGATTTTGATCGATGGCAAGGACGTGTTCTCGAGCCATCGGACCAATGTGGATCTCAAGGTACAAACGAACGGTTGCATTTGTTATTGTTGTGAGGGAATACTGACTTGAGGTTGGTTGTGATGAGTGCAGGACAAGTGGAAGAATTTGTCCAGGAAGACAAGCCGAAAGCGACGGAGGGCACCAGGTACCGCTGAGGTGGAAAGAGAAGTACAACCAAGAGAGGTTCGTGAAGCTGCATCGTCGGAACGAACTGCGCCCAGGCCCCGTCGCTCAGCTGCTCCCAAGACGAAGACCAGTGCTACGAAAAAGACGGCCAATGTAGAAATTGGAGGTGAAGAAGAATCTGTCGACCCCGACGGATTTACTGTGAATGATTCTGAGCTGTCGGGACCTGTGACGCTAAAGTTTGCCAGTGATAAGTCTGAGGTACGTCTATGACCGTTCGATATATAGGATAACCTCTGATTTTTTTTTTCTGTTGTTTGTTGCAGCTCGTTGAAGTCATTGTGAACTTGGACACGTGCAAGGATGTAGCTTCTCTCAAAGAGCAGTTGCGGTCAAGTCTCTTCTCGGACGCTTCGCCTGATGCGGACATCCAAGTGATCGGCCTCGATTCTCGAGTCCTGTTCGAAGATGAAGAACATTTGTCGCGCTGCATCACCACAAATGGTGTAGATTTTTTTCTTGTTTTCGAGGAAAACCCGGAAGAGTTTGTCTGAAGATTTCCAATAAGAGACTCACGATTTTGCTCCGCTGGGCTAACATTGACATTTTCTTTATTGCTTTACTACGTTGGTACTACGCTTGATATACCAACATGCTCCGTGAAATCCCGCCTACTGTTGGATCCCCCACACGTAGTTTGCCAAGGACATGTGACCGTTTGCCCAGCCTCCGAACAACGCCTGTGCTCCCGGTTCCTTCTCCTCCATCCCTGCCCCAGCAGCGATAACGAACGGCATGAAGTGATCAGGCGACGGATGCGCAAATTTCGTCCCCGGTGCGTTGCGCCAGTTCGTGATTTGCTTGGTACGGTCTGCGACACTGAGCTTCGAGTCCGCGGCCAGGGTGCTGTCCAACCAGTATTGGAATGCTTTAGCCCCCTCAATCAGAGTGGGGCTGCGACTGTGAAACTCTCGTAAATTGTGGGTCGACTGGCCAGAACACAGGACCAACGTGTCCTCGTCACGGAACGATGCCAGTGCCTTGCCCAGATTCAAGTGATCCTGGTTGCTCAAATACGAGTTGATCGACAAGGTGACGATCGGGATGTCCGCTTGCGGACGTATCAGCTTCATCGGCGTGAACACGCCGTGGTCGTACCCGCGGTTCACGAGCTTAGCTTTGATCTTGTTCTTCTCGAGTTGTTTCTTCACCCGTTGAGCGAAAGCAGGATCGCCCTTAGCAGGGTACACGAATTCGTAAGCCTCGTCGGGGAAGCCGTAGAAGTCGTAGATCATGTCCGGGTTGGCAGCATTGGAAATCTCGAACCCGCTACTGTCGGATTCGAAGTGTGCCGATACGAAGAGGATCCGCTTGGGCAGGTTCTCGTCCTTCGGGTAGAGCTTCTCGAAGAGTATGCTCAGCAGCTCTGCAGCCAGACGAGACTCGCGCCTCATCTCGTCGAAGCCCGATGAGAGCAGCCACAGAGGACCGGGGCCGTGCGAGACGGCGACGACGGGGTGGCGGAAGGCAGGCATTGCTGGCGGGTGGTGTTTGACTTGGTGAGGTGGAAGCAAATTGCTGAATGAGACTGGGACGAGCTGAGCAGGCACCATCAAGGGATGCACCACTATTACATTACACTGTAATACACAAGGCGGCAAGAAACTGGGCTAGTCGTACTGGTGTTGAACCTGTTCACGTAATACAGCTTGGTTCGATTCGCAATCGAACGCACTCGTAAGACAGTTGGTAAAAAACAAATCTTTAGCACATGTACTATTATTAATAATAGGTACTTCGAAGTATAAAAAACTGGTGCAAGCAGTGGAAGCTCACGCACTTTCATTTAACATGAGAGAAGAACACAATAACAATGGAAAAAAATAAAAAAATAAAGGTGTACGATCACTAGCATGTTTCTTGCGAGTTGTCAGGTCTGGACGGACTGCGTATTAATATCCGTCGCAACGATGATTTTGGTTGGATGTATGTGTTCTAGATGTATTGTGCTTTGCATCGACTTTGTCGCGTGCACTAATTCATACTACTAATTCGTGCATGATTTCACGCAAATCGTAAAGAAGATCCGGTGGAGAAGAACAGACCACACTGCCACGAGCTGATCAACGTTGCTGGCAGCAACTTGCTGCACGCCCACATCCAAGTCGATTAGTTGATGGCGAAGGTGCGTGTAAGGCGCCAAGGCTACTTGTCTAATCCTTCCTGGCCCGTCGAAGCTAACATGGGCTCTTGTCGTTATGTAGGCATTTTCGGGAAGAGGGTGAGCTCGCTGTGCTGCGGCCACTTCAGCGACAAGTACGGCCGCACGAAGACCCTCATGGGCAACTGCGTCTTCATGATCGTGGGCGGCAGGCGTATCAAACTTTTGGCTGTTCGCTCTGGGCCGCCTCATCGCCGACATCTCGCCCGGTACGGCCACGGCCACCATCGGCGGCTACATCAACGAGCTGCCGCCGCCGCACATGCGCGACACTCTGGGCCTGGGCCTGTAGATCTTCATGACCATCGGTATCTTGGTGCCGGCCATCACGTTCTTCTTCGTCAACACGAGCTCGGACTGGCGTTACGTTCTCCACGCACAAAAGGCAACGTGACTACTGCAGGCGTGTTTCGCTTGGACCATGCGTACCGCCGGCTTCCATCTCGACTATCCTTCGCTGTTTCATCTAGAAATACGAGTTGCTCGGGTGCCGAATAGAAGGGCTTCAGCTTGTCAATGTAGTCTTGAACTTGATCGGCCTTAGCTTCTCGTGCTCGTCTGGTCAAAACCTTCCTTGTCAGCCCCAAATTGAACCGAAGTGCCCTACATATTGTCGCTGTCGACAACTTGATATTCCCAAACTTGTAGCGAGGAGTGTCTTGAAGCTCTTGGAGATAGAAGCATGGGTGGTCCCTTACGTATTTGAGCACGAACGCGCACACAGCTTCTGGCCACCGGGACGCTCGCTTCTCCGCTTCATGCCTGTCACCATGCCATGTTTTTTGAAGAGCTGATTCCAATGCAGTATGGAGTGTGCCGAGGCTCCGAACACGTGACCAATCTGGGCCACATCAAAGTTATAAACGAAGAATAGCACGACTGCACGCCAACGGAGGTCTTTTGAATACGCCATGCTGAACGACTGAATCTAGAAATGGCACTTTTCAAAAGTGCCAAAACAAATGCTTCTCGTAGTGGTTGGCCACGCGCAGCTTAGTACACCTAGGATTTCTATTGCGGCTTGAAAACTAACTCGTTCACGGATTACTGTAAATCGTGTTTGAGCACGATTTGTAGATTGCGAGTCACTTACAAATCGTACGAGTTACGATTAAAACTGCCAAAAAAGCTGCAACGCACAATATATTGTAACAGAAGAAGCTTTTATCTCTGGAAGCAAATAGAAAAGTGAATTATTATTTTCCTAGCTTGGTGTTTCTTCTAGCTGCTCTAGCAACCAGTCCTTCTTTCGTAATCTATCTTCACCTCGATCGCTAGGTAAACAATGCTGTAATCATCGACGACCTCGAAGTGTTCGTCAACATGTATCTGGCGCAACGTATACTGAATGTGTATACTCGTGCAGTATAACGGAGGTGTATACTCCGTTACATATATACACACGCACGTTATTAGCTTTGATTTCGCCACGGTGGTAGTCTTCCTTGGCCAACGGAGCCTGCGCAGTGCATAATAGAGAATTGGCTGTTCATGTGCCCGGGCGGAAGTGTCGGCACTTTGGGTGTTGCCAGCGTCAGTCTCGGCGTACCCAGTGTGCGGGTGAGACGATTTGGGGAGTGTCTGGCCCACCTACACTGTTGGGGACTCTCCAAATGAGCGGTGTGTATTGCTCCCGACGGTATTAATATTTGTAGCAAAGAGATATGGTGCATTCACAGGTAGTGTTAGTTCTTGGTGGTGGCTCAGAAGTCCTCTGTGTGCATTCATCTTGCTACCAAGCATACCTTAGCAAGGTTGGATTTCCTTGAGTTTATAGCGAGCACTTTGTTCTTTTCAGACGGTTCCTTCTCTTGAAAGGTCTCCCATCTCGGTTATATTCTGCGTTCATATCCGGACTACTGCCTTGCGTTCAGAATTGCTGTCACTGAGTTGTGTTGCATCTACATGTGCATGTAGCTCACTGAGCGGGTACGCCGATGCAAGAAACAAGCTGAATATTGGTTATTTCAGCCAATAACGCACTAGAATTTCAATGTAAGACAGATCGTCTATTTGTTTTATTTGTTCATTAAAAACCGATGATGGCTTCCAATACTGAAACCAAGCTTAAAAACAAATGACACAATCCATTTTTGTAAAACGTAAGACGCTCTGTCTTCTCTGTATTATGCTACCTCTCAACCAAGTTTTGTCTTACGAATAATCACGAATCTCAAGTGCAGATCCCAAAGCTACTGTACTCACGACAAAGTGCACAACGGCCTGTGAGTCACAGTGTGACTGTGACCCCTAGATTCGGTGCTCTTTGCATTTTTTGCGTTAGGACGTTACGTCGTCGTGCTTGACAAGTCTTGCTCATACTAATACTGGAGCATCGCAATGACTCCATGTTGCAAAAAGATATATGCTTGGTATCGATATGGCTTTAGGCTTTTCAGTTTGGCTGACGAAATGTGAGCTGTGACTGCGGCACTTGACCCCGAGTACATGTAAGTTAAAGTGGTGTCTACGGTACCGTCTACGCTACAGCTCGTCCTTCACTACATCGCTTAGATTTGAGTCGACTCCCCAGGCGTACGAGGCGAAGGACAGATGTCCGAGTCCCCATCCGCCATTGAGCTTTTTCGCAGCAGGGGAGTTTTCTTCCATCCCGGCGCCTGCGCCTACTACAAACGTCGTAAAGTGATCCGGCGTGCGGTGGCATTTCGAGGCGTACGGAGCCTTCTTCCAAGCGACAACTGACTCCATCCGCTCCTTGTACGTCTGTGTAGACGCAGTCGAGAGCGTCTTGTCCAACCAGCTCTGAAACTCGAGTGCCCACGGCTCGATCGGGTGGCCCTCTGGGAACCAATCGGCGTACATGTTGTGCGTAGCTTGGCCCGACGTGATAATCAACGTGTCTTCATCACGGAGCGGCGCGAGGGCCTTGCCCAGCTTGAAGTGGTCGTTCGCATCGAGCATGCGATCATTGATAGACATGGTGACAATGGGGATGTCGGCCTGCGGGCGCATCAAGAACATGGGCACGAACGTGCCGTGGTCGAACGGGTGGTCCACAAGCTTGGACGTAATTCCACTTTGTTCCAGCAGCTCCTTCACTCGTACGGCGAACTCGGGATCACCCTCGGCGCCATACACAAGCTCGTACGCCTCAGCGGGGAAGCCGCTGTAATCGTAGAACATCTCGGGCGCGGTGGACTCGGAAATCTCCAGACCGGTGCTACGCGCCTCCCAGTGGGCCGAGATGAAGAGGATGCGCTTAGGCAGCTGGGCGTCACTTGAGTAGATTTTGCTGAAGATGTCTGCCACGTTCTTCGCTGACTGCGAGTGCTTGTTTAGTCCCTCGGCACCTTCGTCGAGCAACCAGAGCGGCCCCGCGCCGTGCGAAACGGCAACGACAGGATGACGGAACGCCCCCATGTTGTGGGAGGTTGGTTCGGCTCGAATAATGGCAAGGCAGACCGCAGCAAGGAAGAGTGCGAAGGAGGACGGGAGGCCCATCCTGCCCAAGGCGTAATGGCGCAGCCACGTCACCGCCACGAGGATGTAAATACATGTACGGCAGTTACGGCCAAATGATGAAGTCATCGCCATGCCACGAAAAATCATTTGCGACGGTGATTGGTTGAAATATCGGGAGTAGGTAGATTTGATAACGTGGCATGGAACACGCAATCATTTCTAACTTCAACCGGTTGCAGCGCGCCATGCACGTGGTTTCACAGCCACTCTCGGATACACAAGACGTCTTGCTCGTCTTGAGATAATTATTGGTGCTTGTAGACGTCGATGGCTCGAACTTCCACTCCGCAACGAACTTGCAATGGTACATGTATGTCGAATCCCTCAGCGTTATCAGAACAGAAAAAGGCCTTTACTTTCGCACAAGTACGTCGACAAAAGTGAAACCACACCATCTGAACGCTCATTCCACAATTTCCCTCAAAGCAATCCACAACCATGGTCGCCTTTCGTCACCCCGTCGTCGCCGTCTCGCACGGCCCCGGTCCACTCTGGCTGCTGTCTTCGGGCTTCGCAGGCATGAGCAAGAGCAGCGTACCCGCCCGCACGCTGACGACCACTTTTGACAAGCTCTACCCGAAGGGCACAACCCTCCCGAAGCGTATCCTGTACGTGTCCGCACATTGGGAGTCCGAGAGCAGCGGCTTCGAGATCTCTGCTGCCGCTAAACCCGACATGATCTTCGACTACTACGGCTTCCCCGACGAGGCCTACGAAGTCAAGTATCCCGCCAAGGGCGACCCAGACTTCGCTCTGAAAGTAAAGGAGCAGCTCGAAAAGAACAACATAAAGGCAAAGCTCGTGGAGCGCGGCTTCGATCACGGTGTGTTTGTGCCGATGCTTCTGATCCGCCCGCAGGCCGACATTCCAATCGTCACGATGTCCATCAACTCGCGCTTGGGCAACAAAGCGCATTTCGACCTGGGCAAGGCCATCGCACCTTTCCGCGACGAAGACACGTTGATCTTGTGCTCTGGTCAGGCCACACACAACATGCGTGCTAGCCGCGACCCCAACAACTCGCTTGAGGACTGGGCTGCCGCGTTTCAGGGATGGCTCGACAACACCTTCACAACGGAGTCCAAGCTGAGCTACAGTCAGCGTGGCGACCAGATTATTAACTGGCCCAACGCCCCTGCTGCGAGACTTGCGCACCCGACGCCCGACCACTTCGTCCCGTTTGTCATCGGTGCTGGTGCAGGCATGGAGGAGAGCAAACCAGAGGCGGAAAAGCTGTTCAGCGGTTGGGGAATGGGTCACATGTCGTTTGCTACCTACGCATGGGGTGTCGAGCACTAAAGCAGCTACGGCTCATGTAAGCATAGCCAGATATACGAATAACCAAATCAAACAGACCATTTGTCTTGCCTAGTGGTTCTTCCTTGAAGCGGTGGGTTTGCTTCAGCGCTAACGAAATCGAAAGGTATCCGGAAAAAGGCTTCACGCGAATACGACTTCTGAAACATTAAGTCAAAACGTTACTCTGATCCATTGCAATGATCTTCACGTACCAGTTCACTTGCATGCATTGCAGCAATTGAACTGATGCTGCATTCTTTGCCACAATCTCACGGTTAATAGGCTACGACTAGCGTTACTGCTCCTTCGCCTTGGCGAACCGCCCCACCGGTGGGGCCACCTCCTTCTCGTCGTCCTCCTTCCACGCTGACAAAATGTAGAGCCCAATCACGATATTTACTGACAGCACAGCCGTAAATCCACTGCCGACAAGCGCCACATCCGGTTAATACACCAAGAATTCTCCCGCACAAACACCATCAGCTGACGTACCTCCATGCATCCGCGTATTGGCTACCCGGCGCTCCTGCAATAGCACATCATCAGTCACAGTACTAAGCAATATACTTAGGCCCTAGTCAGACTGCGCACCTGGCCTGAACAAGCTGCGCACGCCGTAGAACGTGCCCATCGACACCACGATCATCAGGATCGAGAACACGACCAGCTTCTGGAGCACCATGCGGTTATGTGCACGGTTGCTGCAGCGCATACAACCAATCCTACGTCAGCGAACAACACCTCCTGCTGCTCTACGCCTGCCACTCACCCAGCCGCGCGTCGCTGCATGCCGCTCAAGCTCTTGGACTCGCCCGACATGCTTGATCTTTTAGGACTCTCAGATGATTGTGTCTTAGTTTCATTATGGGTGGCGAAGTGTTCCCGCTTAAGTGCGCTTGAAGGAGGCTTCGCCTTTCAGGTGGCAGTTCGAAAAAGAGCGCTGCCGTGATGAACGTCAGCGAGCGGTTGGTGGCGCGACGCGCGCACCTCGCGCCGTTCTGCAGCGTGGACCCCGTGAGGCAGCATCTGCGTCTGCAAAGTTATTACCAGTTGGCGCGCCAGCTCTACCGCCAGTCCGAGACGTACTTCGCCGAGGGCGCTTGGGATAACGCGTAAGTGCCACAGCGTTCAGAGGTTCTATTTTTTATACTGGCTGCTATGAGGGCCGATATACTCATTGTTAATTATTGTGCATGTATTTTTGCTGTTACTTTTGCACTGTAGTTACGTGTTCCTGGCCAAGTTTATCAAGTAAGTGGCAAGTGAGAGTCCTGGGACCTGGTAGAAGACTCACCAAGCATTGCGTTCTAATTTTTTATGTTTGTCGTGCATCTACAGACTTTGCTCCAAGGTGATCACTGCCCACCATGACTATGAGCTGCCTCGGTATCGTAAGGAGCACGAGTGGGTGCGGACGGTATGTTGCCGTCTTGAAAGCAGACTGGATTTTTTTAATGCTGTGGTGATATCTTATGATGGTGTGTGACTGTGCACGTAGCAAGCTGCAGATGGATTCAAGCTCTTCGACGCGATTTTGGATGGCATGGAAGCGGAAGAGCTCGAGTATTTGGAGTATGAACGATCGCTGGGCCAGGAAGAGCAGCAAAAAAGTACGGCGCTCGCAACCGAGAAAGCGACCGAGCAGGCGAATATGTCTGCATTGGAGGCACGATTGCAGGCGATGCGATTGGCCAAGAAAAACTTAGAGCAGCCGAAGGAGCAGGCAACGGGGGCAGCGGAAAAGGAAGACGTGCGCACATTTAATCAACCAGCGGAGGTCAACCTCGCTCTGAAGCCACGTCAAAAGGTAGCGTCTAGACTTGTGTCGAGGCAGCTGCCTTGCATTTGACTAACGCTATGCATTTGTGTAGGAACGGAGCAATACGGTGTCGTATCCTACAGTGGGTAAAGCCTCCTGGATGACAGCTGATGCTACTCAGCACTCTCACACGCACTATTCTGCGCCACCTCTCAGCCGTCAGCGATCCCAAGAAGCGATTGCCAATTTGACGAGGTACGCGGAGAGATGTTGAGCGGTATAACGTTCCTGCACGATTGGAACTAATTCTGCTGCATAGTGGAAAGATTCGTACGCTTGAGATTCCTTCAGGGATCATCGCTCAGTTCACATTGCTGGCTTCTCCGAACACCAACCAGCCACCTTACGGGATCGAGACCTGCGGCATATTAGCTGGAATTTTGGTACGACTCTCATGAAGTTATAGGCTGAATTAGCCTCTCCCATGAGTTATAGGGTGACTAATTGTTTTGGATGCAACTCATGTTACAGCACGATCGAAAGCTGATTATTACAACTCTTATCATCCCAAAGCAAGAGGTGTGTGAGCAACGAGAAAAGGATAATTATTGCTGTTTGATGGATAAGCTGTGTGTGTTTTTTGTGAAGGGATCATCGGATATGTGCACTATGACAAACGAAGAGGAACTTTACGACTTTTGCTTCAGCAATGAGCTGCTGACACTCGGCTGGATTCATGTGAGACTTCTACACTGTAGTGCACGAAAGCAGCTCCTTATTCTTGTACGCCATTACTGACACTGCTTGGTATTTGAATTTCTTACAGACCCATCCAAAGCAAGACTGTTTCCTGTCATCTGTCGATGTTCACACCCAGTGTGGATTTCAATCGATCTTGCCTGAGGTACACGCGATCCATACCCTCTGTTTGTCCCTCGTTTCATGAAGTGCCCACGGTTCCTCTGTTTTAAATTTCCCCAGGCTGTCGCTATTGTCGTTGCCCCGAGTGACCCGCGCAAAAAGTGAGTTCACTGCTGTTACGTTGTTTGTGCGATAAGAAATTTGAGTGCTAACAGTGCGACCGTGTTGCTGTGTACTTCAGCGTTGGGGTGTTTCGGCTTACAGAGCCAAGTGGACTGCAGCTGATTCAAAACTGCAACATGACCGGCTTCCACACCCACCCGAGCCATATTGAAATCTACTCGGACGCGTTTGAGTGTAAATGGATGGAGCAGATCACAGCGCAATTGGTTGACATGCGGTAATCTTGACGACGTACATGTAGCGCGATAGAAATTTGCTGTGGACCCATGCCGTACAACCAAAAGTGTGAAAGGATGTCAAGAAGACCGAAACAAATGGCAACAACAATGAAGTACAAGTGAATGCAGTGGGTGTCTTTTACTGTATCAGCACGATCACAATGGATCAACTGATCATGCAGCATTCCTCGTGCCATATCAGTCAGATGATCTTCAACTGTTTAAGCCAAGACACGTGGGGATTTAGATATCGTCGGAGTTATCCAAGTTCAGTAGAACCTTCTCCATGCCCGGCTTAAACGCAGGCTTGCCCAGGAACGGGCAGCTACCGCATCGGAAGGCATCGCCCTTGAAGCACTACAAGAAGAATCCAACAAATATACCGTCGTTAGATAAAAGTAATGAACATCAACAAGAAATACTGTGATGGGTATTACGTTTCCGCATCCAGACACCAGACTATTCAAGTCCTTCTCCGACATAACTGGCTTGTCCTCCTCATCCTTCAGACTGCACAGGAAACAACAACAACAAATGAGTCTACCACAACGCTCAGTCATTAGCTACAACAGAAATCTTACCCGCAAGTGCAGTTCTTGCAAGCACGATTCTTTCCGCCGACCTTCTCACCACAGTCCGCCTTGGCCGTCTGTAGGACTTCGTCCGTATCGTCCAGCAGCGTGTCCTCATCGATAATATCATCGTCCTGCTCGTCACTGAAGTCGTCCGCCAGCACGGTCCACTTCTTAATAGGCTGCGTCGTCGTGGACTTCTTAGCTAGCGGGATGGCCGCGCTCTCGAACGACTGCTTCTTGGACGAGAAGCAGACAGCACCTGGGAACTCGGGGAAGATCGGGCTGCTCTCCTGCTTGTCCGATGTGTCCACGAGACCGCCAATCATCAGCGCCATGAGGATGGCGTTCTTCTTCTCCTCCTGCACATTGGCCACGTGCAGCTGCAGCACGCCGCCAGCCTTGAGCAGCGGTAGCACCGCGGCCAGCTCGACGTCCAGCTGCTCCGTCTGCTCGTTGAACGACACGACTGCGTCGAATGTGTTCTCCTTTGCAACGGCGCTGTTGGCCACAGTCTGCGTCACGTCTGAGCCCTCGGCCACAGCGAGCACCGTCACGTCCGCCACCTGCGGGTTCGCCTGTTTGAACTGCTGAACGGCAGTCGCTGCGTCCTGCAGGCGCGATAAGATCGCCACGTTGCCCTGCAGAGCCATTGGTTTTGTGTCTCTTGCCGCACCAGAAGAATTGTGTTGTGAACGACCAAGTCTTGTTTGTGACCTTGTTGCCACATTTAAAGTTGCCTGACTGTTTGTATGGGCAGTGAAAGCAACCACTGACCTGGTTTACGACATCACAGGATATTTAAATATGGAAAACGCTACATTTAGATGCCACTACGCAATCGACCATCATTCTATATGCCATCTCTTATTAAATGGCTTCAACACGGAACGATCAATGTTGGCTTAACCGCACTGTGCGACCATCCATCTCGGCGTTGGATAATAGAGCCCTCGTCGGGTTAGTTCACTTCGCAATTCCGTTCGGCATTTGCTATCTTCGCCCCTCACGGACAAGATGAGCTTCCACACGAGGGCTCTAAGCCAAACGAAAGATCTAGTGATCCCGGATCACGTCCCAGTAGGTGCAGTCATCGGCAAGGGCGGCAGCTACTGCAAAGCGATACGTGAGAACCACGGCGTTCGCTGCTCGGTGGACGGAACCGACCGAAAAGTGACGCTAAAAGGATCGAGGACTGCTGTGAAGAGCGCAGAAGATGAGCTCACCGGCTTATTTGCCTCCTTTGCGATCACTAAACCGGGCGAAGAACGGGTCTTCGACGTCGTAGTGCGAGACGGGCCAACCCGTTGGTGGTCATTCCAAAAGGACGTGGAGACTACGAGCGACAAGCAAGTCCGAGAGTATCCGTATCGCCTACAGCAATCCGGACGAGCTACTGAGACCTCCAGTGAGACCCTCTCTTGGATCAAGGAGTTTCGGGAAGACGATATGGCTAACGTCATGGACTACCTCTTGGAGAAGCCTTCCGAGTTGCCTCTGAGGATCAAGGTCGCGTTTGGGAAGCTGTGTTTCAAGCTCAGGTCCATTCGCTGCAAAAGCTCAACCATCGCTTGGTCAGAGCTGCAGAAGCTCCGCAACTTTGAGGAGTTCACGACGCGCTGGTCCAATTACTGCACACGGTCGTCGCCATCGATTGTTGCTTTGATGGACGATCTTGAGTCGTGGATGGAGAAGGGCGTGGAGCCTCAGAAGGCATTGTCGGTGCATCTTGCTGGCTGTCAAGGTAAATCGTATGACCTAAAGTTCCATCTCGTGGATGGTCAATGGGAGCTACACAATGCCTACAGTGGACGTCATGTACGAGGCACGTACGATGTGATCCTGGACAACGCCACCTCTTTCCGATTGCGCGCTGTTGGCCGCGATGAGGTCTCTGAGAACGCGTCAGCTGATATTCAGGACCACCTTGACATCTCAATCCCCGACGATGGCGACTTTTGTCGCACGAAGGTGATGCTGAGCCAAACGGCCCCAGTTGGAATGCGCATCAAGTCTTTTGAAGCGAAATCGAAAGTCCACGTGGAGGCAAACGGTCTCCGTTTTTCGATCTGCTACTTGGACCAACACCAGGACGAGTTCCGTCTCGAATGTCGTTTGACGACAGTGGAGAAGGAGAAGCTAACCGCCAAGGACAACGAGGCTCAAGTGCTGGTTGGCAAGGTGCTGGAGGTGCTGGCGTGAAGCTGAGGGAGGGTAGTCGAGTTTATTTTTTATTTTTTTCGTGCAGTTTAACGTGGCAAGCTGAATTGCAAGGCTGGACGTATTTCCGTTGTGCAATCCTTAGGTAACAGTGAAAATGTGCTCTAGCAGACGCGCAATCCTTAAGTAACAATGGAATGTGCTCTTACAGCATTTGCGTAAGGTCGTCAATTTGAGCACTTCAACAGAACAACAACGTGTCGGTAACAAAAGCAAAATATGTCTCAAATGTAGCCATATCGGCATATCAAGGGGAATTCGTGCGTATGTGCTTGATCGGAGTCCGATTCCTCGCTTCGTGGCGTCATTCTCCGTTCCTCCTCCAGCCACCTAGAAGCAATGCTGTGGAAGACCGTCGTATCCGCCATTGCAGCGGCAGCTGCTGCTTCCTCTCTGTGCATGGGCGAGGAGCTGACGGTGCTGAACTCGCCTAGCGTTCAAGACCTCAAGAAGCCACTGCAGCGCGTGGCTTTCGGTTCGTGCAATGACCAGAGCTTCCCACAGCCATTGTGGACGAATATTGCTGCGCATGAGCCTGAGCTTTGGGTTTGGATGGGTGATAATGTGAGCAACGCAGCAACCGATCATAAGGGGGTCGTCGGATGTTATACCTAAACAGTATCTCGTGTGTCATTCGTGACAGATCTACGCCGACGTGAAGGAGCTGGGTGAGCCGCGTCCGCTGCCCATTCCGCCACGCAAGATGTTCGTGGAGGCTTCGCGTGATGTACTTATTCGACGATACAAGTGGGTTTGCTACATAGTAAAGTGGGAGGTCTGGCGGTGAAGACAACTAACTACTAATCGATTGCCGATATTGTTGGATTTTGGTTGCAGCAAGCTGATGGCCAATGAGGACTACGCAGCTTTCGTTAACCGCACTCCGATCATCGGCATCTGGGATGACCATGACTACGGCATCAACGATGGTGGCAAGTTTTACACTAATCGCGAAGAGAGCCAACAGATCTTTTTAGACTTCATTGGCGAACCGAAAGACTCGCCTCGTCGTGAGCAAGAGGTACGGGCAAAAGATGTTTTGAATTGTGTTGTTATCAAACGACCTGACGGGTATTCTTGACCATCTTGGTAGGGCATCTACACGTCGTACACGATCGGATCGGGAGAGCAGACCGTCAAGTTCGTCCTCGTCGACAACCGGTACTTCTACAATTTGCGATACGAAATTATGATGGATTCAAAACAGTTCTGACAGACTCATTCATGGCTGATAGATACAACCGCGACAACTACGGCACGAAAAATGGCAAATTTCTCGGAGATACCCAATGGAAATGGCTTGAAAACGAGCTCATGACGTCGACTGCAGCCTTCAACGTCATCGTGTCTGGAGTTCAAATTCTTCCTGGCGACCGCTATCCTGTGGCCGAGTGCTGGGGCCGCTTCCCGAATGAACGCGAGCGCCTATTTAAGCTGCTTCTGGCCTCAAACGCCAAGGGCGTCATTCTTCTCAGGTTTGTCAGTCCAGTAAAGTTCACGTTACTCACCAAATATCTAACCGTGGCCACATTTATTGTAGTGGTGATGTACATTTTTCTGAAATCAACCAAGTTGTGTGCTCTAACGGGACAAACACGATCACTGAGATCACTAGCAGTGGCATGACTCACAGCTGGATGGAATTCCACGTGCCATCCGTGAGGTACATTATGGCTCTGTTGTTCACGTACGCCAACCTTCTGCTGCCGTGGGAGTTCCGTCCGACGCAGAAATCCTTTTACGGTCACCTCAACTGGGGATCGATTGATTTCGATTGGGAGAGTAAGTCTCACCCTGTCGCGTTGGTGAAAACCCGAGGTACAGATGATAAAGTGAAGCTGCAGTACGAGTTCGAGTCGAAGCCCTTTTACTCGGACTCTCCCGAGAACGATGCGATCGAGTGTCAAGCCCCGCGTCCGATTCCACGCTGGCAGCACCTCTTCTGGGACGGCTTTTTTGTGGCTACGGTGGGACTTTTCCTGCTTCTTATCCCAGTGAACGCGTTCATTCTGCTCTGGTTGGTGTGGTTTTTCATTAAAAAGACCATTTATCCGAACAAGCAGCCAGCAACGGACACGGAGACCAAGAAGTCGGTGTAATTGTAGAATCGAACAAGACCACGCAGAACTTTTTCTTGGTTCGTTATCCCAACTTGAAATAGACCAAATACTGTGTTCTTTTGCTTTTCCTAGGTAGGAAGCCGGAATGTCCGATCCGATTGAGCAGTACCGGGAGCAACAACTCTATCGTCGAATTTACGAGAAGAGGGTGGAAGCCATTGCAGCTCGACAAGTGATTTTGTGTCGTAACAATGCGCTGAGAGAGGAGATCGAACGCAACATGAAGTACTTTGTGGCGACGTCTTTGCAGAGTCGATATCGTGGCTGGAAAGGCCGTTGTATCGCTGCAAGAAAGCGGCAAAGACACTATGCTGCTATTGCAATAGGACGGATCATTCGCGGTTTTCTCGGTCGTCGACGCGCTGCTGAGGAGAAGCGAAAGTTGAGGCAAGTACTTCACAGTCCTATCGCGCTGAAGTTGCTGCTTGAGAGATCCACAGTGGTGCGGACGATCAAAAACTGGCAAGAACTGCTGGATCCTCACACGAACGAGTACTTTTACTTCCACATCTTCACGCATGATTCGCAATGGCTCCCACCGGATTCGTATCAAGAATTTCTCGTCTGCAAGTGGCCTGAGTGTAGCTTTATCGCGAAGACAGTCCACGAGATCCATGAGCATTACAGGACGATGCACATCTGGTACTGTCCGGTGTGTATGATGAAAGTCTGCACCTCGACATTCCCCACTTGTCCAATGTGCAAAAGTATCTGCAGTCATGACCTAGAGACGGGAGAAATACTAGGTCCTGGTGAGACTCAATTGCAGATTATGCAACACGCACAAGATGCTAAAGAAGAATTACGTCGGCAAAAGGAAGAAGCACACCAGCATCGTATGCAGTACTGGGCAGCGTTGGCTGGACAACAGGAAACCGCACATAGTCAAGCCCCGAAGAAGAAGCGAGCTCTTGGGTTTGGGAAACCAAACGAAGCAACACCGTTGATGCCAAGTGCATCTGCACCTACAGAAGACCCGGACACCGCTGCACTCGCTCATCTTAAGGATCTGGATCCGTCGGTGATGGACATTGAATGGCTTTCTTCCTGGCATCGCAAAGCCAAACAAGATCATGTGTTCGCCAAAGCTTTGCTTCGGTTTGGAAGTTTTTATGTCGGGGACTTTCATGCAACTACCAAGAGCTTTGATGGCCTAGGTGAATTAATTTATACCGACAGTGGACGTTATGTTGGGCAATGGAAACAAAATCAGCGACACGGCAAAGGAATTTATCAAGGTGCCGATGGTTACGAGTACATAGGCGACTGGGTGGACGGAACAAAACACGGCGTGGGGATTCTGACTTTGCCTAGTGGGGAGCGCTACGTCGGTCACTTTGAAAATGGAAAATTGCATGGTACAGGCATGTTCTTCGCAGCGAACGGAGATCGATATCAAGGTCAATTTCAAGACAACCGTCCGAACGGCTTTGGGACGTTCAAGAAGGTCACTGGAGATCGATACGTCGGTCACACTGTCGACGGTCTCGCTTGTGGGGTAGGAACACTTAGCACAGCAGATGGGGAAGTCTACAAAGGTCACTGGGAAAATGATTTTCGTCATGGTAGTGGCGTTTGTTTTTATCCGAATGGAGCAGTCTACTCTGGTAGTTGGTGGCGTGGGAGATGGAGCGGAAATGGTATCTACGTTTCCAACGAAGGTATCAAGTACATAGGTGAATTCTCAAAAGGAAAACAACAGGGGAAAGGCAAATTGTTTTTCGATAATGGCGACGTGTTTGATGGACATTTTGTTCACGGTGTGGCGGAAGGATCAGGCAAGACGAAAGGAATCTATCGATTTTTCGATAGTGGAAATATGTACATTGGTGACTGGGTTGCCAACAAACGACATGGTCATGGCACGTACACATTCGTAGGGGGAAGCAGCTATACTGGAACATTTAACAACGATCATGTTGAAGGTCGAGGTACGATGACGTACTCGAATGGAAATGTATACAAAGGTGAGTTTGTGAATGCTGAAAAGCACGGCGAAGGAATCTATCGGTGGCGAGATGGAAGCGTATACGAAGGCCACTTTGAGCATGGTCTGATCCGAGGCTTCGGGAAAATCGTATATTCTACTGGGCATATTTATGACGGCCAATGGCTAGATAACAAGAAACACGGAAAAGGAAAGTTTGTTTACCGGAATGGAGATATTTATGACGGTGGATGGCGCGCTGATCGACGCCACGGGTATGGAATATTTACGTGGAATCCTAACACTATCCAACAAGAAAAGTACGAAGGGATTTTGGATGACGAGCGTCGACATGGTAAAGGTAAATATCATTATTCAAACGGTACCATCTATGATGGTGACTGGAACTATGGTAAACGCGATGGAATGGGGACTTTCACATGGCCGTGCGGTAATGTGTACAGCGGTCAATTTGTGGACGAGATGCAGCACGGTTTTGGGAACTTCTTTTGTGCTTCATCAGGTGACACATATGAAGGTGAATGGGTCATGAATGTTCGGGAGGGACACGGAAAAATAATGTACGCTTCAGGAAAAATATTTGAAGGCACATTTCATGCTGGTAGGCGTCACGGAGCAGGCGTCATGACCTATAGCAATGGCAACAGCTATCATGGTGTTTGGAATAGCGACCTAAAACAAGGTGGAGGAAGATACGTGCTCCACGTTGCAAGCGAGGATGGGGGCAACACGAGCAAAAAGAAAGAAACACTTAATGTTCGTGTGTTTGGCTACTAGTCAAACTATTAATTAGTAGGTGTAGTCGTAAGGATCCGTCGTTCCCACGCGAATCTGGAACTCATCGAAGAGGTTTGCCTCGAGGTTTTCTTGTACCTTTGAAAGAATTCCATCGGTATATCCACGGAGTTTGCTGTCGAGTTGTGTCAAATCCAGCGTCTGAACTTCATCAAACCTATCTAGATTGATTCTGCACACCTTGCCTGAAAGTGTTGCTCCATTAAAATAGGGTACGAAGAATCCATACTTCCCAGACACAATACCCCCATTGAATCCTCGCAGATCACTGTCAGCGAAATCAGGGACTTGACTTCGCAGTGCAGTTGTCAAATCTAGAAAGGATACTCCACTCGGAGTGAAATTATTGGTGTCAATTCGTGCGACTTTACCAGACTGCGTGGGGCCCTTCGGGTCGAAGAATTGCGAGCGATGAGGTACCAAAAAGACGTATTGGCGGTAGGCAAACCCCCTCATGAACCCACGCAAACCACTATCGACAACAGTCAAATCAAGATACTGCACTGATGTGAAGTCACGAAGATCGACACGGGCCACCAAACCAGAATACGGGTTCACCTCTTCCGAATCGGGCTGTTTTACCCGCATATATGGCACGAAGTATGCAAAATGTGTCACTGCATTTCACACGGAGGATAGTCAGTTGTCTACATCGTTAAAATTCAAAAGAAATCGTGGGTACCTGTGACGGCTCCGCTAAATCCACAAAGATCTGGATGAAAACGTGCAAGGTCAAGACTCCCAGATACGCGGAAAGTGTTCAAGTTGACACGAACAACCAATCCTGAGTTGGAGACGGGGAACTCGCGCAAGTTCGTGGTAAGTTCGTCCCCTGCTAGTGGTCGCCGAAAGGGAACCAAGTATGCCTGGTTTCCATCTAAGATAAAAAAAAAAACATAGTTAGAGAATGTATTTTGAACGGCAATATAGTGCGAGAGGGGGGGGGGGGGGGGGGGGCTTACAGGTAATCGCACTGCTGAATCCCACATAGCGTGAGCTGATGGCCGCCAAGTCTAGCACCTCGACGCTTGATGTTGTAAAATTGTCGATTCGAAAGCGAACTAGCTTCCCGAAAAGCCCGTTCTCGTTCTCTCGAGGGACTAAATAACCGTAGGAGCCGTAGGTGAAAGCTGATCCAAATCCTTTGAGGCTTTTATCCAAGGTGCTCAAATCCAGTATCTCCACTATTGGCGTTGTCGATGAGAATGTGAGAGCCATGACTCGAAGTACCTTGGACGCGTACGCGGTTCCGTTGTAAAACGGTACTAAATGCAAATACTCGACGTCTTGCTCTATCTCTGCGGGTTTTCCGAAGCCTGAATGTGTCGCTGAAGCTGTATATTGAGCCTTCAAAACAACTCGCCACGCAGTCGCTTTGTAGTTTGGATCATCTGTAGCTGGAACTAGATAGGTTTCATTTACAAATGGCACCTTTGAAAAGGCTGTAAATCCGCCATAAAAGCCTTTGAAAGCTGAGTCCAGAGTCGCCAAGTCGATTACAGCTACTTGGTTGTCGTAAGGTCCAATACCATTTGGTGTTTCGTAGTCACTAAACTCGAGGAATCGAGCAGGACGAGGTCGCTTCTTGCCCTTGAGATCAAGCTCAATTCGAGTCACACGACCATGGAAATCGCTGTTAAAATATGGCACCAGGTAGGCATATTTGGATGCTGCAAAAAAAAATATTTAACGTCAGAATAATGTCACGTTTTCAGCAAGGAATTGAAACAACGTACCAAAGATTTTAAACTCATTGGAGACTACCACGACACTATCGTCCATCCCTTCTTTCACTGCAATCGCGAAAACCTTGCACGAGTAAGTTGGAAGTGTGATGACGTCTCCACTTGCAGCAACACTGAAGTTTTGACCAATACCAAACAATCCAGTAGTGGTGAGATTCGTAGTCACGAGTTGAGTTGAAGGAATAATATGATAGTGAATTGCTGCACCCAGCTTGGCTGTAAGTAGGCGAATCATCACTTGAGTATTGAATAGACCACCGTTTGGCTCGATCTCGGGAGTATCCACCACTCCCTGCCATTCATAGTAAACTCCAGTTGGGAAGTCGAGAAATGCTTCTGGATGCGCATAGCGATCCGTATGAGAGATATAACAGTCTTGTGTGCCAGTCTCAAAGTCGAAAGAGAGACAGAGTGGGTCGGTATCGCATTGTACAGCACATGAAAGTGGGTTCGACAGTCTGAACACACCTCCTTCAAGAAATCCTCTCAAGCCTTTCTTGTCCACAGCTCTGAATAAACTGAGTATGTCGGTCGTGAGTCTGCGATTCGCGGCCATGTCTTCAAGAGGGGCAGAGTCTTTTGTGGATACCATCGTCAAACTATAAGTGATAGTGTTAGAGCTAAGTGCATTAAATGATAAGTACCTTTCCACTTACAAGTGATCCGTCAGTGGACATGTGTACACCCCACTTGCAGTAGCTACTACAGCGAGGAGAGAACTCAAGCACAGTAGAGTACACATCAAGCTGCGGTCTGAAGTAGCCATTCGTCCTGGTGACGGTGTCTCTTCACGTACCAAAGCACAAGTTTCAGTTTAGTTTATTTATTTCGTCGTAAAATTATGCATCGATTTGTACTGCTACGCGAGTAGAAGGTTCTGCTTCCGATAAAGCCTTCTCTGGTGAAGAAGGTTCGTTGTTGTTGTTATCGTGGTCATCCCCATCAGCCTCAACTTCAGGCTTCAATCCCCGCAGCACTTGAGGTTCGTTGTTGGTTGCGTGTTTAGTTTTCAACTTCGACTTGATTTCATTGAGGGAGGCGGCATCGAAAGGAATCGCCGGAGTTGAGCTCTTTTCGGTGGACGAAGCTGAAGAATTAGTGCGCTTCAGCTTCATCGGACTCGGAATACCAGTAGGCATTGTTCCAACGATCTTCTTCAATGGCGAAGCTGGGACACTTGGTAGAGCTGAAGCCTTGATAATACCAGGAATTTTTAGTACAGCACTGGGGATTCCTGTAATCTCGGGCACTGCCTTCTCCTCCACAGTTTCTTCGGGTTTGCTCGCAACAGGTTCGACCTCGCTTGTTAGCTTTGACACTGGAGATTTATTTTTCTCTGCATCGGTCTCTGGGGTTTTGGTGACATTGTCTGGCGTTGACGATTCAGGCTTCGCTTCAGCCTTCACAATGTCATCAGCTGTCGTAGTCACCGGGTTGTTTGACGTTCCTGAAGAGCTGACTCCTTCGGCTTTTCCTTTGAATTTGGTCGGTGGAGCCCGATCAACCGCATTTCTCCGAGGCGTTGCACTCCTGAGTTCCTGCTGCTTCAGTCGTTTTTCTTCACGAATCCGCTTCAGTTCATTCTCACGGTCTGCTTTCGTGAGCGACATTGTAAACTCATAAATAATGCTGAAGAATTCTCCAGCACCTGATAGAGCTGCCGATGTGAGTGGGGCATCAGGTGCAGGAGCAGACGCTTCCTCCTCATCCGTGCTCTTGTCAAACCGCAGCATAATATCTCGCATCAACCGCAACGTCTCGTCCAGATCCTTCTTTAAAGTCGCGACGTCCTTGGAGGCTTCATCCACGAAAACAGTCATGGACTCGACGAATAAATCGCTTTCTTCCTTCTCCTCAATCCTGTTCTTCAGGCGCTGAGCTGCCAGTTCAACGTTGATACTTTCAGTGATGTCGTTGATCCTATTCATGTCGCCCTGAAGCTCCGGGATCGAGATGCTTTGAACGTCATACAGCGACGCTAACGAGTCTCCCAATCGAACCACATTTCTTTTCTTCATTCGTACCATTCGTGCCACATAATGCAGAAGAGTGACGGACTTATCAACCGATTTGAGCTGCACCAGCTTCGTCAGATCATTCAACCGGAACCCCTTGGCTCCTCCTCGAGCGGTGCCATGGTTCATCTTGTTCCCGACTTGGAGAATCACCAGCAAAATTGTCTTGAGCTCGGAACTCTGCGCTATGTCGTTACTCGCCACCCGAATCTTGTTGATTTTGGTCTGGAGATCTCGTACTAAACCAGGGAACTGGTGTTTGGTTTCCAGAGCTGACAGTCGCTGCTTCAATCGCGGTACAGTAATGAGCTCTTTCAAGACCAGTTCTGCTCCGTTGAGCGTCGTCGGGTCTCCATTAAACCCCGTAATTGCTGCGATTTCGTCCTCAGTCGGCAGAATCTTGATCAATCCTTGGACACGATCGAGGGTGAGCACTTCTGAGTCCATCTTCATGATTGCCACTCGTAGAGCTGCGTTACTCATCCTGAACTGCTTGACAATGATCGAAATGTTGTTGGACCGTGCACGGTCAATCAAGAAAACAATTCGAGGCGAGGTCACAGGAGACGCAGGACCTGGCGAGGCGAGCCCACTCATGACTCCACGACGAGTGCCAGTGCCTGGGCCACAAGCAGCTGGTGGTGGGAACTCGGTCTCCAGCAGCTCCAATTCGCTTTCAGTCAGAGTGAGGAGGTCCTGGCTGCTCTGATTACTGTGCTCCTTCTCGAGCTCTTCCCAAATCGTTCCTTTGATCGCTTCAGCCTTCAGCTGCTGCCAATAGAAAGAGCGTGTTTTAGCCTTGATAGCAGGCTTGATAGCGATAGAAAGATGAGCTCTACGTGCTGCAGTTGTAGGAGCCGGGGGAGGAGTCGGAGTAGCTGGCGCTGCACTGGGTACGAATGCGTCGGGTGTATCAAGGAGGTCTCCTTGCAGACCTGCCATCCTCATCTTGGCCTTGACACTCTCAGCTGGTGCCCCCATTTCCAGCAACTTGAAGAACTTTGCATACGCAGGATCATCTTTAATCTTTACTTGTTGAGGCTGTGCAGCGGCTTGGTTATCTCCACTGGATACATCAGCGTCCGGAGTGTCAAGGAGTTCTGGTTTTAGTCCTGCCATTTGCATTTTTGCTTTCACAGACTCGGTAGGTGCACCCATGGACAGAAGCTTGAAAAACTTGGCATACGCAGGATCGTCTTTCACCTTCACAGCAGCGTCAGCAGCTTCAACAGGGGTATTAGCATTGGGCAACGAGGCATCGGGAGTGTCCAAGAAATCGGGATTGAGACCAGCCATGCGCATTTTAGCTTTCACCGACTCGGCTGGGGCTCCCATCGAAAGTAACTTGAAGAACTTGGCGTACGACGGATCGTCCTTCACTTTGACTTGAGGCTGCGATGCAGAGGCATCAGACGCACTCGCAGGCTTCAATGGGGCGTCAGGAGTATCCAAAAGTTCTGGTTGAAGTCCTGCCATTTGCATCTTTGCCTTGACAGATTCGGCAGGAGCCCCCATCGATAATAGTTTAAAGAATTTTGCATACTGTGGGTCATCCTTCACCTTAGTCTGAGGTTCAGATTGGGGAGTTGCACGACTTGTAAGCAAAGCTCGAGGGTTGGATGGGGCTTTAGGCGGTGGTGTGGAGGCGGAGGGTGCCCTATTCGTTGGCATCTCTGCATCTGGGGTATCCAAGAGTTCACTATTCAAACCAGCTTGGACCATTTTCGCTTTGACTGCAGCAGCAGGAGCCCCCATAGACAGCAGTTTGAAGAACTTGGCATAGCTAGAATCATCTTTTACTTTCGCTTTTGCAAGAGCAGAAGAAGCTGGAACAGGTGACGATATCTTCGGACTGGGACTGTCAAGTAATGCTGGGTCCAATCCCGCTTGAGTCATCTTGGCTTTCACAGCAGCTAGAGGAGCCCCCATCGAGAGTAACTTCTTAAACTTGGTAATGTCTGGTCTGGACGATTTCCCCTGTTGTGGAGGTGCAATTGTGGGCTCTTTGACTGCCACTGAAGTCAACTTCTGGCCCAGTAAGTTATGGTCTAGTCCTGTCACGCGTCCAGTAGCATCTTTAGAGCCTGGTGTCGCTTTCTCCACCGGCTTTGGTGATGCCTTTGGAGTAAACCCCTGCTGCTCGTCGAGTAAGTTCGGGCTTAGTCCAGCCTGTTGCATTTTTGCGCGCACAGCTTCTCGAGGTGCCCCCATTGACAAGAGTTTACGAAACTTGGAGATGTCCGTTCCAGTGACTAGAGTCTGGACTGCGTTGGAATTATCAGTAGCGTCCGATTCCATCACCAGTGGCTTCACCTCCAAAGGTGGAACGACGGGGGTGATGTCGAGCCGAGGTAAGGTGGGAGCAGGAGGCGTCGTTGCTGTAGTTGGTGCAGCCTCTGGGTTTTGAGGTTCCGAGGGTGGAATTGTTGGCGTTTCCTTGCGAGGAGGAGACGGGAATGAAGGGAATACGGGCCGCTTTGCATCTTTCCGAACGCTGGCAGTGGCAATTGGTGTACAGGCCGGTGTCACTCCGAGTCCTGGTCCTTTTCTAGAGCTCTGGAAAAATGGTAATGATAATTTGACACCTCGTGCTGCAGGTGAATCTGTGGGTCTGCTCCATGGACTTGCAGCGCTATCAGCTCCTATAAAACTCGTAAATGATGGTCTCGAGACGGAGCTATTAGCTGGAGTGGTAGCAGACAATGACGGCAGCGAGAAATCCCCGAAACCCGAGAATAATGGTGGGCGTCCCGACAGAGGTGGCTTTGTCACGGATGATGACTCACTCAAGCTCGGAAACAACGCCATGCCTACACGTGTGAGTAAATCGGGCTCTTGATTAGCTTTCGCTTCAGCTGTTGGTTCTTTCGTGTCATCAGGACTTTGAGTTGACGAGAAGCTCTTATCCAGGAGATCAACAGCTTTGCTAGCACCAGTTTCGTCAGACAGCGTCAACGCGAGCTTTTGCATCAGATTGGTTAGCTTTTCATTGGTCTGATGGTCCAGATTCTTGGTTTGCTGCTGAAGCTGACTGAAGATGTTATCCAGCGAGGAGTACGCTGGAGATGAGGCCGCAATGACAGAACTCGCCCTAGATTCCTCGGTTTTCGTATCACTTGAAGGCGCCGTGGCTTCCCTGGTCATATCGGGATCTTTGGGAGACTCAGTGGCTTGTTTCAGCTCAGAGGTACTGGTCATATTCTCAGACACCGACAGATTTGCGCTACTCTCGTCTGTTTGTTCCTGCTCAGGGTTTGCCGCTTCGACGTCGTTCTCGCCTTGATTGCCTGCCGTAACATTATCCGTCAGACTAATCTGGTTGGCATTCAATGCATCGCCGAGTGCAAGCCGCAAGGCTCCAAGTTTGTCTCCTTTTGTTGCTTCGCCATAATTCTCAAAAAATATTTCGACTTGGGCAATCATCGACGAAGTTCGAGGAGACTGTGCCTTCGCATTGTCAGCTTGAGTTTTGAACGGCTCAAGCAGAGTGAGAAACCCGTTTGCTTGCAGATCTTCGCAAATCGAGGCTCGTTTCTTTTTATCGCGAGTGTCCATCAAGGCGTTCACAAACTTGATCGCAGCAAACTGGAGTGCAATGTCCGACTGATCCTGTTGCAGCTTGGAGACCAACGACTGGAGCGACTGGCTTGTAGACGATAACGCGTTCAGTACCGCTTCTTGGGCCATCGCGCTTTCGCGACATAGTATTCCCAATAGTTTTAGGGAGCGCAGCATAATTTCGCTCGAAGGTGAGGAAGTATAGAGCGAATAAAGCATCGGGCAGCACTCCGAAATCTTCAGGAGAGCCGAGATGCAAACGCTGCTGTTAGCGAGTACGAAGAGCGTGCTGATTATTTCGTTGCACGTTTCAATTGAAGCACCACCGGGAGCTTGTAGAGGAGCCACCAGCTCTTCGATTCCGTTCTCCGAGACAAATTTTTCAAGCCACGCACTGTGGTCACGATAATTCATGTTAGATATTTTATGCAGTATAAAAAAAACACAGCGACAGTATCGTACCCGGATCTTAGCATTATGTTGACCCGAATAGCCAGGAAGAGATCATGGACACATTTTACATCGCTGCGGAAACGTTGTACAAGCTCCACACACTCACGTGGATCCAGCCATTCCTCTGCGACGCTCCCTTGTGGGAGTTTGCTCCTGCAATGCGAAAAAGTATCAGAACGTTAGTTTGTCAAAGTCGTCTTTGTTTAATCAAGATTACCCAGTACTTACAGAAACGCATACACCCACTTGCTGCCAATTGATTCTGCCGCATTTAACTCGTCTCGGATCTCGGGGTCAGTGCAAGCAGAGAGCAAGAGTTCGTCGAAACGCAGCTGAACTTGATCCTCTGCGGGGGCTTGCGGGATCTGGATAAATAAGCATAAGTTAGTCTCCACGTTTGGCTGCATCTTATTCTTCCAAGCATGCATACTGTACCTCAGGACATCCGTCTAAGAAGCGCAAATGTACGCCTTCGCTCGAATTCAGGTTTCCCATTCTCGCTCAAGACGCTCGAATTAGATTCGTGGCCTGTGTCAAAGCTGCAATCGCGCCGCTACCACACAGAGTCCAGGTTGTGCGAGAAAAATGGCTACTGCCCAGCCGAGCACAGGCTTACTTTCACTCCGTGTCATTCACTTTGGGCACGGGACGATCCAAAGTATTTTTGCGAGTCGAAACCACCAGAAAAGACTTGTTTTCACCCCCAACCAAGGCCATGATTCGTTTCACGGGACCGTGGCGAAAATAATAGTGCAACGCAGTCAACCTTCAAGCAAGTTTTACCGTTGTGATTTTCAAGATTTGAATTGTGATCTCAAATCTTGAGAACCACAAACGGTAAAAATTGAAACTTGTCCAGTGTGCCTTCTTAGACAATACAACTCCATGTGAAGAGTCACCTTGTTGGAAAGCCGTCCCAAGCTCTGCCTGTGCACCAGAAGACCTCGGTCATGAGGTATCTGCTAGGATTTCTGTGGCCTATCTTCAACTACGTACAAGTTGAAGCGCAAGTGAGTTTGCCTGCCCAACTCTTCGCATCCTATGGTAGCAACTCGTCCACCTTTGCGTCGAACACGACCTGCAATACTTCCACAGAGTTTTACGATGAATCTGCTCTCGGGTGCAGTCAATGCGTCATTGCGAACGGAGCATCCACACTTGCAAATGCTTGGCTGGTAAGGATATCGTTAGTTATTTCACATTGTCTGGTGTTTTGTAAGATTTGAGTTTTCGACGTGTGCAGATTCCAGACAACAGTTCACGAATACCTGGGTTGGCTACAGCCTGCACTTGCGAGTACGTGAACCACTATCGTACGAATATCTTCACATCTCACGCATCCAATGTATTTAGTCAGGACGCTATCTGGAAGACACGAAAAGAGTCTACGTGCGAAATGATCTGGCCTGTGCCTTGCAGTCTTCAAGTTTGTACTGCGTGTCCGTCAGACCAAGTTCCGTCTCGGGACTCTTCAAGATGTATATCATGCGGTAATTCCACACTCGGTATCCACGAATCAATACGCGAATGCAAGTGTGATGCCAACTCCATCGTCCAAGAAAAAAGCGAGGTACGGTTAAGAAATCTTTATCATAGCGATTCAGGGAGTTGATCAAGTGCTTGGTGTAGAATGGCAGCTATCTGGACTCAAAGGAGTGCGTCGTTTGTACCGACAACACAGTCGCCGACAGTTTAACCAACACGTGCGAAGCCTGTCCAGATCCTGTGATGGTCATTGCTGCTAATAACTCCATCTGCACCTGTCCGAGTGACTACCAACTGGTCACAAGCTCGTTCATGAGTGTCCAAAAGTGTGTTCGGAAAACGCACATCAACTTGATCAGCTCCAAGATTACGCTCGACAATGCCAAAGAAATGACCTACTCTGCTTTCCTGAAGGAAGAAACAGGCAGCTCGAATTCAGTTGTTTCCGTCGCTAGTGCTGTGCTTGACGACATTTTTCTGCCTGCCACCACTGCGTGTTACTTTTACCAAAGCGAGAAAGACATCGTCTCGTGCCAAGCACTGGGAAACCTCTGCGCTCTGCAGCATTTTGATCCTCAAGCACCTTCCTGTGTTGTTTTCGATCTGATTCAGCGCAGTGGCCGATCGACCACAGTCAACAGCATCAATGGGTGGTTTACGACGTTGCCATTCTTAAGCTATCGGTCGGTAGCATCCAGCGTGGTTCAGACTCCAATAGAAATGAAGGTATATCGCTGTTATCCTTGCGTGAGAAGTGGTTGAGAACTGATATTGAGCCTGTTGTTGGCGGTAGATGACATCTGACGCGGCATCGAACGAAGGCATCGATCATCTTGAGTTTGTATTGGCCAGCTTCCACGTCAATGGCACGCTGATCGGCTTTCGACCGTTGACAAACGAGCTTGCGTATTGCCAACCAGGCAGCATCGGCGTGACTGATTCACCTTCGTGGATGCGATTTGGAGTGAGCGCACTATCAGAGTATTCGTGTAACCTTGAGGCGTTGCAGACTTCCAAACTTATTCTCCATGAGCTTTTCTTGGTCGATCAGACGAAGAGAAATGGAGAAGAAGGGAAGTTCATTCCAATTCCCGTCAAGAACTTAAACTATCGTGACGACATTGGAGTACTCGTCAATCAGGATAGAGACACTGCAAACGATTTTCTAAGCCACCGCTTCTTCTTTTACGATGTTCAGACGGGGATTCCAGTTGATGAGACCTCACCGAAGGTGATTCGATACGCCGAAACCATCACACTCACTGTCAGAACACAAGCCTCCGACCCGCACTTCATATATGTCCCACAACTGACGATAGTGTACATCGACACGCAGAGCCCCAGATCCGTTGCAGTATCGCTTCGAGTCGCGTACACCTCCGACACAGACGAGTTTTGGTCATTTGCAAAGGCTCTGTACACCGTGGGGTGCGTCCTTGCAGGATGTCGAGTTCTCCTTCAGACGTTCAACTGGTACCGACGTAGTATCCGGAACGAAGTCGTGGAGAATGCCATGTGTCAGATTCTATCGACCATGGTCAGCTATAGTGCATCCAGTTTCGCTCCAGTCTCATTCGCAGTCATGTTCGTAATGTGCAGCTACTTTTTCATGGTCTTCAGACTCCAGTCAAGCACTGTTCTCATGCTTCCGGAGGTGAATTTCGATCCCCTAGCAAGAGGCGTCGATGAGTACTATCCCTTCCGGGTGCTGCTCCCTTTTTCCTTCTTTTGCCAACTGGTTTCAGTGTTCCGTCACGTTTATCGTCAAGCTCAATTACAGCTTTTCTTTGTTGATTGGGAGAAACCTCGAGCTACCGTCATGGATATCGATTCCGCCAAGCCAACGCACGCGTCAATCAGCGTGTGGCGTATGATCTTGGTCGTCAATGAGTGGAACAAGCTGCAAACTGCTCGAAAGACTTCGCTGTGCTTTACGCTTGTGTTCGTACTATTTCTTCTGTACGGCTGCAACTTGAGAATGCTCTCGCTTCCAGTTCCAAGGGCACAAATCCAATACGTCACTCTCACAACGACTGCTGCCTCCACAGATGCTGCTGATCACCAGATGAATCCGTACTTACGCTTCGCCAACGTCTCGATCTGGTGGCTTATCGTGTACGTGGGTCAAAGACTCTGGAAATGGATGATCTTTGAGCGATACATCGATGAACCGCGCGAGCAGCTATTTATCGATCTGTGCACGGTATCAAAGGTGAGTTGCCTGTTTCTCGACGAAACATATCACGGTTTTTATCTGCATTGTCGATCACCACATCCATTTGCCGACGGGAGCATGAGAGAACTGGTGGATCAACTCAAACAGGAAGAAGCGGGCCTCACAGCCGGCCGACATCTCGACTCCACGTTCCCCAATTGTCAAACTTTTGAAATATTTGTCACTCGAAAATGGAAACGCAAGTTTCGCAATTTGTACTCGTCGGTGCGAGGTGATAACCCCGTGGATGGACGTGGTGGCGGCGGTGAAGGATTAATCCAGAGATCATTCTCTCCAAAAGGACCGTCCACACTGCCGCTGAAAGGCACCGACTTGAAGCGCCAGAACGGTATGGTGACAACTGAAGCCATGGTACGTAATGCCGAGCAGCTCCGGGGTTTCTTGCAGTCGTTTATAGAGAACCAGAACGACAGATATCGCTGGAGGATATACCGTGCCCACACTTGCCTCACAAGGCTCCTAGATATTCCACCGGACATGTCGTTCAGCAAGCAGTCTCTGTTTTTGCCAGGTACGTCGTATCCATCATCAATCCAGCATCTCAGCGCTAACTCCCTACCTTGGGCTTGGACAGACACTGACTCCAAATTTGCTAAAGCCTCACTCCTCCTTGGGATCGAGAATGATCTTATGTTGCTGGATCTGCTAGTACGAACGCCGCTTGCCAGAATCTTTATCTTGCTTCAATCTGGAACTGACCGCTGTACCTTGTGTCTATATCAGTGCTTCTGCTTGTTTGACCTGTGGGTTGGTAGTCACGCGATTTCTGCTGTGGCGACGTATGCACTTCAGATTGTGTTGCTGTCCACCCGCGCACATGTCGGCAGACGCAACATTGTGAGAAGTACGCTTGTAGATGCACGCTTCCTAATATAAAATACACCAGCACTTCTGTAATGACACAAAATCAAGAACTCTACACTTGGCAGCTGTCACAAGCATAAGTAAATGTCATTCATGGTCAACACAGAAGCTTTGCACGACGACAAAACCATCTTCAGTCCGCGAACTGCATCCGTCGAGCCCAGTCGAGCTCGCTGCTGTCTTCCGAGACTACTGTAGACCAGCGCAAGGTGGCAAACGTCGACGGTAACGCTGCATCTGCGTGGGAAGCATCGAATTCTTCCTTGCACAACTCCATCATCTGCTGGTTCTCGGCAGAATCTTGCTCTTCGTCATGTTCTGTTTCACACAAGCTCGGAACGCACGCAGTGATGAGGTACGTGCACAGTGCAGGCTCGTCAACCTTCTCCAGCGACAGCTCTTTGGGTCGGGACTTGCAGCACGTGTACACCACTTTGGTACTGCGCAGTTCGCCGTTCTCATCGCAGTGCTGGCCGCCTGCAAAGTACTGCACAACATCCGTGTCGGCATACGCAGTGTCTTTCTCCTGTGCGTCAGGCACGTAGATGCCCATGCTCCAGTCGCTCGGACGGGATCCGTCTGGTTCTTGGTGGAACTGACGGACCTCTTTCTTGTAGCAGACTTCGTAGGTCCACCAGCCTGCAGCAGCGAAGAGACAGCGGCCTTCCAGCTCCTTCCTCACGATCTGAGCCTTCCTTTCCATCTCCGCCGTGGATGCGAGCAGATTCTCCGTTGCTCTCTTGGTCGTGATGGACTCCACCAATTGTGTGTTGATACACTGTTGCAACTCGTCGTGGTAGAACGCCCACCCGATGTGTCTCTTGCAGCTATTACAGCGAATGTCTCGCCAACTGTAGTCATCGAAGACCGTAGCCTTCTTGGAGAAGACCTCACCCTCCAGTCCCAGCACCTTCTTGAAGCCCGCTAGCTCGAATTCAGCCTGTGAGAATAGGCGCATCACATTTAACATTCATTGCATGGTACGGGGGCTCAAAGCTCTGGCGTACTGTACCCTGCTGGGGTTCACGAAGGTGAAGAGCTCGGCATCATCGCCCAGCACAGCCTCGTGGCGACTGCCCACGGCTTTGGTGGTGTCGTGCAGGTCGATGAAATCCCTAAATTACCAGCAGAAATGTCTTAGAACCAGCAAAATAGAGTGCCAAAGCGATGATGAGGGACAGTGCGCACTTCTTCAACGCGACGGGGGCGCCACATGAGCGACAGCGCACCACGACGCCGTCGTCTTCTAGATCGTGACCGAGGTGACTATGCTCCGCTAGTTCCAGCGCGTGTAGATCCTGCGATGCCAACGCTTCAGCCGCCACGGAGGCCACGCAACCCAGCGCCAGCACCAGCACTAGTAGACTACGTGGCATGTTGATTGGGATTAAATTGTGATCTGGACCACTTTTAGTCCTTTGTACTGACAAAAACGTAGTTTCGTTCAAAACTTCATTTTTCAAATGTTTTAACGTTAAAAAAAAACGTCAGCTTCTGCCTACATGTATTCGACTCAAACTCTCGTGCACCAACTTCATCTGCTGCGGTTGAATCCAGCCCGACATCCATATTCGGCTACAGAGCCATGCAGCTGACAGCTTTGTCCAGCCGTCGTGATTTTTAGCCTTAATGATCATCAGTCTTCAATGGTGTTCTTCTTCTTTTTCCTCTTCGCCTCCTGGGCCTCCTGTCACTTTGTCGAATCGGCTGATACGATCCATCTCGCTGCCCTTCCAGTTTCTCCAGACCAAGCCGACGCTCACGGCGAGTACGATACCAATCGTAATATCCTTCAAAGGAGAGATCATAACGGGGCTGCGCTTGACTGTTGGTTGTTGTCTCGACAACCGGTAGAAGTTCTACCGTAGAACTGCAACTAACTGTAATGTGTAAAAATACGAAATTCATCTCTTTTTTTTTAATTTTGACTCGATTTGAAAATCACCCTGTGGCACGGCAACCAGGGGCGATGCCAAGCTTGGTGGTGAAAAAGTGAGTTGGTCAGAGTCGAGGGCATCTAACACAGCGAGTTCGGTAGGTATCAATACCTGGGTTTTTTCACCATTTACGTACATTCGTGTTTGTTTAAATTGTCACTATATTTTTCACTTTTTAGTCGTGAGCTCCACGTATACATTGGAGCTGCCAGCCTCTTATTATTCGTTCTTCGCTAAGAACGCCCCAGTCAGTCAGTCGTAAGCACATGTAGTGATGAACTATAATACATGTGCTTACGACTGACTGACTGGGAAAAATCGGGACATATTTTTTTAAGGTTATCTGAGAAATTCTAGTTTCTAATTTCGGGAACTAAAATTCGGGAACAGATGCCCGAATTTAAGCTGTTCGAAAATAAGAGAAGTTGTTTCTGGATACCCCAGTTGCGATCATGGCTCGAGGCCAATCTGGCGGAACGCAGTCGAGCTCCCATAGGGATATGAAGGTGTTTCTGCGCAACCGCATGTGGCGCGATCACTGGTACGTGCTAGTATCCGTGGGCGTGATCGTGGTGGCGCTCTTCGGCTCGGCGTTCCTGCAGTTCTCCACTTCACAGGACCACGTGTATCGGCTCGAGGTGACGGACTCGAAGCTAATGGAGCGCGTATTCCGCTCCGGAGAACCCTGGGTGGTGCTATGCTCGGGTCCGAACGACGTGCTGCCCGAGGTCTTCGACAAGGTGTCGCCGCGTCTAGCGGGTAAGAGCTTCGTGGGTGTGTTGGACTGCAAGCAGAAGCTGCCGGCATCGGGCAAGTCGGTGTTCAAGCGCTACGGAATCAAGAGTAGCATCTCGCCCACGGTCTTTACAGTGGCCAACGGGGAGAAGCCCAAACAAGTTTTCCTCAGCTACTTACAGTCGGCTGCAGCATTGGCTAAACATGTCAAGGCACGGACCAAGAAGAGCATGCAGCAGGTGCAGAACTCGGCGCAACTGGAGGCCCGTTGTCTGTCCAGGTCCAGCTGCGTGCTCTTCCTGCGTGGTCAAAGGTTCCAGCCCCATGAGAAGCAGTGGATTGACGATCTCATGCACAAGCATCGCACGCTGAGCTTCGCCTGTATCGACGCGACGAGTTTGAAGCTGTCGCTCGAGAACATGCTGCCAGATGCTCAACGTGGAGAACATCGCATGGTGCTCTTCCGGCGCCAGCGCGACCCTGATACGCACAAAAAGGTGCTGGCGGCCAAAGCATTCCGTGGTGAAGTGTTTGATGCCGTGTCTGTGGGGGCGTTCCTGGACGACTCCGCCCATGCAGATTCTCTCAAACCGTTGGAAAAGTCTCTCAAAGTGTTGCATCGAAAGAAGAAGAGTCAGGCATCGCAGCCAGAGCAGTCGGGAGATCGCGAGCGCAGACGTCCCAAGCGTCCCAAGCGTAGGCATCATAATCATCACAAGAACCGCGACGCAGAGGAGAAGGACGACGCCTATTACTTCCCACAGCACGTGGATCGGGAGGAGGGCCAAGAGGGATCGAACGATGACGTCGAAGAGGAGGAAGACGTGCTGGACCTCGACGACGATACTGATGAAGAATAGAACTGCGGTAAAGCGAAAATATCAGTACGAGTTACTACCGGCAACTCACCAGCAGCAAGATACATGGTTCGTGCTTTTCATCCATCCTAACAGAATCACGCGACGCATTGCTTCTTACGGGTGTTGCCTTCCACTTGAGCAACCTTCCTCTTACCGCACAGCTGCGGCGCTAAAGGAACTTGATCTGCGATAAGCAGTTTCCAGCTATCGGTCGCAGCTGCCGGCAGCGCCACCTTCTTGCAGGGTGGTTCAAGACGCCGATTCTGATGAGCAGAGCGATTCCGACGCTTGCCCAGCACACGAGTCGATGGTATCTCCATGACAGCTTGAAGACGTTGACGACGAGAAGCACCGAAGATTCCGGAGGCTTCCGAGTTCGATCGCTCAAGTAGTGATCGGAGGGCTGAGCTGCCAGCAGAGTACCGACGCTTGCGGCCCTCGACGCCCTGTGTCACTTGCTGCAGTGATGACAACCAGTCGGGCGACGTGTACTCTTTCAGGCTGACGTAGCCGTCTCTAGTTTGCGGAGGTTTTCCGAGGAATTCAACGAATGCGGGGCAGTTTCGAGCGGTGGGGTGGTTCTCAATCCACTGCAGCAATGCCTCAAACTTATTGCGTCGCTCTTCTAGCACCGCCTTGGACGATGACACGCGCCAGAGCAGGCCGACTAGCGCTGGCGAGATGTACTCTTTCACTGGGAATGGGGGTAGGCTGTTGGTGGCGCCCTCCGAGGCTGCGACCACGACGCGAATCTGCTCGTACAGCTTCAAAAAGTCGTTGTAGCGCCTCAAAATGGAGTAGTGCTCGACGTCCGTCGTTTCTGGTAGCGACTCGGCATCGCTGGACCTGTCGTCACCATCGTCGCTCTCGTTTTCGTCGATAAACGTCGATAGGAGCTCCTCTTCGTAGACGGACACGTCCACTCGGTAGTACCAGACGCCAGTGGCTGGGGCCCGCGAGAAGCTATCAATCGCGAGGCCACGTCGAGGCCGTCGCGTGGCCTCGACCAACTGCTGCTCCGTTCGGCTGCTGCTGTTGGCTCTAGCTTTTGTCATACACCAGCGATTGGCAATTGTCGGTCGAGAAATCAACCTCCAGGACAGAGTGCTCTGCTCAACGCGGAGGATTTTCAAGAATGGCAAGTGACTTCGAAGTCGAATGCGTGATTGCCACCCAAACAATCAGACCAGTGGGATATCGAGTTTGTGGTTTGCAGCCACGAGAAAATCAAAACTTCACCACGTGGTGCTGGGACAGAAGTTATAACCAGGCTCTTGCAATTGCAAACACATTTATTTGCATGTTATACACAGCGATGCCTGGTAAGTCCATGGACTGCATCTGGTAGACACCGCACTTGTACTCCTGCACATGCCGGAGGGTGACTTGCCTCGCCAGCGCGACGGAATTGCATAGATTCCTCTTCCGCAGCGTACCCACTTCGAAAGAAATCAAGCACTCTGCACTTCAACATAGCCAGCCAATCACAGGAAAGTAGCCGCTAGCGATCTGTCTATACAAAGCGACGTTGCACCCGTTAGCTGCGCGAACTTGTGGTATATTGTCTAGCTGGTAAAATGGTCGATGCAAGCAAGTCCAGTCACGCCGTGACAGCGTTGCTCTCACAATGGGCAGAATGCGGGCGCCTCTCGTACAAGTTCTACGTGACGGTCGTCGCCAGCGGTCGAGATGGTAAGCCTCGCATGATGGCCACCTTCAGCAAGCCCACAGCTCAGACACCTGCCCCCAAGGCAGTGGCACGGCTCTACTTTCATCTGAGCACAGACCACCAGCGAGTGCGCGGCTTCACGGTGGAGCAGGACCCGCACTTCCACGACCTCGAGGCCGTCAAGTTTGATGAAGCGGTGCTGGACCGCGTTATTCGACGCAAACTACAGCTGCAGGGTGCGCAACTCGTTGATCTCAGTGACGAGTTCGCCTCCACACGAGTGCCGGCGGTCATACGCGCACGCGAAGAAGAGCATCGTCAGCACGAAAGAGAGGCCGTGGAGGAGTATCTGCTGGAGCAAATGCAGCACAGCGACTCATACAACGATGGAAAACTGCTGGTCGAGGTGTTCCGTGAGACTGTGGATGCGCTGGAGCTGAATTCACGTGTGGCACCGCGCGAAGTATTGTTAGCGCTTGTCGCTTCAGACCGAGACGACATGATATCGTACGGCGATTTTGTATCTATCGCTGCAGACGTGATCGATGCAATGGTTGGAGCTGGCCAAACTGACGACCTGCGTGTGGACGAAGAGGACGCGGCGCTAGATGCGTTTGAGGTGGTGTCGGCTCGCCAGACCCACTACACTGTGGAAAAGTTGACCGCACTCGTGGAGGCGCACGCAGAGCGCGTTGCTGTGGCAACCAAAGCAATGGCTGCCCGTCGGGTTGCAGCCGAAATTGAAGCGCAGCAGGATACAACGACTGCCATCCTGGAGGAGACCAAAGAGAACGAAAACGAAGACGACGAGGAGGGGCAAGAAGTTGCAGAGGCTACTCTAGGGGCGGAATCTACTGCTGGTGACGTAGCTGAAGACGATGAGAGCTTACAGGAAATATCTCACTTTTCCGATGGCCATCGTAGGTCGTCAGCTAAACAACACCCTCGGATGACCCGGTACCAGTTGCGATCTCTCCTTGAAACACCACAGCTACTGCTTAGTGAAGCGGAGATCAACCTCACGCTAGCTTTGGCCGAGACGAAGGCCAACTCCAACGGTGTCGAGGAAGTTCTCTGCGAGAAGCTGGCGCCGCTGCTGCGCCGGGTACGTCGCATGATCTTCCGCTTCCAGCGCAAAGGCTTCATCGACCGGACTGAGAAATACTTGCTGCACCAGTTCCAAACCTTTGAGAAGCGCAGTTTGCAGGGTACATCAAAACACTTGAAGCAACGCTTAACGCAGAAGGACGTGAAAGGGGCGATGAAGAATATGCAGAAGCTGTTGCTGTCGCCGTATCAACTAATGCAGCTTGTTGCACTGACCGAAGAGCGGCCTGGTGAAGCTGAACATGTAGTGTACTATCAGCAATTCATCCCACGCATGGCACAGCACCTGCGAGAGCTAGTGAACGTGGACACCTTGGCCGAAAGGTCTACTGCGTTGCATGAAATGGGTGTCTGGGACTTTGATACGGTGGGTCTACCGAGTGAAGATGTTGTCAAGCAAGCAAGTTTTGCCTGCTTTGCCAGCTTCGATAAGACGCAACTTGGTGCTATCCCGATTGGAGACTTCCACACAGCTCTCCAACAACTTGGCCAAACTCACGGCTTCCCTGTTGGGGCAATGATGGAGATGAAGCAACTGAGTGTCCTGTCAGACCCGAACGGCAGTGGGCGTGTGAATTACGCCCTTTTCCAGCACCTTATGTACCCTTTGACGCTATTTCTTCTGCAGGAACGGGAGTTAGCTTCTGCGAAGGAAACCTCGCGGGGGCGATGTGTTGGGCAGGAAATGAAAAGTTAACCAACTTGTTTGACTGAATCCAACACCACACTGGAATTCAGGAAGGATGAATAACGAAGCTTACCAAATCATTGAAAGTACTTCAAGTACTTTTAGTCAGTTTGACAAGAACATAAATCCAAACTAATACTTCGTACTAACGCTAGCCACCATTTGGACTGGATTGCCTGCGCGAATTCACCTTATATTACGCTGAAAGAGTCGTAGCATTAGCTCTGAGAGTTCATTTCCGCACGTGCCGAGTATCCCGCTTTCGTACGCTGCATGAACAAGCTTATCCTAGTAATCCAGGAAGCAACCTGGTAGCCAACAATCGCGTACCAGTACGTAGTACATGTGCGTACTAATACCAGTGCTGCGGTGTGACCCGCCGAGCATATTCTACCACCCAAAAGTTGTTGATGATCATAAAGTTTACGTAAGGAATGGTTGGTTCAACTTGCGCTACAGCACAGGGTACAGTTCGAACTCCTCTTCCGGTGAAAACAAATCTACTACTAGTATAATGAAGCGGGCTTTATCTACTGTACTGCACGACTTCGTTCTGTAACTATTTGACTAACTTACATGTATTCTAACCACTGCTTGATCAACAGATTGGAGACAGCTATCTACATAGAGAAACGATCCACTAAATTGTACGATCCTCGCATGGATGACAATTCCTTAACATCCTCGACGTGTTGAAAACCGAGACACTTCTGAGATCGATCGCTCTCTCCGAGATTGAACTGTCAGGTTGCTCGTGGAATAACGACGTCTACGGCTTTCCACCCCCTTTGTCGTCTGCTGCAGCGATGATAGCCAGTCAGGTGGTGTGTACTCCTTGAGGCTGACGTAGCCATCGTGTGACTGTGGTGGTTTCCCGATAAAATCGACGAATGCATCGCAGCTTCTGGCGACGGGGTGGCTCTCAATCCATTGCAGCAATGCCTCGAACTTGGCGCTTCGATCGTCCAGGATAACCTTTGAAGAAGATTTACGCCGCAGCATACTTTTCAGTGCTGGAGAGATCAATTCCTTAGCTGGGAATGGAGGGATGCTGCTTGTGATGCTCTCCATAGCAGTAACCACGTCTCGAATCTGCTCGTACAGCTGCAGGAAGTCGCTGTAGCGCCGTAGAATGGAGTAGTGCTCGACGTCTGTGGTTGACAGCCAGGAACCGCTCGATCTGTCGTCTTCAGTAGAGCTGTCATCGCTGACACCGTCATCGATAAACGTCGACACCCGCACTTCTTGGTAGATGGACACGTTCACGCGGTAGTACCACGCACTTGTAGCTGACGGCTGCGAGACCTCGTCGATAACAAGCTCGCGTCGTGGCCCATGTGGGGCCTTGGTCAACTGCTGCGACGAGTAGGTGCTTGTTCTCATGGCAAGTACGTTTGGGTGAAGTGAAGGTCGAATGCACCACACAAAGAATTTTGAATAATGACAATTACGGATGGAGTGGCAAATACTTTAACACTGAACAATCAACTTTGGCCGACAAAACAATCAAGTAGGGAGCGTATGTTTTAAGGTGATTCGGGTGAATTGAAGTGTTCGATATGAATTGGAAAGAACACACAAACGCAGGCTGTGACGCGATTCTCTTCCCAATGCCTTATTAGGGAGCATTGTGGTCCCAGGTCATCACTAGAATGATCTAACGTTAGTTCGCCTACTGCTTTTCGTGCAAATCGCGCACGTGGCGTTACCTCATTATTTCGGACTAGTATGAAATTGCTTTCACGTTGTTGGTTACGCTGACTGCGCCAACACACACAGGCATTGCTGTGCACCACCTGACACCGAAAGCGTGTGTAGCCATTTTTCAAAAATACTACTTCGGAGTACATGCACCTTCAATATGATCAGCCAATGAGAGGCGACCGAGTCGTTACGCCAGCAAACACACAGCTTACATCGCTTGGGCAATGTCGCGCGGGTGTGCACATGCAAGTTATGTTGCCTGAATGCGGCGAAGAAAACTATCCCCAAACACAGCAGTAGCCAAACACTAAAAAACACTATTATTGGATGCGCTGACCTCGCCTGTGCGAGTATCATTTACAGCTACACGTACTCTCCACCGGAGACTCTCCAGTGGCACTGACTCCCGCAATGGTCGTTGCGCCGGGCTGCAGCAAGTTGTCTAAAACTCAATCCCTCTACATGTACACCATTAGCATTCCGGCGCGAGATCAACGTGCGATAGCTGCCAAGACAATTAAGGAGACCATCACTTATTGGCAGTATGTTGACGAAAGCCATCGCAAGCACTGCAATACGGTACTGCTCTTGCCAACACAAACCACAAGGTGCAGCGGTTGCGGATAAAAAATAAACCACCATAGCTTGCTAGTAGCGCGCAGAAGTTGCCACATGCATTGATAGGAGCGCCACTCCAGTGGCCAGTCTTGAAGGGCGTATCGGCCTTGGGTACTGACGTCGCACGCAGCAGTGTGTGCCTCGCCATTTACAGCGACGACCGCAGTGCATGCATGAACTGTCTGCTTTCAAATATGGGAATTAGCAGCGCCTGTACACCCGAAGACCTCGATTCAGTGCTGGCCCAGCACCGGCAGCGCACATCCAGCTGTGAGGCCATCCATGGAATCCCGGTGCTCGTCGGTCCGACTCCACAGCGATTGCTTGCCGCCACGCACGAGCGGCGAGCGTGCCGAGCAGCCATTGGCTGCAATCCACCATCTTCACCCTTCGACCCACCACTCGCCCGGTCTCTGCGGCTTCAATCGGCCAGAAACCTTGCGGGGCCTGCGTGGGCCGGGCATCGTATCTTTGCTGCCTAAACCCAAAAGTGGCTGGCGCTCAGCGCTTCCTCGGCGTTGGCGGCGGTGGTATGGCAACAATCGACAAGTGCCCAACAGTGCGCAAAACTCCACAGAGATCAGAGATCAGAGATCAACAACGCCTTCGGCGCCAGCAAAATGGAGTCCATGACGGCGGTGAATGTCGCGAGTTCCAGAAGGTTGAAGCAACGAAAGATACCGTCTGCATGGGGTTTTTCATTTAACCTTGAGGTTTTTTGAGGTTTTATCATTTCTGAGTCGGATACTGCCGCACAAGGACAGGCATACGGACCCATTTTCGGGGCAGGAAGCCCATTCTGTTGCAGACCTCAACTTTGGCAAGTGCGCCAGCAGCAATATCGTCCAGGGCTGTGTGCAGCTCGCCACGATTGTGGCCAGTCAGAGCAGAAACTACCCTGGCATTCGCTCTTGCAAACGCCGTAAGCCACTCGCTCTGCCGTAACAGCAATCGTCTCCGAAGCCTACGATAAACAGCTTTCGATCGCTTTCTATCGCGAGACCCCTCTCTCTCTCGTACCACTGGCATGGTACACGAGTCTCGAATCTGGGACGCAGCGTTGGCCAACGCGAACGGCGCGATATCGGCCCACGGTGTGCGCACTACGCACTGCGTAGCATCGGATTGTCGCCTGTTGTTGGCGTCCTGCAGCTATGCCTGTAATCAGATGTCCGATAAAGCCCAATGTTGCTCTCGTGCCGGTGAGCGCTGACAACGGCGTCGATGAGGCGGGCAATTTCCGCCGTCGAGGCCGCTTCAACTTGGTCCATACAAATCTTCATATACTTATCGGAGCCCATTTCAGCGTATCCAAGCCTGCCCATTTTCGACTGATGGGCATCAAATCTTTGCCTGATCGAATCAGATGCCAAGGTGGGAAGGGAACAGCAACCACGGCGTGAATGTATACCGCATAGAGAGAGCAAGTGCTGGGATCTTCCCTGCAAGACCAACGGCCACCGTTGGTTCTCCAGGCATTTCGGATTTTGCCTCCTTATCCTGCTTTGTTGGTGAGATCATGGCGGAAGCTTTCGAAGCCTACGCCTACATTGTGGCCGCGGGTGTCTTCGGCATCCTGTTCGCGGCCTACCTGTTCTGGGAAGTGTCCAAGGTCAAGGTGACTCGTCGTGGCGATGGCTACGCGCTGCTGGCGTCGGAGGTGCGCCACCAGACTGCCGACCGTCTATTTGAGATCTTCTGCGCCATCCAGGAGGGCGCTCGAGCCTTCCTGCTGGCTGAGTACACGCTGTGCTTCGCCTTCATCATCGTCTTCGGTGCCGTGGTGCTTGTGCTCACGTCGTTCGTCAACAAGGACGGCAAGCAGTTCGACTGGCTCTTCGGTACGTTGAACGCCACGGCTTTCGCTGTTGGCGGTCTCACCTCGATGGCTGCTGGCTACATGGGAATGATGGTGGCTGTCTACTCGAACGCCCGTACCACGGTCTCGGCCATGAAGGAGGGTGCTCGCGGCTGGCGCGACTCGTTCAACACGGCGTTCCGTGCTGGTGCCGTCATGGGCTTCGGACTGAGCTCCATGGCTCTGCTGGTGCTGTTCATCCTGATCAAGGCTTTCGAGACCCAGTACCCGCTGTCTACTGACCACAAGAAACTGTTCGAGGCCATTTCGGGCTACGGTCTGGGTGGTTCCTCCATTGCCATGTTCGGCCGTGTGGGTGGCGGTATCTACACCAAGGCTGCTGATGTCGGTGCTGACCTTGCCGGCAAGGTCGTGGAGAACATCCCCGAGGATGACCCGCGTAACCCCGCTACCATTGCTGACAACGTCGGTGACAACGTCGGTGACGTCGCTGGTATGGGCTCGGACCTTTTCGGCTCGCTCGCTGAGGCGACGTGCGCGTGTCTGGTGATCTCGACCCAGAGCCCTGAGATCATTGGTGCTGGTTGGCCCGCTGTTCTCTTCCCGTTGGTGATCACCGCTACGGGTATCTTCGTGTCCGCCATCATCAGCTTCCTCGCTACACACGTGTGGCCTGTGAAGAAGGAGAAGGATGTTGAGCTTGTGCTTAAGGTGCAGCTGTTCGGGTCCACTCTGCTCATGACTCTTCTGATCATCCCCGTTTCCCTGTGGCTGCTGCCGTCGACCTTCTCGATCGGCACGGCGTACCAGGTGACCCCTATTCGTGCCTTCTACTGTGTTGCTGTCGGTCTGTGGGGCGGCTGCATCGTCGGATTTGTGACGGAGTACTTCACTTCGCACAGCTACAAGCCCGTGCGTGAGGTCGCTCAGGCTTGCGAGACTGGTGCCGCCACCAACATCATCTACGGTCTTGCTCTTGGTTACAAGTCGGCTATTATCCCGATCACGATCATTTCCCTCGCTGTGTACGTTGGCTTCTCTACGGCCGGCATGTACGGTGTCGCCCTTGCCGCTCTTGGCTTCCTCGGTACGCTCGCCACTTGCCTGGCTATTGATGTGTACGGCCCCATCTGTGACAACGCTGGTGGCATTGCCGAGATGGCGGAATTGCCCGCTGAAGTGCGTGACAAGACCGATGCTCTTGATGCTGCTGGTAACACCACGGCTGCTATTGGTAAGGGTTTCGCCATTGGTTCGGCTGCTCTTGTGTCGCTGGCCCTGTTCGGTGGCTTCGTCACTCGAATCGAGGAAACGTCTATCAACATCCTAGAGCCGATCACGTTCGCTGGTCTGTTCATGGGTGCCATGCTGCCGTACTGGTTCACTGCTCTGACGATGAAGTCGGTTGGCGTTGCCGCTATGGAGATGGTGAAGGAGGTCAAGCACCAGTTCGCTACGATCCCTGGTCTTCTTGAGGGTCTGCCTGGCCACGGCCCCCCGGACCACGCTCGTTGCATTAAGATCTCGACCGATGCTTCTTTGCGTGAGATGATCCCGCCTGGACTTCTTGTCATGCTGTCCCCTATCATTGCCGGTACCTTCTTCGGTGTCCACGCCGTTTCTGGTCTGCTTGTTGGCAGTCTGACCTCGGGTGTGCAGCTCGCTATTTCGCAGTCGAACACTGGTGGAGCTTGGGACAACGCCAAAAAGTTCGTGGAGAAGGGATGCGTCTCCATTGAGGACAAGGATGGCAAGCTTATTGTGCAGGGCAAGGGTAGCGCCATCCACAAGGCCGCTGTTATCGGTGACACCGTGGGTGACCCACTGAAGGACACGTCCGGCCCGGCCCTTAACATTCTGATGAAGCTGATGGCAATCATCTCGCTGGTGTTCGGAGACTTCTTCAAAAGCATCAACAACGGCCGTGGTCTGCTGAACGTGCCCGCCGATGTCGTGTCGGTTGCTGCCGTTCCCGTTGTGGAGGTCACGGCTGCTCCCCAGCTGTAAGCTCGTTTCCGCTGTAGGCCGACTGCAAAGCGCCGGGTTGTTTTTCAGTTTGCTGTGTGGAGAAAGCGTAGCCTGCGCTGTAGAGTGAAGAAAGAAGAGGAGGAGTGCAGGACTACCTGTTCTGTCTTGTCATTTTTTTCTTAGTGAGTGTGCTTAGGTATAGCTGGTAGCTGCTGGCAATACGCTTTGCGTTTAATTTGCAAATAGAGCTTGCCGATGCACTATACTTTTTCTTTTACCGACGCTTCATTAGGCGTTTTGTAAAGTCGTGTTTAGCTGAATAGGATCTCTTGTGAGATACTGTATCGACACCTTTAAGTGAACCACTGGAGACACAGCGGAAGCAGAACGCGTTGCTCGGAAGAAGGCACCAAGTAAAATGAATATTTTCCCGGGGTGTGCAAGCTCACTGAACTGTTCAGCGGCTGCAATGCGATCATCCTTATTGTACGTCGACTGGCGAAATGTTGCTGCAAACCATCCAGGTGTTTGGATTCATACACGTACAGCGCTGCAGACTGCAATATCCTCCTTTCGGCTCATACACACACGGTATTGGAGGTGCCAGATTCGAACGCCCGACATCACCGCCTCTAAGATTCACGTACAGCCCACACAAAGCGAATACTGTCAAAGTATGCATCTCCGACGCGATATGCTATATCGAAGTCACAGCAATGCTGTAAGAAATACTTCGAAGTACTTACGTAAATTATACTAAACGATGTATTCACATACAAACCTAGATATAATAATGAGGGCGTCCGCTCTGGATAATTGGTCCTCACTTCTGTTTTTACCAGCTCCAATACACAAGATTCTCCTCCGGAATCTCTTCTAACTACTACACGTGCATGCCTTCATGCTGTCCTCCGCTGTCCTAACTCCTCTGCAAATCCTTGTTCCAACAAATACGTTTAGATGCCTGATTACACCAAAAACCGTTCAAGCATGGCAATGAGGCAAAATACCTTCGTTCGCCCCCGGACATACCGATCTGGTGATGCGGGTTGCTGGGCCTCCGATCCCTCCCTGGTCATGCTCCTATCCTAATGGAGATTGGAGCACTCAGATGGAGAATGCAGTGAATTGGGCTGCTACTTCGAAGTATATCCCGTGCTGATGCTGCCCTTCACGACCTACACAAGCGTGACGTTTGAATCCAACCAGCAGTATTTAAGTGCGCTGTGGCAGCGGCTGTCCGCTACATCGAGTGAGTGGCCTGTGCACAATCGCCACGTAAGTTTGGAACTGAGCGAGGGCCCGAAACTTCAGTTTTTGGTTTATGCTTCCCAGCACGAGTTAACCACAAGCAGTTGTATTGACACATCTAGCTGACATACCGTGCATTAATAGGCGTTTTGTAGATACATGTAGTGTATTGAATTGCCTGTGATGCTGCTTCGACTCGTGCCTTGACGGCACATTTTGACGCCGTGGTCTGAACGGCCAGTGCAGCAAGCATTCGTGTATCGACAAGCGAAGAAGCAGAATCGCGTCGGCGACATGGTTGGACTGCTGTGCCCGTGTCTTCTATCGCGCCATGGACTTCGGAGTATTGGCAGCAGGCCTGAATGCGTCGGGCGGTGGTTGAAGTGGCGCCGAAATGTGGGACTTTCAAATGTATACTTGATTTTTGTAAGCTACTCTTTCATTCGATCGATATCATCAGCGGTTGTGTAGGGGTGAGGTTGAAGTGGTGCACCCATTTTGTGTGAAACCCGTATCACCCAGAATAATCAAGGACTGCGGCAAGGCTGCTTGCACCCCTTCGGTGTATCTGCAAAAAAAGACCGGTGACCTCCGCGGGTGAAACGTCTGCTAACGTTCCATATTTCCATGAAAAACCCACGCTTGTTTTTTCGGCCGAAATTGATCTTCTTTGGGACAGTGGCTCAACCATGCGCTTCCCTCGGCGTACGTCGCCGCCAGTCGACTCGACGCCTTGGCAGCTGCTGACGTTTTCCTGGTACACCAGTCGGCGCACTCTGCAATTCACCCTAAGCAGCACAAGCGAACAACTGAGCGGCAAGCGCGGACCAAGATGAACGAGAAGGGCGAACAGACATTCCCCAACCACAAGGGCCACCCGGAGCATGAAGTCGAGCTCAAGAGCTCGTGGATGCTCATCTCCAAGACGCACCTGTACCTGGGCGCCGTGCTCGTGTTCCTCGTCGGCATGCTCTCGGGCGGCGGTTACTACTACCGCGCGTCGCTTAACCTCGCCGAGAGTCTCGGTGCCACCGCGGTAGCACAGCCGTCCAACAGCCACCCCACCGTACTCGTGACTGGCGGCCTTGGGTTTATCGGCAGCCACGTCGTGGAGGACCTGATCGCCAACGACTTCAACGTGAGTGATCCCGTTGTAGTTGCACATCTTGGAAGCTTTGCAGGGTGTATTCTGACAAACTATGTGTGTCCTTTTAGGTGGTTGTGTACGACGACATGAGCAACGGCAAGAACTTTAACAAGGATGTCTCGGCCGTGTTGGTCAAGGACATTACCGTCGTGAACGACTTCTCGTACATCGTCCACAAGGTGCGCAAATTCGCCTCCGTTTTCCCCTGTCTCTACTGTTATCCCTTCATTAGTTTCGGAACTTCACCTGACTCGTGTTGGTTGTCAATCTCAGATTGACTACATCGTGCACTTGGCTGCCGCCATTTCAGTCGAGGAGAGCACGCGTCTACCCGAGAAGTACCAGCGCATTAACGTTGAGGGATCACGCAAGGTGCTGGACTGGGCTGCCAAGAACGGAGTCAAGCGTGTGGTCGCTGCCTCATCGGGCGCTACCTATGGCACCCCTAAGGTGGAGGACCTCCCGCTGCGCGAGGATTCTGCGACTGGCGGAATCTGCGCCTATGCCACGACGAAGTTCGAGATGGAGCAACTCATGGCTCAGTTCCACGAGCAGTTCGGCCTCAAGTCGACGGCTTTGCGTTTCTTCAACGTGTATGGCCCCCGTCAGGACCCACACTCGTCATACAGTGGTGTCGTCTCGTGGTTCATGGAGCAGGCTAAAATCAACGGTACGCTGAAGGTGACTGGCGACGGTGAGCAGTACCGCGACTTCGTTTACGTGAAGGATGTGGCTCGTGCCATCCGTACGGCCATGCTTCTGAAGGACGACGACTTTGACGTGTTCAACGTGTGCACTGGTGTCAAGACCTCAATCAACGACGTTGCCGTTGCTGTGAAGGCGAAATTCGGCTCGTCGGCTGACATTACGCACATTGCGTACCGTCAAGGCGATGTGAAGGAATCGGTGTGCTCCCCTGTGAAGGCTGCCACCAAAATGGGCTTCACCGCCGGGTACGACTTCCCCACGGGTATCGGCGAGACCCGCGACTGGTTCATGACTTTGTAGGAGCCGTGAGCTGTGTACATTCACGAAGTTGCCAGCATGAGAGCTCGGTTGCTGGTTGCATTGTACGTAGAGAGCCAACATCTCCAAACTGTGGGAAGCAACAGCTCGTTCGTGGCAGGCAAGCAGATTTTGTTGATAAAGAAAAAAACGAGACAAAATAAAACAACTAAAACAACTAAAACCACAACCGTGTGTTGAATTGTTTGAGTTGTGACGGGTTAATGGAGTGAATCAAGCCTCATCATCGACTCGTTGAGTCGACGATGCAAGGCATTTTATTCACAGCAGCTCCGCCTTTCAAAAGTGACGACCCATGACGATCTTCCTGAAGTTTGTCCGGATACGTTCAACTCTGCCGACTACTACTATTGCCAATAAGCTAAGCGATGTGCTACTACCAGTGACATAATATGCATGTCCCTGGAAAGGATGGAGCGTGCCTGTACCCTACTTGCATGGGGGGGGGGGGGGCATGGTATTAGTGTTAAACACTGTCAGTGTTGCGCTAACGGGTAGGACGAAAACGATGCTCACCCATGTGAAATTTGTGTTTGCGCCTCTTCACACGGCTAGCACCACCGCCTGTCGGCGACAGGCTGTTCTTTACAAATCTTGCCACCGGCCAGCAAAAAGCATCGAAGTGAGCTGAGTTGTCTTCGCCCCAAACGCCAGTGCGCGACTTCTGCCGAGCGGGGTGAGCCTAGATCCACTGAGATACACGATGCTTCCCACGCGTCACGGCCGCAATGGCCGTCCCGAGACGAGCTGGCTGCTGCTGCCCAAGTTCTACGTGTACGTGGGGGCGCTGGCCATCTTCGCGGTTGGCGCGCTCTTCGGCGGAGGCTACTACCAGACCAGTGGCGGCCGCAGCGCCATGACGCCGGTGTTCCGTCGCTTCGCGTCCCCCAAACCCACGGTGCTAGTCACCGGTGGTCTGGGCTTCATCGGCAGTCACGTGGTGGAGGATCTGCTGGCCAACAACTTCGAGGTGGGCAGTCGAGCAGAGATAATAACCCCCCCGGATCTATGGCTTGATCGCTGACATTTGCTGCTGCAGGTGGTGGTATACGATGACATGAGCAACGGCAAGAACTTCAACCGTGGCGCGGCAGCTGTGCTGGTCAAGGATATCACGGTGGTAGACGACTTCTCCTTCATTATCCACAAGGTGCGTGGCCTTCCTTATCTTTGCGCGTGCTTGATCTTCCCCTTTAACATGGATCTCTGACATTTTGCTTCGGGCAGATTGACTATGTGGTGCATCTCGCCGCTGCGATCTCGGTGGAGGAGAGCACTCGCCTCCCTGAGAAGTACGAGCGCATTAACGTAGAAGGATCGCGCAAGGTGCTCGACTGGGCCGCCAAGAACGGCGTCAAGCGTGTGGTTGCTGCATCTTCAGCTGCCACGTACGGCACACCGCTCCCAGAGAACTTGCCGTTGAGTGAAGAGACGGCCACCGGCGGCATCTGCGCGTACGCCACCACCAAGTTCCAAATGGAGAAATTGATGCAGCAGTTCAACAAGGACTACGGCCTTCCGTCCACCGCGCTGCGCTTCTTCAATGTGTACGGCCCCCGCCAAGACCCCCATTCGTCGTACAGCGGCGTCGTCTCGTGGTTCATGGAGCAGGCCAAGATTAACGGTACCCTCAAGGTAACAGGCGACGGCGAGCAGTACCGCGACTTTGTGTACGTGAAGGATGTGGCTCGTGCCATTCGCACAGCGATGCTCTTAGGAGACGATGAATTCGACGTGTTCAACGTGTGCACGGGCGTCAAATCCTCCGTCAAGTCGGTGGCGCAGCGTATTGTGGAGAAATTCGGGTCTTCGGCTGCAATTGTGAACGTTCCGTTCCGCTCTGGTGACGTGAAGGAGTCGGTATGTTCACCCGTGAAGGCGACCAACAAGCTGGGCTTTACGGCGTCATACGACTTCTCCGATGGAATCGGCGAGACGCGCGACTGGTTCCTGTCGCTCTAAGCATGTTGCATATTCCACGAATAATTCATTTGCCCGACGACACCTTGTATCCTGCACCGTGTATGCTTCTGACCTTAGAGTTTCAACGGGGATAATTCCATTCAGACAAAATACAATGCACAAACAAAGAGAACAATTGAGTTGCCGTCGCAAGCCGCCACCAGACTGTAAGGTTCAGAAAACTGCATGTATTAATAGCGGTTGTACCTGCCTCTCATTGAGAACACTTCAACGACCTGCAACAGCGAGTCTATCCGGGCAAGTCAGATCGCAAGTGCTCTTATCCGGCGCTTTTGATGAGTCTCCCCTGCTCAGGGCCGCACAGTTTACGTTTTGTTAACAAATGTGCGATCGTCCGAACGCGCTCGCTCGTTCGCGCAAGGAATGCTGCCGTGCACCGTCGACGAATTTCGCACCAACTTCAAGATTGAGCAACATTCGTGTACCAACACGGTGTTGGCAACACCTAAGACGTTTGCGAAGTGTTCGCCGCTTTCCAAAATGTTGCCTGTGTCGATAATAATGTCGCGATTTCGCTGAGCCTTAAAAAAGCACCAGCGGCGCTTGCAGGTCGTTGTGATGGATCCCTCCCGGCCCAGACAGGTACAAGTAGACGCGCTTCGTTCGCGTTGCACCGACACAGATGGGAGAAGGCGTTTTGCGCGCTGCGTGCATGGAGTTTATCCTAGCTTCTGGCTTTCACAAGTGCTGCACTTGAAGTGCATGCATGCATACATACATAGCCCAGTGCGCGAGCAGCTCTCCCGAAAGATCCTGTCGCTGTCTTTAACAAGATGGGGGCTTCTCTTGTTGGTGTCGTAGTCTGCATTGTCAGGCTGTAGGCGAGGAATCCGTGCCGAGGATACAGCCTGTTCAACATCAAAGGCACGGTGAATTTCACGGTGAAACCACCAAGCAACTCTGGACTTTCTGGGGCAACAACAGAGAGCAGCCCATCCCACTACACGACACAAAAGTCTCCACAATTTTAACTTGACTTTACTATTGCGTCCATAATCGCCACCTCAGTTGGCCATTCTCCTCGCCACCACCAAGCAATACCGCGCAACGCCTCCTGCCATCCTCCAGTGTACGCTACTGCACCACACCTTATCCACATACTAGTACTACTTCGTGTAGCTCATACAGTGTGTTGCTGTTTCCGTGTTGTATATTTGATCACGTGCGCAGTTTTGCCGACGGCGCCACACTCCTTCGACTTCTATCGAGGCTGAGCCCCCACGTGCATGAGGCCCAACCAGAACTACGTGCTGGCAAATGCGCGACCGGATGCGCTGCCCACTCAAACGGGCGCCTTCATCTCGGTGATCAGCTGCTCCGTCATCGTCTTCTCCTTCCTCTGGAAGCGGAAATGGCGACGTCACCCGAACCCGCTCATCTACTGGAAAGCCGTCGTCGACCTGCTCTATGCGCTGCGCTTCCAGTACAACTGGGACGTCTACACGAATCCGCTGACTTGCCGCGCACTCGCCACGCTCACACAGTTCTGCACCTTCTCGTCCGAGTGCTGGTTCCTCTGTATGTCCTTCAATCTGTACCAGTGCTCCACCAACCCCTTCACGAACCTCAAGCATAATTTGCAGTGGTATCACGGCTTCTCCTGGAGTGTTGGGGTACTATTCGCTGCATTATTGTGGCTTTCAAGCGTCCAGTTCGATCCCAAGATCCACCCGTCCTGTTTTGTCGACGAGACGGTCGCCAACGAGCTTATCGTCTACTACGTCGTGGTTATTCTAGCAGTACTATGCGCAGTGATCTTCGCTGTACTGGAGACACAGACCCATCCGTTCAGAGGCATGAAGGAGGCGTTGGAAGCCAAGAAAGACGTGATTCGCAGCGCCAGGATCTTCACGGTGGCCTATATTATCTACCAGATCATCCTCATCTCGTTCTGGCTTGCAGACGTGCTGTTCCTCAGCAACCACCCGCGTGCTCTCCATCTAGTGCGTGATGCGTCATCCTTCCTCCAAGCAGCCAAGGGTTTGATTGATTTAATCATCTGGGTGGCCATTAACGGCCTGGATTGTCGTGCTGGTCGATTGCGCGATACCTTTGACAGCGATCGATACAGCGATGTTGACATTGACCTTCAGCCGCAGCTCAATGTCGCACTACGGAAGGAAGTGCTTCACTTCACGACGAGAGGAATTGTAGCAGCCTCGTCAAACACGCCCATGGTTACTGACGGTCGACGAGTGGTTCATCTCCGTTTACATGAGCTGGGCATGACGGTGTGTTTCGACGACTATAGTCCGGCCTCGTTTCGCGATATTCGACAAGGGTTCGGCATCAACGAGACACTGTACAGGAAAGCATTTCTAGCGACGTGTCATGAGAGGCTTCAGTCGGGCGGCTCCAGTGGCGCGTTCATGTTTTACACCGCTGACTATGCTTTCTTGGTGAAATCAGTGACAACCAGCGAACGCAACGTGTTGTTGGATATGTTACCGGCGTACATCAGACATATGAAGCAGAATCCAGACTCGCACCTGACGCGGTTCTACGGTTGTCACTCCATCGAGATGTACGGTCAAGTTTTTAGCTTCGTGGTGATGGGAAACGTTATTGGCCGGACGAGCATGCACCAGTTTTTCGATATCAAGGGATCCTGGGTCGATCGCAACGCTCCGGTACGACAGTGAACAATATTTGTTGATTCGAGTTTGAGCTAACATATTTATGCTGGTTACTAATTGCAGGCGATTCCTCCTGGAAAAACTGTTATCTGTACGTACTGCAGTAACGCTTTCCAGTATGGTACGAACGAGAGCTGCGAGTACAGCATCCGTGGTAATCATCTCCCCCACATTGTGTTGAAAGACAATGATTTCCACCGGAAATTGCGCGTGGAATCGGAGACAGGTATGAGGGTAAATTGCCGTCAAAACCATCGCGGAGTACACCACTAACACATTGTTTTGTTAACAGCGGAGGCTCTTGTTCGCCAACTTGAAAATGACAGCAACTTTCTGCGAGAGCAAGGAATCATGGACTACAGTTTAATGTTGAGTGTGCACAACACGAAGTACGTTGTGGAACACTCGATGGATAGCAGGAAACCGTCTCCGACGAAACGCAAAGTGAACTACCCGGTGTGTCATCCTGAAAGCAACGATTCCTTCCTGTCGATTGTAACGGATGGCGTCGATCAGACAGAAGCATCTAGCGACGAGGACTTGGACGAGGTCGAATCAGGAAACCGGAGAAAGTTTAATCGGAACTGTCGCTATTCTATCGTGGGCCAGCACGATGACAGTAGCTTTACAATTCGAGATAGCACCCCGCTTTTGGATCGCAGTGTGCGTCTCTACAACTCCGTGTCGTATGGGCCAGTTGATATGGCATCCCGCACAGTTGACAACTCCAAGTGGATCGGCACAAGAACTCTCGAAAAACGTGGTTATCAGGCGTGTGTTGTAGTTGGCCCGGACTTCTACACGCTAGGAGTGGTGGACATGCTACAAACGTGGACGTGGGGCAAGCGGCTAGAGCGTTTGTGGAAGACGCTTGTGCTGCGCCATGACGGCCTGGGCATTTCAGCAGCTCCACCCAAATTGTACGCTGATCGTTTTCAGCGAAAAATGCGCGACATCTTAATGGTATCGTCGGCATCAGTTAGTCTTAGCTCCAACTAGATGGGAGTCCAGGTAGATAGAATATGTATTGTGGATTAGTGAGAAATAAGGCCGTTTGCCGACCTGTGTTCTGGAAAGGCGTGATACCTACGGCTCGGCGATCATCATGTCGTACTCCTGGAGTTTCTGCAGAGCCTGGAAAGCGGAATGAGTGATGAGGTTGTAGTCGAGTTCTCCCATCTCGTCCGGATCTGACAGTGCCAGAAGCGAGCGCAACTGGCGGTCAGTGATCTCGGGAAAGGCGTTTCGAGTAGCACCAATGACTTCATCACGGACGAGAACCCCACGATGACTTTCATCAACTGCTTCTAACGCACGTGAAAGTGCTTGCTCGAAAGTGTGCTGGTTCAGATCCAACACTGTGTAGTACTCGCTCGTCTTACGATACTTCTGCAGGTACGCAGCGTAGGTTTGTTGACTGTCGACATTGGTTAGCGCTAGCACCATTCCAGAGATCTGGGAAGCGAACTTTTCGTAGTTGACGAAGCCTGTGTTGTCTTCTTGGGCCTCAGCCATCACTGCAATTATCTGAAGTCTTGTGAGCCCAACATCAGCGGCACGGAAAAGGCGAGCGATCTCTGCAACCGTGAGGAGACCTGTATTCTCACTGTCTCCACTCGCGAATACTTCTGTGAGGTATTGAGCAATCCAGTCCGGGTTGCTGTGTGCTTCCAAAATGCCCTGAACGTAGGTATCTTTTAGCAAAGGGAAGCAAATGGGGACGAAATCTGGGTAAACAATGATGTTCGTGTCATCTTCTGCTACCGGTGCTTCAGACATCAAGATGTTCACCTCCCTGCGTGTAAGGCCAAGGTCGGCATCTCGAAGTGCGTCCATAAACGCCAGTCGAGTTAGTGCCCCGACTTCATCCTTGTCTGCACGCTGGAAAGTCTCCCGCACAATACTCTCCATCTCGTCTTGCATCATGCCGTGCAAAAAAAATTCCGTCTCACGTTTGCTGAAAGAAGCGATACGTGCTAGTCGTTGGGTATGAGTTGAACGAAGCTGCAGTAACGCTTGGATCCCTAGTGGCAGGAAATCTGCAACAAAAGACAAAGGACATGTTAGATTCGTTCACAAGAAAAGCTATAGTTACTGCAGATCATTCTACCTGCACAGCTGATGACGCCTCCCTCGTTCTCATCCGCTTCAGCATAAAGCGCTTTCAACTCAGTGGGGGAGATCTGTAGCTGCTCGCCAACTCCATCCAATATCTGAATACAAAAAATAGTCTCGTAATTTCCTTCCAAGTCCCTCATAAAAATCCAACACACCTGTTTGAACTGTTCATAGACGACCATGCCTCCGTCCTGCTGCTGAGCCTCATTGAACGCAGCGACTATAAACTCCTTGATAGCCTCTTCCCCCATTTTGATATACGCCGGCGTCAAAGCATTCACGGTAGCATCACCAACTGCCATATTCGTCCCGCTTTGCTTCGCGATTAGGTCCTTGAAATACTGCGATCCGAAAGCGTAGATGGCTTCTTTCGTCTCCACTTTGCCTTGCTGCCGCAACACCTCGCGAGTGAAATTCCGCAGGACATCAGGGAAATTGGCAGGGATCTCCATCGGCTTCGCGTACTTGGACGCCATGCTCACGGAACGCTTGAAAGCTATCGAGACGAAACACAAGTAGTGATCATGAAAAGTCGCGTTTCCAGAAAATCTAGGATATGAAACGTCGATTTGCATGTCTTGTTGTTAAAAGTCTCGAAATTCGAGACTCTTGAAAGCAGCACCCAATGGTCCTGAGAAACTAATAAATTCCATGTATATGTAGCATGTCGATGAGAAGGAACCAGCGACTAACGATAGATTAACAATAATGTGATCGTGGTGTTGACAAGGAGTAATGTGTACATCCGTAGATGCTAATGGTTGTCATCACGTGTTGTCTGACAAGTGAAGGATTATGGGGATGTATTATGCACAGGCGTCTGCATCTCTCTAGAGCATGGCCGCTCTGGCAGTGCATTTCTTGTCACCGCCACCATTCAAACTTGACTCGTTGACATATTCGGGGCGATGTGAACGGCATCGCTGATAAGTCCATGGCAACCTGATTGGTTTCGGTCACGTGCTCTTTAGTACATGCGATGCCATTAGTAAATGGCACGTGGTCACCGTGGGACAGCAGCTCAGTTCACTTTTGAAAGCGCAAGGAATGGTGAATAGCAATGCGCCATCGTGACCAACAGGTTGATACATCGACAGCCACCTGCTCAGTTAGGTGTCCTCCCTCCTTCTTCGCAGCTCATTGAGACGAGTTTGACCGCTTCAGTTCCAGTCGAATGCAACACTCACTTCTCAACTTCCCTGCCGTTGCCCAAAGTCTTCAAAGTCTCGAGTATGGCCATTTCAACTACGGCTGACACTCCAACCAATTCCAAGCCTACGACTCTTTCGGTCGCGTCGCCCACCAACTTCCAAGAACTCAAGACTCCAGATGCTCTCGAGGGCGGAGCACTACGTCCTGGCGGACCTCCAAATATCTACAGTCGCGAGACGATTGGCATCCTTATCCAGTATGGTGCACTGGGCGTGATCAACGGCACCATCTACGGTTTGGTGTATCCGTTCCTCAACAACTACCTGCGTATGTCGGGTACTGCCACAGCATCGGCAAGGGTGCTAGTTCGCATCCCGTGGACCTTCCGGATGTTCTTCGGTATCCTCTCGGACTGCTTTCCGATCTGGGGATACCGTCGTCGTCCATACATGGTTATCGGGTGGATCTTTGCCACGATTTGTCTGTTGCTCATGGTTATCTTCCCGACCGGTGACCCGTACTATGGCGACCCCGATCTCGCCTACGTTGCCGCTGCCAACCTCACAGACGACCAAATTGCCCTCATCAACGAAGATGCCCCTGATGTTGGAACCAAATTCGTTCTGCTCATGATCTTCGCCAACCTTGGAATGACTATGGCAATTGCCGCTTCCGATGGTGTGGTCATCGAATTTGCGCAACGCGAACCAGCGGAAATTCGAGGCTCAGCGCTGACCATGATGCAAGTCTTTAAGCAAGTCATGTCGATCCTGTCGTCTGCCATGGTCGGTTTCGGACTCAACGGTGAAGACTTCGGTGGTTCTTTCTCGGGGTCCATGGGTGTAAGCGCCATTTCTGCTGTGTGTGCAGCTGCAGCGTTAATTGCCGCAGTGTCGTCGTGGTTCTTTGTGGCTGAGACCAAGGAACATGCAAAGTCTTTCCGTGTATACATGGGTCTCCTTTTCGACTTAGTGCAACATCGCGTGGTTTACCAGCTCATCGCCTTCCGGTTCTTCTACTTTGTGTTTTCACTGATGAGCGTGACGGCGGTTAGTCCCATCGAAAGTCTTTGGGCCAAGGTGGAACCAGTGAACGAAGCTATCTCCAGTATCCTCGCGGCTGTCATTTCTGCGGTCTCGCTCTACGTCATCAAGCGATATGGTCTCACTTGGAATTGGCGCACCATCATCGTCATCACACAGTTATCGGTTGTTTTCGTAGATTGTTTCCCTACATTCTTCACAATTTGGGACGTCTACCGAAGCCAGTGGATGTGGCTTGGTCCGCCTTTGCTTGAAGAAGTTCCGGGTACGATTTCCAAAATTGTGTCGCAATATGCCACGATTGAAATTGTCGAAGGTGGAAATGAAGCCGCCGTCTTCGGATTGATCACCACGTGCCAGACTATCGCTTCACCGTTTTCCACAGTCATCTACAAGAACATTGACGCACATTTTGACATCGGCAAAGCTTACCTGCAAGTCGACGATACCTATGTGCGCGACCAGGTAACTTACTGCTACCTCATCGCGTACGCCTTCCAGATCTGCTCTATTGCTTGGGTATTCCTCCTACCGCGTCAGAAAGCAGAGACGCTGGAGCTCAAGCGCACAGGAGGAAAAAGTATGTGGGCTGGCATCATCACCATTGTGATTTTTTCATTCTGCTTCGTCTGGTCGATCATGACGAATCTCATGACCATTTTCCCGTCTACTTCATGCCTGAAAATCGCTGGTGGTACTGGTTGTTAGCGTCACATTTCATGATGTTCACCTTGGTTTCGTTACAAGCAGACGCACAGGTCGAGTAAAAGTTTTAGCTCTATAAATTCGCGCAATGGCACTGGAGTCTAAATAACCTGGCATCTCGTTCCGTTAAATAAAATCCTCTTCTTCCTCGTCGTCATCGAAGTCCTTTGGCTTTGCACTGACGCGACTACTGCCGATAGGTGAAGCAGGTTCTGTCCGATAAATGGCCGCTGCAACTGCCTCGTTGACAGAGAATTTCTTCGGGGAGGCAGGAACCACTGACCCAGGAGCAACTTTAGCCCCTGCAGCTCCCTTTGCAAGAGCAAGATTGGGGCTCACTGGCAAGTTGAGCTCCACTTCTTCATCGGAATCGTCGATTGTCCACGCTGACGTCGGAGTAAGAGCCTAAAATGAACAAGCATCATATGTATCAGTGATTTAAGGAAAAATAATAGCGAGGAATGATATCTTACCAGTTCGACGTAGCGGTCGCCGCCACCCGAGTGTCTTGTTTTCAGGAGTACGATGATTCCCAAAATGGTGACGCACCCACCAATGGTGAACATGAGCAACTGTGTCCGTGTCATACTCACGTACTCTTCAAAGTACATGATGCCACCCAGCACACTCATGAGGATCCAAAAGCTCTGGTAAACTGGAATGACTACGAGCGCATCGAAACGTGCCAGTCCACCATTGAGGAAGTGGACCTGGAACCCGAGACAAGCGCACATACCAGCGACGATGACGTACGAGGTGAACTGTGTGAACATGTATAAACCAGAGTCTCCCCAGATTGCACTCTTCAGCAGCTCTACTGTGGACTTGGCAAGCAGCACTGATTGTCCTCCAAAAGTCCCAGCGATTCCACCGTAGCAAATGATGTGGAAAAGTCCTTCCTCGTAATTGTGCGTGCGTTCGATGTAGCGGCAGAAAGTGAAGAGGCCACCTAGGAAGCATACAATAAGCGTAATGTACGCGTACATGGCTGGTTGCTGGTATAGACGAATGAGATCCTCGAGCTCGTAGGATGGAGTGCTGTGCCCCGCGAAGATCACCGTCAATGTCACGCCGATGAAGATGATAGCAGTAGCTATCAGGTTCTGTCGTGTAACTTTTTCCTTGTGGAAGATCGGTGCAATGAGCATATTCCACACTAATGACAGTGCTGCAAGGGGTGCCAGAAGCGTCTGCGGTGCCATACCGAAGGCCACAAAGTCCAGCAGCGATCCAAGACACACGAGTCCGAAGCCGAGCATCCACAGAGGCTGTTTAAGTGTGGTCTTCTTCACCTCCGCCGTGTCGTTGCGGGACATGGACAGCTTCTGCAGATTGATACCCACTGAATTGAGCACGGAGAAGACGAGCGAAATGAGGAAGCCCGCCACCCACATGCCTACAGCGGGACCTGTGTAACCAACTTTGAAGCACTTGTTGCTCTTGCTCTCCACCTTCGTTTCGTCGAATGTGGCGCAAATGTTGCTAAGTCCGGGGCACTGAGTGTGCACCGTGGACAGACAAGAAGTCAGGCAAACTTTGGAGAAGTCTCGGCCCACTTCACACACGGGAAAGTGTACGGCGCACTCCATGCGAAGCAGGAAGGCGCCGCACGCACTGCTGGTGTTGGCGAGGTCCAGCGCCTTGACGGTGTCCTCGATCTTCTCCTGGCTGAAGGTCTGGTACTGCGGTAGTGTGGAGAGCCGAGACTCGCTGGCGTTGAGGTCGCCCCACGCCTGGAAGGCCAGTAGTGCGGCTTCGTCCAGCTCTTCGTAGGAAGATTCGCCCCCGCAGACGGCGAACGACACGTAGGAGCAAAATTCGAGGCCCGACGGTGTGCCACACGTACTGGAGCACTCATCGGCAGTAGCGGAGGCTAGCAGAACCACCGCGCAAGCCAACGGCAGTCCGCGTACCATGGTGATCAGCAACGGACGAGCAGCTCTTCGAAAGTGAGCATTGTCCGGTTCAACTTACGGCCGTTTTTTTTAAAATAGATTCGAGCGACGGTTCTATTTATAGAGAAATGGAGGTAGATACGGTTTGGAAGGTCACTTGGATCGAGCCCTCAAAGTTTATACACTCACCCAGTACGTCAGAGGGAAATCCCTTCAAGGAACCGCATGGGGAACAACGGGAGCAGCGCCGGAGCCCGCACGGGCGAGTGGAAGGGCCCTTTTAGCGATGAAGTGAGCTACAATAGGTGGGTGGAGATGGTGGTGCTAGTGACTGATGAAGTGGCTGTGCGCGTTGTTGAGCAGGAATATGAGTGCCTAACGAATAGATTTAAAGAGATGATCGCGATGGCGCCGACCGAAGCTGCGGCAGCGAATCTGCAGGTAATATACATGCGATTCGCATATTTTATAGTGCGTACATTGACAAGCATATTGCTTCTACAGAACTGGTTGGAGCTGCCACTGCCTGCTACAGGGCCGGAGGAGTTGACTGCGTCGTGTCATCGCCTGGGTACCGCCTTCTACCAGTTGTGTCTGCGGACGAAAGAGGACGGAGAAGCAGCTGGGAAGCTGCAAGTGGTGAACTTCACACAAGGAGGTGATAAGGCTGCAATTAGCTATGCAAGATTGAAAGACCTCTCTCAATTAATCTCTAACCGTCCCGTTGTTGGCAGTGGCGCAATGCGTTCGAGCGTCGTCGCAGTCGATCTGTCGGGCGTTGTTCCGACTGTTTGCATCAAATGTCCAAGCCACTTCTATGACGGAGCAAGAGCTGAGCCAGTTGTTGTTTGCCTGCTTGGTCATGGCTGAAGGTGGAGAAGTAGAAGATGGGGATCAGATGGCGCTTGTGGCGAAGGCTCTCGCTCGTGCTGCAATGCCACCATCGGCGGGGTCTACCCAGGCGTCCAGCGACGACTTTGTCCGGTGGATTGGGGCGCAATTTCCTCTTCTCTACACGATTTTCATGTCGTGGATGGCTCGCAAGTGTTTCGAGTCCCTGACCAAGCCGTCGTATGAGGCGCCGCAGTTGTCTCACAAGAGCGGCATTCTTTCCAGGTAACGTGGCGTGGCCAAGCATATTGTGGCGACTTTTGTTCGGCCTTCTCATGGTGAAATAATGTATGTAGATCGCATTTTGTGGCGTTATCTACTGTGACCACGTCACTCCAAACGCCGCTAAGCCGACTATACACGAGCGCCCAGGATGGATTGAGCTTCAACCGCCTGAGCTATCACATTCTTGGCTACTCTGGATCAACTCTGACGATCATTCGAGACACCCAAGGAGGTAAGCTATGACTAGTATCACGTATCACACCTCATGCTGTCGATACTCATGAAGTTGTGCTCTAGCTGTGTTTGGTATGTTCTGTGATACCGAGTGGAAGGAGTCAAGCCGCTACTACGGAGGTAACGGATGCTTCCTTTTCCGACTGGCGCCGGAGATCGCCATTTATCGAGTGTCTGCGAGCGGGGCCAATGAAAACTACATGTACCTGAACTCGAAGGGTTTTGCGTTACCGCGTGGACTCGGGATGGGAGGGTCGACAGAAAAGTTTCGGTTGTTCCTCAGCGAAGATCTGGATGAGAACAGCTACACGACGGCGAAGTGTTTGTCCTTTGAACCAGGTCGTTTGTCGTCCAGTGAGCAGTTCGTGATTGATGCCATGGAGGTGTGGGGGTGTGGTGGAGAGGAAAGTGAGCTCAGCCAGAAGGCCCACCGCCAGGAAACGGCCGACCTGATCAACCGCGCGAGGAAAGTCGACAAAGCCCAGTTTGTTGGCAATGACTTTGACAAGGAGATGTTCCTGGGAAAAACGTTTGGGCACGGAACGGACAAAGCTCGCGTTGCCGATGACGAGCACTAAGTCAATGGATTTAAGACGAGCAGAGCATATTTGTGCAGTTATATCATCACATGGAAGCTTTCTCACATTTTCAAACTTGCGTAGCTATTTAGAACTATCAAACACTCGGCGGCGCTACTCGCCCATATCAGCATCCTCATCTTCACTTCCCTCACCGTCGATATCGTCCATATCGTCTTCATCGTCGGCGCCATCCTCATCATCGTCCTCTCCATCATCATCTTCATCTCCTTCCTCGCCTAGATCGTCGTCGTCATCGTCGTCATCATTTACATTTTGGTCGTAATGGCAACGACGTGGGCCATCCAAGACGTTACAGTTCTCCTCGTCATGAAAGTCACCGCGGAAGGTACTACAGACTCGCAGTTTTCCTTGCTTGGTGCCATACAGGAAACCGCCACCGCAAATCGGACTGAACAGCGCAATGTTCACATCGTCCATGGCGCTTTCCACATGCGACAACAACGCCATATCTTCCCATCGATAAATACGAGTTACACGATGAACTGGGAACTCCGTCTCACTGTAGTACGACACAAAACATAAAGGTTAGTGGCCGGCGGAAACGATAAGTAGGAATAAGTACCTCACCGTTGTATGCGGTCTCGTACACCATAGCCAAGCAATACATAAGCTGATGTAGGCGAAATCTTCACCGAGGTGACACCACCTGCCGCAGTCTCAGCTAAGTGACACGTCTGGACAACACGGCCGAGCTGCTCAGGATCCAGAGATATCAACGCTAGCCACGTTGACTGGTTCTCGGACGATAATCGTCCCCGACGGTTGCGCTGATTCCTAGTGAACCGTGTTCGACTCAGCGCGATGTTTGGTCGAATCTGTGAATATCTCTGTTGGGGGACGGCAGCAGGAGCCGCGGTACTCCGTGCTGGCTCCATGGCTGCAGTATATCGGTGGATGCTATGCGGTGGGTGCAGTCGGGGTCTCACGCGTCGTATCTGCTGATTCATGTACTGATCCATCGTAAGAGATAAGTCTGCGGCTGCAGATTGCAGAGCTGCTAGCATATTCGGAGCGCCCGTGTGCATGCCTGAAAGGGGCACAAGTCGTGGTGGTGGCGGGTGAATCGGGAGGGATAACGGCATCGTAGCTGGCAGCGCTTGTGGAGTGAAGCCGTTTCCTCTTGTCGTACGTGCTGCAGCGCCGGATGAAGAGCTGCTTTCGTTTGAGGCGGTAGCTTGCGGGTTTGATACAGATACATCATTAACGTCATCGCTAGGACTCGTAGCACCACCGACAGTCGTCTCTTGTGTTGCTGGGACCGAGGATAGAATACTCTCCAAATCCGTAGCAGCTTCATTTTCAGCTTCCATCTCCACCTCTTTCTCAGCTTGCCGCAGCGAAAAGTCAGCACATATCGCCAAATACCGTCCGCATCGCGAAATGTCGAAGCCGCCGTCATTGTAGATGAGAGCATGCGATAGAATTACGCGGCTGTTGTTCATTGCCTTCTTCGTCAGTAGCGGTTCCGGCGATAGTGCCCACGACGGATCAAAGTCCCACATAGTCAGGGTGACGGTAAGATCTGAAGGCGGGGCTTGGCCTTGTGGTCTCTGCTCAACAGTGAGACAATTACAGCTAACGAGTTAGTGGCCATATTGCAATACAACGGTATAATTGTAAGCAATGACGTACCACATAGCGCTCATTAGCTTCTCCAACCATAATCTTAGACGGATCCGGCAAGAAGGTGACAGAGCGTAAGGTCTGGTAGCTGAACATCGCAATGCGCGGAGATGTGTGCTGTAAATGAAAAGCAAATGGTGTGAGTATTTTGTCTGTATGGCGCTGTGCTCCCCGACAAAGATAAAGGTTGCTAACCTGGTAGTCCCATGTGTACACACACGTTCCACTAGCAATCGCCAAAATGTCGCCCGACGGGTGGAAAGAAATCGAGATAATTGCATGACGAAGTGTCGACACGTAGAGGCAGCGGCCAGTCTCAATATCCCAAAATCTGCAATAAACAAAGAACCCAACCAAAACCAAACATTTAAATCAGCTATCTGTTGTAAGAGTTCAATAGTCGCCATCGCATATCTGACGTACCGAACTTGAAATCCTAGACAGCCTGAAGCAACATATCGTGGATCTGTGGGGTGGAATTTGACACTCCAAGGAGTTCGCGGGTGGCCCACCAATGTCTACATGGTCAAATCCGACTCGTGAGTTCTCCCATGCCGCAATCAACGTACGACCATCAGCTCAGCGTTGAACTTACCTGAATGACTTTGCCCGTTTCGATGCAAATGATCTTGACTGTGTGGTCTCCATGGGTAGAAGCAAAAGTTTTCCTGCGTCAATGAAGATAAATAAGTCTCTAAATTTCACCCACCACGTCGTTCCTTCAACTAGTGTACACACCCGTCCGGACTGATAGCAATGGAGATCGTGGACTTTGTCGTCTGTGGCAGCTCAAAGTAGCGACTCTGGTGCTGATTCCGTCAAACGTAAATAATACAACACAAAAACTCCATGATCAGTATTTCCTCCTGCCTCCCTCCACTGCAATGGATCGCACCTTGGCGGCGCTCTCGCTCTCGGCCCAGAAGTTTTCTTCCTTGTCTTCTCCAATGGCGCGCACAGTCTTCTGACGTCTAGAGCCACCGAACTCGCGACGAAGCAGCACACTGGCGATATTCTGCTGGGTTTTGGCATGTCGGAAGGAGTTGGGCACACCCGGAGGGTTCAGGTCCGCGGCGGCACGCTGCCAGACCTTGGAGTCCATTGCGGGGGCGCGGAATAAGGCACAGGGAGGGAGGGGGGAGTTTCGACAGCGGCAGAAGCGGCGGATTCCCGTCGTTAGCTCGCGACACCCAGAGAACCGATGAGCAGCGGAGGCGCAGGAGAGTCAACCTGGAGTGCGGCGGGCGGTGGTGCGTTCCCTCGGTGTATGGGGCGACTACTACCCCGGAGTCTTAGTCGCCTCTTCTCGCTCTCGGCACCAACTCACGCGATCACTTTTTAGTGTGTGAAACCGGAAGATTGACTGCTGCCACAAGATGCCGATAGGTCCGCCGCCAGATGGTGGTGCAAATTGTGCAAAAGAGACAGCGGAGGTTGACGTCGATACATTCGCGCGACATGCAACGTTGAAGTCATAAAGCGGTGCTTATGCCGTGGAAAACAAGCTGGAAGTTGGCAAAGACAAGCGTATATGGCGCTGGGCATCGACGGAGACGGGTTCATGCCGATTTTACTGCAATCAGAAAGCGATAATGAACGTGGAGAGCATCTTCACAAGAGCCGAATCCAACGATACAGGGATCGCACATTATGCGGCACAGGCTTCCACAACGCACTTCGGTGGTAAGCACTTGTCGCCGGCGTGTTGAAACTCATACCCTCGGAATTAACTCCGTGTTGCACGTTTTTGCATGTGGCCAACTTCAAGGTGCCGTCACTGCAACTCCAGCATGTGTCGGGTTGCCTTATCAGCATTGTGGACGAGGTACCGTTCACGCTGCGGGGCCTGCAGACATGCGGTCTTAGTGGACAAGTTCCCAAGCCCCCAGTAAGTCGACTACAATTGACCAAACCGAGCTGAGTAGCACTTTACCGCTCTCTCCATTTAACGTGATGGCACCGCTCGAGTCCAAGTTCGACAAGGTAGGCCAAGGTATGCCAAGGACCCCTCTCTGTATTGTTATTCTCTCCGCAGCAACCTAACGGTCGTGTCGAATGCACGGCTACAGAAGCAGACCATCCTGCACACCAATGCCAGTCTCACGCCCAACTCCGTGACCGACCGGGTCGCCGCCAAGATGATCGAGCACCTGACGCACCACTTTCACCGCCATATTTGCAGCAACAACGGCCCATTGGGCCAAGCGGAGAAAGACGTCCTCAATATCGAGGAGTGCGACGTGTGGAGATGCCTAAGTTGGACCGGGACACTATGCACATACATGGAGGACACGCCACGGCAGCGAGGACGAGGCGGACATCGAGACCTTCCGCCCCATGAAGGAGCTGGCCAAGCAGATGCTGCGTGCGTGCGGACTTCCTCGTGGTAACGAGCCCCGTGTGGAATTTCAGCGTGCCCTACGTGCTCAAGCAGTACATTGTGCTGCAGGCTGGGCTCGCGTTCCACGACAAGGACGAGGAGGGACGTACTTCACAGGGCGGCCGCTCATCGTGATCTCTTCATCTGGTGGCAAGGCACCACCGGCCCACGAAGACTACGTGTTTCCGTTCCTTTGTCGAATATATTGGCCATGTGTGGCTTTGGCGACGCGCACCGCGTGGCTATCGAAGGCCTCGCGAAGAACGACAAGGAAGAGTATTTCCAGAACGCTATTAACAAAGCGAACTCCATCGCAGACAATGAGGTGCAGAGCCATAAGCTGAGCTTGGACAGGAACTGCGGGTGAGATGGACGACGGCGATGGCACTACCTTGACGTATTATAGTTCAGACCCAGCGCATAGTCCACTTGCCATCGCAAAAAATCCATCCTGTGTGAAACCTATTTGCAGGCGACTAATTGCAGCACGGCGGTGAAGCCAGTCGATTGTTCGGCATCGTACGATTCAGATCTTCGCGTCGTCGCATTCTCAGTGCTTCTTGTTGTCAGCCTGGTTGACAACAAGAAGCAGGCCCAGTCTCCATAGCACCACAAGCAATAATGTAACTTGCATCCACACCGTCCATCATGATCATAAGATCAGCCGCTCTCCGTTGGTCCAGCTCGATCAACTTAAAGCCGTAGTCGTTGTCTTGAGAGTGATGGCGATGGACAGTGAGGACAGGCAAGTTCGGTCAAGGCACTTCAACCGCACGAGATTCAAGGTTCATTTTGCCAACTGCGTCCATGATGCGAGTCGAAGAGACATAGCAAAATACACAGGCGAATCTGAAGCCAAGTTCAAGCCCTCTTTTTTTGCAACTAGACTTATACTGAAACACAGTCAAACTAAAGCCGTGCGTTCATCCCCCAGATAGTAACCGCTCTAGCAAGGCACGTTTGTTTTGGTATAATAGTTACTTTTAGTGAAAGTTACTGTAGCGCGAACGAATTATCGGCAGCAAAAGCTTCAGAATCCAAACTTGACCCCTTCTTGCTAATGTACCTTCGAAAACTATCGTTTACAACAGTTTTCGTCGCTAAACGCGTATCAGTAGCTATAATAACACGTTGATGGGATTAATAGCTACTTCAAATATCTGCCTAGCTGAGTACGAACAATACCCTATTGTTACTACTGTAGCAATGGCGTGGAGTAGTGAACAATACATCATCTGATCAGTGAACAATACTTACTCCGCGGCGCTTGCGACTTGGCTACACATTATGCTGCTTGAATGTCGTTCTTGTGACTGGGCCAACATTCACCTATTCTGAGATAAGGTTTCGAATTTCATTACGTATTGCAGCCCTTTTTACCTCTTTCTGTATCTGATCGCTAGTATTACGTAATTACGATATTAGCCAAATATGTTTTCGTACAGGCCTACTGAGGGTTTGCGATCCTCTAGATATAAATATCCAGAGATCTGCAAACCCACAAACCATTTCTGAGAACGAAAGCTTGCAGTCGCGAACTTGCTTCCGAAAGTAAGTGGGGTCAACGTAGCACCGTCGACCAGATCGCGACTGCGAGAGAAGAGGGAAGCTGCCGCTAACCCGATAACACAGACCGGAGCCGAGACCCGCACCAACAGCCATGGGTGCGGCCAACAGCGTGCGCAAACTCACGATCGACAGTATTGCACTGCTGGAGCAGCTCGAGCCCAACGGGGCCGAGCTGGTGGCCAAACGCGCGGTGCGGCGCCGCGTGCAGCAGTTGCTCCAACAAAACTGGCCTACGTGTCGCGTGCTGGCCTTTGGGTCGTCTGAGAGGTGCGTCGGAGGTTGAAGTGACAGAAGAAAAGTGGCAACTGACGTGAAGGAATGATGGTAATTGTGCTTGTTTGACGCTTGCAGCGGCCTAGGCTTTGGCGGGTGCGACGTCGACCTCGGTATCTACTTTGAGGACATGGACGTGGATGCACAGGGCCAATTCTCGCCTCAGGAGCGCGTGGATTTGCTTGCCACGGCGTGCGAGCGCCTCTCTACAGCGTTCCAAGTGCAGGAATTCGTCCGCAACGCGCGCGTGCCGGTGATCAAACTCTGGGATCCCAAGCGGCAGGTAACGATGGCGTTGCAGCCTTATATACGCTTTTACTGTGGATCTCTGATGCATATTCTGCTTATTTATTGCTGCAGGTGGCTTGTGACGTATGTGTGGGAGGCATCAATGCGCTACTGAACACGGCGCTGCTCAAATACTACGGCCGGGTGGATCCTCGAGTGCGTCCTTTGGTGTTTGCCATCAAATATTGGGCCAAACAACGCGGCATTAACGACTCGGTCAATGGCACACTGAGCTCCTACGGTAAGCGAGAGGCTATGACTGCGATCTTTTTGGCAGTGCTGCTTTTCTTACTGGAATTGCGTGTGAAATGTGGCAGGATACACATTGTTGCTGATCTTCTACTTGCAGTCACATTACGCGGAGATGCAGCTACCAGCGGTGCTCTCACTTTTCCAGGATCTTCAGTCCCAAACAAAGGTCTCCATGCTGCTTGAACGTCTGCAGTCTTTGCCGACGATGGAGCTGCCGTCCACGTTTGGCACGTCGGAGTTTAACTCGGTCGGAGCGCTGCTCGCAGGGTTTTTCGACTTCTACGCACGCCGCTTCAACATGGAAGACGAGGTGGTGAGTATCCGCATGGGAAGAGCGTTGTCTAAGACGACCAAGTGGAGTCATCCAGTGTCTTGGCGACTGAGTATTGAGGATCCGTTTGAGGTGGCACATGATGTGGGGCGTGTGATTTTCCACAGGAAGGGCCAGGACCTCATTCGCTCGGAGTTTAAGCGTGCGAGCGATTTATTAAGTGGAGGCCATCGTCTCGGGGATGTCTGCGTACCTGACGAAACATCGTGGAACATCATGTCGACGTGCTATATTTGCCGCGGCAGGGACCACGTCACCCGGGACTGCGGCCAACTAGTGCGTCAGCGATTGACTCCAGGTGGTGGCAGCAATACGGTGCTACCGGTACACTTCTCGGACTGCTGGTACTGTGGCGAGTATGGTCACTACAAGGCGGAGTGTCCGATGCTCTTCTTCCGAGACATACCGTGTCCAGTTGAGGTGGCTAAGGCCGACGACATCTCGGCGGCAGAAGTGACCTCTGAGTCGGGCTCCGTTCCGCTCGTGGGGTTTGCGCCGCATTCACCGCCCATCGCGATCCCAGTGCCTCCTGCTCCGAAGACAATATCGCCTCGTGCTTGCAAGGAGCGTCCCTGGGAGCGAGGACTGAGTCCAAGCAGCTCGCCGATGCTTCGCCTGTCCAGGAAGAAGAAGCGTGCGCGCCACGGGTCCTCGTCGTCGACGTCTTCATCTTCTCCGTCGTCATCGTTGAACTCACCGTCTAGCGGTCAGTCGCAGTCGGAAAAGCGTCACCAGCAGCAGCGCTATCAACAGCAACGACATGAGCAGCGTCGCCGAAATTTTGTGCTCCTGGAGCCGACTCGGAAGTGCGGTGGCAACACTCGCAGTGGTAGACCGCAGGTCGTCAAGGTGCTGTGTCCGTCCTAGCGAGACGACCACCACCTTTTTTTTTTTCATTCCTAGTTTTGTTTATTAGCTCGTAGTGTGAGTATATTTTAGCTATTGATGCCATGGGCCTCCAAGTCTGCCCAAGCAAGATGAAAAGAATTATCAGCCGACGCAAGCAGTACTGCTCAATTTGTGCAGAACAAAACAATGCAGATTCTGCATTGCAGAATAGCCGAGCGTGGTGGTCAGAGCACATTACCAACGGTGTGTTCGAAACTGCATCGATACGCTTGTTTGTCTCCGCCTGTAGCGCAAGGTGGATATCAATCTTTGAGGTCCCGGAAGACCGTACCGTAGGAAAATGACGAGATCGTATGCTGACTGCACCGAATGAACACTGCATATCGAGCTTGTCACTTCAACCTAAAGTGACTACACTGTCAGTGGCACAAATACAAGCTTCCTTACCGAACTGCTAGAGTCACCAGCCCAAGTATACGCGGCAGAAAGCCCGTACATGTATACATCATGTATGATTTATCAAAACTATACATGCTACATTCTGGAAATCAGATTTAAGAAATGACTTCCAGAATTTAGAATCCGTAATTCAGGTGCACGCCAATCGACTGGACGCAGTCCAAAAGCCACGAACCTGCATAGAGCCGCAATCATGTCTGTCCGGAGGAACGTGCGTCTGCGCCGCGAGTATCTGTACCGCAAGGGTCTGGAGGGGAAAGAGCGTGCGCTGTATGACCACAAGCAGCAGCTAAAGGAGGCCATCCGCAGTGGCAAGGCCATTCCGACAGAGCTTCGCAGCGTCGAGTCCAAGCTGCGTCAAGAGATGGAGTACGACGATGAGGCCCACGAGAAGCCGCTCAACCACATCGACGACGAGTACAAGAACGCAGGCATGTTCGACCCCAAGATCGCCATTACCACGTCACGCGACCCGAGCTCGAGACTCAAGCAGTTCGCACAGGAGATCCGCCTCATCTTCCCCAACGCCATTCGTCTTAACCGCGGTGCCCACACTATTGGCGACGTAAGCAAGTAGTTAAGCACTTGCATCACTGTATTGAGAGGTTAACTCACTGATCTGTTGCTTATTGATACTGCAGTTGGTGGAGAGCGCGAGGTCCAACGACTTCACAGATCTGCTATTGGTCACGGAGACCCGTGGTGAACCAGGTACGAGAATGGAGACAAGCAGTTGATGCTGGTACTGAATACTGACGGTGTTTTATTGCTGCTAATTAGACGGTCTGGTGGTGTGCCACCTGCCCTACGGCCCGACGGCCTACTTCTCACTGAGCAACACGGTTCTGCGTCACGACATTGAGGACCGCGCCACCATCTCGGAGGCGTATCCGCACCTCATTATCAACCAGTTCGAGACGCCGCTGGGAAAGCGCGTTGCCAACATCCTCAAGCACCTGTTCCCAGTGCCCAAGCCGGACGCCAAGCGCGTTATCACGTTGTCCAACGACAACGACTTTGTGTCGTTCCGTCACCACGTCTTCAAGGTGACAGGACGCGAGGTGGAGCTGCAGGAGTGTGGCCCTCGCTTCGAGCTGCAGCTGTACCAGGTGAAGCTCGGCACGCTCGACCAGAAGGAAGCGGAGAACGAGTGGGTCTTGCGGCCGTACATGAACTCCGCCAAGAAGCGCCGTGTGTTGTAGACCTGGTGTCCATTACCGCTACCACACATGCTTCTTTTGCTGAAATAGATGCTTGTTTGTTTTTACTTGCCGAAACACAGCGCTGGTGTTGTTATCTAATCCATTTTCAGCTGCTCCTAGCCTTCCCTACACCATCAAGACACGTTCTTCTACAGCGACACGTTGATTTCAGCCTGCAGGAAGGAGTCGCCAGGGATACGAGCAAGGATCTTACTGAGCGGATCCACAGGCGGCGCATACATTTCGAAGGTGGCAGGCGCCGTCGTGATCTTGCTCAAGTCGAGATGGAAGAAAGTCCAGCAGCCCACTTCAACCTCCTGCGTGACAAGACTCCGATGCCGCAGCTCCATCACCGCGACACAACCTAAAGCACAAGCAATCGCCATCAATACAAATACATGTCATAAGAAAAAGATGTAAGACCATGAACTCGTACCGTCCTTGAGATGCTCGAGCGGCGTCTGCAGATACCAAGTGTTGCCGAACCACCAGTAGTTGCCTCCGGTCTGGATAAGCGACTTCGGAGTGCGTTGAGCCGTGTCAACAACCGCACCCTTATAATCCATGATGTAGAGGTTGAAGTGCGGCGTCTCCATAATAGGACCAGTAGCCACTGCAATAGCTCCCAGGAACACAGAGACGTAAGTGCTGTCGTGTAATCTGTCGGGTGGAGGCAAGAGTGAAGGGGTCACTGGTGTCAGCTTCTTGACAGGAACAAGTCCATCAGCTGGGGATTCCTCAGGCTCAACTGGATTCTCCTCCACCTTCAGGACATGAGTTGCTGGATTGAGAATCTCCTTCAAGTCGTCCTCCTCGGCAATCTCCACTGCCGAAAGACCCTTTAGGTTCTTGATACTCGAGTCTGCGCCACGCTTCATGAGAGTCTCTACCAGGTCGAAGCGCTCCAGCTCCACTGCATAGTGTAGCGCTGTGTCTCCATTCACATCGATCGCATTCGGGTCAGCGCCGTTCTCAATGAGCCAGACGCACACCTTGGCGGCCTCGAATCCTTCGTCTTCGTCATTTTGAACTGCCAAGTGCAACGGAGTGAAACCCAACTTGTTCTTCATGTTGACGTAGTCGCGACGCAGTCCACTGTCAATGCAGATCATGTTGTGGTTGGGAGGACTTGTTGTGGTCACACGCACGCCCTGCACCTTGCGAATAGCAAGCATCCATTCATGCACCTCTTGCTCCGTGTCGGCTACAAACGAGAGCATACCGTCAGGGTTCTTGGAGCTCTTGAGTCGTGGTGATCGGATCTCGAAACAGCAGTCCACGTCGGAGTTGCGCTTGATCGTGGCATCACAGAGCTCGACAATCTTCAGCGGAATTTTGTCCTTCTCTGTCTTGTAGTAGGACAAACAAACCTCGTCCACCATCACGTAGCGCTTGGTGGCCCAGCGAGTTCCGCTAGCCTTGCGAAGGAATCCCTCCTTGTGGACTTCGATCTGGAGCGTCGTGGGAAGAACAGGTGGAAGTCCGCCGATAGACGATGACAGACGTCGGTTGTTCCCTGTTTTGGACGACACCAGAGTGCGGCGGCCATTGCGCTTGGGCGCGTTGTGGTCACCAGGTTTGAAGGCTGGTTGCATCGAAAACGATGAGGTCGAGGCGGTTGACATCCCACGCATGCGCGGGTCAAAGCCTCCCACAGGACTGCGATTGCCAATAGACACGCTCTTGGATGGTGAACGGGACGACGGCGTCGTCATGGACGCTGTGCTAACGCTGGAGACAGACCGAAACTTCATATCGGGCGAGTCGTCACTGCCACTACTGGTACTACTAGCACTTCGCGTACGCGCAGCCCCGAAGTCAAAGTGAGCGCCAGGGTTTGAGTTGCGGTTGGCAACCTTTGCAAGTAGCCGTACCATGTCCAAATGTGCTAGTCGGCTCGCGTAGTGCAGTGGTGTACTGCCTGCGGTATCTTTTCCATACACGAGGTCCTCGAGTTGAGGGTTTTCCTCTAGAACGAATCGCGCCAAGTTCAGATCACCATTCTTCGCTGCAACGTGGATCAACGACATCATATCGTGGTCACGGTCACGCACACGTAACATCCCTGGCATCTCCTGTGCAATGTGCAGCACCTCGGTCAAGTCGTACGCGTTAGCGGCATCAAACAACGCCTGGGTGCGGTTCCGCATGCGCACACGAGAGAGGAAGATCCGAACCACAGCGAGAACTCGCGCCATCGACCGACGTCGCACATCTGCCAACTTATAGGATCTCTTCTGGCGGAACACACTTTGAACCTTGATGATTCGCTGTACCGTTCGACGATACTTCTTACGCTGCACGAAGCCACGGTAGAGTGCTTGGGTTTTCACCACTCCACGGCGGAAGCGAATAAACTGCCGACGGCCCAAGTACGTGCGCACAGCGCTCTGCACCACACGAGCCGCTGATCGCATTTTCAGGTAGCGAGTACGCTCAAGTGTCATACGCGAAAAAGCTTCAATAGTGATGATCTTCTCTCTCATGTAACGGTACTTCTTGGCTTGTGCATGGCAGCGCCAGAGTGATTGCAGCAGTGTTACCTGTCTGTCCCGCTTGGTGTACTGCTTGCGAATACTGTGCATCCGCCAGAGAGACTGCACGAGGATGATCTTCTTGCGTTCATCGAGATATCGCTGACGACAGATAACCATTCGGCCAAAGGCTTCGATGCGTGTGGCCATTTTCTTCTCACGCAGGAATTTACGACGTACGAGTGAGCGACGAATCATAGCCTGAGAGTTGATAGTAGCCTCTCGGCCCTTGAGATACTCGGTACGAACACGGTTCGCTCGCACGCGAGCTTGAATCATAATGATACGTCGACGAGAGATCTGGAAGTGACGCCGCGCCAGGAAACCGCGAATTACTCGCGCAATCTGGATTTGCGCTTTGTTGCGTGCAACAGCGCGCATACGAGCCTTCTTACCGTATTTGAGGCGGGCATTGAAGCCACGACCCGCAGCGTGTAACACGATTGCTGCCTTCTGCATCTCGCGATACTTGTTGCGTGCAGCGTAGCCCTTGTATCGGGACGCAATCACATTTGCCGCGCCACGCATCTCCAAGAACTCAGCCCGCTGCTTGTGCATCTTGCGCGCGTTTGCAACTTTTGCTGCAGCGTGTTTCTGTTTGAGGAAGCGCTTGCGGGCCAAGTAGCGTCGTACTTGGGCTTGGATCTTCGTTGCGGCAGGTGGAGCTGTACGGAGATAAAGCGCATACTTGCGGGCAGCATTGCCCCGGGCGTGGCTCTGCACGAGAATAGTAGACTTGCGCAGTCGTTGGTACTTCCGCCGCTGGATAAACTGTCTTGCTATGGCATTCAGGAGTGTAATACGATGACGCATAAGCTGGTAGTGACGCTTGGCCAAATACATACGTGTCATGGCCTGAATACGGATGGCCTTCTCGCGCATGTCCAGGTACTTTCGGCGTTGCTGTCGCCCGCGGACGTGCTTTTGGATGACGATAGCGGCCTCGTGCATGATCTTGCGCGCTTCGTTGTCCAGAATACGCAACTGACTGTCACGAAGAAATACCTTCTTGTGTCCGAGTTGCCAGTTTTCACGAGGAATGAAGCGAAGGATGACTTCACAGTAGTCTTTGTCAGTCATGCTTGCTCGCTTCTCCTTAGGAACATTGCGGGTCAGGATCTGATACTTCTCGTGGAATTCCTCAAAGAGCCGTCGAACAGGGAAACCGGAACGCCGGATACGCACAGTCTCCATGACACCGAGGTAGATCAGCTGGTTCAGAATCAGTTCCGCATTCCAGCCCTGTGGAAAACGGAGGTTGTTGGGCTTCACACAACGCACGAAGGAAGGCGTCGTAGCCTTCAGTTCCACCATCAAATTGGCCATCTGATCACGGAATTTCCGGCCCACAGTCATGGTACCAGTCATCTTGTTGCCCATTTTCCGAATAGGTTTGCGCGGGTTGGCACCGCCCGACGCCGCACCCGCCTGAGCTAGCGGATACAACTTACGCAGGTATTCGCACTTGGAACTGTCCATCAGAGAGATCAAATCGTTGTGTAGAGAATCATCGTTCTTTTCCAAGAAACCATTGACATTGTACGTGACTTCACCAGCGTAGTGGTGAATCACAAACTCGTCCGTGGCGAACCGTGGCTTCGAGTAGTAAATCGTTGTGCCCTCAGGGACCTTTCCCTTTGGCAGATGCGTTTGGTGTAGTTTCTGGATAAAGTTTTCATCGCTGGCACGTCGACCGAGCATTCCTTGTTCATCCAGGAGAGGTAGAATACCCAGCGGCTTCTTATCAATCAGATCGAGACACGGCCCATTGTCCTTGAACTCCAGACGAGAAAAGTCGATGCCTTCCTCAACGTACACTTCCTGTTCATACACGAACACGTGCTGGTTGAATTGCTGCTGCAGCATTTCGTTCGTGTAGTTGATACACAGCTGCTCGAACGAGTTCACTTGCAAGCTTTCGAATCCGAAAATATCCAGGATACCAATAAACTTGGAGCCAGCGCCAACTCCAGAGCTGCCGCCAACGTTGGACGTCGACTTGTTGATTTGGGACACCAGCCAGTCGAAAATCTTGCTGAAGATATCCTTCGCCAGACCATTGCGCGACTTAATAGACTCGACCGCCGTCAGCGCGATTTCTGCCACTGAGCCACGTGCACCAGCAGACATCGTTCGCTTCGTGAGCGCGAACTCGAGCTCATCCGGTGTCACCATCATCAACTCGGCTAAGTTCGTGACGTCCTCTGGGTGAGCGATCTGGGACTCGTTCTTGGCATTCTCCGTGAACTCGACGTTACCCAAATGCAAGACGCAGGCAACAAGACGGAAGATGGTACGCTGTAGCTCTGGCGGAATACCAACTGTACCCATGGCTTCAACAAGCTCCTTGAAATCCTTCTTGTCGTTGATCTCTGGCACCTGAATACAGTTCCCCTGGTTGAGGAAGTAGAACTCGCTGGCAGGCTTCAGCTTGAACAAGGTCTTCTCTTCAGCGGATAATCCTGCACAAAGCTGGTAGAAAATATGGTAATTACGCTCGGATTCGGCACTGCCGACGATACGACTCTTCTCCAGCAAGAAGTGGCTGGTTGTGGCACCGGAGATGGTACCATCTGCATGGTAGTAGATCTTGATGAACTTGCCGAATCGACTACTGTTGTCGTTGCGAATGGTCTTGGCGTTACCGAACGCCTCTAGCAGTGGGTTACTTTGTAGTACACACTGCTCCACCGAAGACCCGCCGTTCTCCGCTTTTGGAGCCTTTGGGGTCTTCTTGCCAATCTCTGAAATGTTGGCCAGATACTAAAACACACCAACGAATTAGCTGCAATAAATACCAACGAATTGCCAATAATTGACGAACCCGCATGATGTACTTGGAGGCCTCCGTCTTGCCGGCTCCACTCTCTCCAGACACGAGGATGGACTGGCATTTACCGTCCTTCATCATGGCGTGGTAAGCTCCGTGAGCCGTCGAATAGACGTGCGGCACGGGGTTATCCAGTTTGCCAATGGAGTCGAGTTCTGGGAAGTTGTAGAGCATGGGGATGTTCTTGTACGGGTTGATAGAGATGAGGATGTCACCAGTGTACGTGTAGATCTTGTCCTCGAGGTAGCGGCGTCGTAGTAGATCCAGCAGCGGCGCCTCGTGCAGATTGTCCATCTCCGCCACATTGTCCAGGTTCACTGAGTGCGATGGATCGTATGGATGCACCTGTTCGAAGGTGAATTGTTGCTCCGAGTCAGCATCGGGTAGCAGAACGTGCAACTTCTCGCCATCGTCCTCCACTACGGTGCCCAGCTGCCACACATTGCGAGGGTCCGGGCACCAGACCTTCTCTCCCTCACGGCGCGCCGGACGCTTCTCCGCCATCGCTGCTAGCGGGTCTGGAAGCTACAACACTGAGAGGGAAGTGAGCTGTTCGGGGGGCGGAACCTTTTGCTCCTGATTTGGTGAGATACGATTTGGCCTGAAATAAATGGTGCTTCAAGCTGAGAGAAAATCAAGCTGCGTCCCAAATTAAGATGTTCTTCGTGGGTGAATTGAGCAGAGACACAACGCATTTTTCGAGTGTCAAGCGAACATGCACATGTATGGTCTTGAATTGATGCAAAGGTCACCGCAGGCCTATATTATAATGTGGCTATGATCTAAGCAGCCGAAGGAATGGCATTGTCAAATATGTACGACGAATAGCCGAAGTCGTCTCAATGTTGTGGAGAGTTGAATTAAAGAGTCAAGGCTAATTTTTTACCACTCTGCCTATCATCACTTAGTTCCAAGTTGGAATTAAGTTGGAACTTCCAACTTCTAAAGTCTTTTAATAAAAGAAAGCTCGTACTAATCTCTTCGCCTAAGTGGGTTCACTTTTCGGAAATGATATGCTTTTGATTTTTATCCAATCAGAAGACGTTTGGGGTACGTGGTGCATCACAGGCCAATAATCGAGCATCAAAGGTGTCGACAACCATGCAGGACGCTGTGCACTGGCAGACGAGCGAGTTGGCGTGTGCCATCAAGTACCGACTGTTGGCGGGCGAAGCAGCAGACGGATACAAGGATGGATTAGTGGCGCGGGTGGGTGTGCCCAGTGAGTACGTGGCGCCGCTCGTGGACCGCGCATTCGCACTACACCCCGCCATGTACACTGTCGTATCAGAGGACGACACGGAGCTCCCGGATCTGCTCGTACGAAGCCCGTTTCTCGACGAAAGACATGCTTTGGTCGTTTGTTGGCGCTAACGATTGTTTCTGTTGCTGTGGTTGCAGTGGGACGAGTATGAAAATCTTGACTGGAAGAATATCCTGGCTGGAAAGGTGGTGGCCAACGCCTACTGCGTCCGCAAGGGGCTCTCGCGCAAGGCACAACTGTCGATCTACTTGTCGAAGTACATCATGAAGCACCCAGACTGCATGCTGAGCAAGGCTCTACCGCGCACCATTGTGGTAGACACATGGGAAGCCTACGACGAGAGCATGGCCCAGTTCGGCATCCCCTTCCGCCAACGCTTGGACTCGTGTCTGTGGGAGGTGAGGCAGACGCTTGAGAATGAGAACAAAACGTGGATCATGAAACCCAGTGCTACTAACAAGGGCGCCGAGGTCAACGTGATCAAAAACTTCAAGAAGCTACGCAGCATTGTCAACGAGTGGACCGACATCCGCGAGTGGGTTGTCCAGGAGTACATTCAGCGGCCTTTGCTGCTGCGTGGCCGCAAGTTCCACATCCGCGTGTACGTCCTCGCGGTGGGCGGTCTCAAGGTGTACGTCTACCAGCACTGCCTCGTGCTTTGCGCTCTTGAGCAGTACCGCGAGGCTGATACGGACAACAACTACTCGCACATCACCAATACTTTCCAGCAGCAGAGCCACCCGGACTTCGTTGAGAGCGAGTGCGTCCTGTTGCTGGACGACATTGAAAATATTCTGGCTGAGCAAGGCATCGCTGATGCTGCCGGTAAGAAGGCTAAGGTCCTTGCCGACATTGGCCAGATCACGGCGGAGACGTTCGACGCGTACAAGGGCGAGTTCTCGGTTTTCCAGCCGCTGCCTAACTGCTTTGAGATCTACGGCGTGGACTTCATGGTCGACGAGGACTTCAATGTGTGGCTCCTGGAGTTCAACCCCGGTCCGGATTTCAAGCAAACCGGAGATCGTCTTCACTTTGTTATTCGCGATCTGATGGCAGACACGCTGAGTGTTGTTACAAACGAGTTCTTTTCAGAGGACAAGGATTCGTCCGTCAAGGACGCCGAGATTGGGGCTTTTGCCAAGGTGTATGACCAGCAATGGGGAGCTCTTTCCAAGGGCTCATCCATGAAGTTCGTTGAGTAGAAGTTGATACAATCCGCAACCAGTCTGCAGCATCAACGACATGAGCACTATTCACTAACGAAATATACGTACTTAAGTAATAAGCTGGGCTGTATTAAAATAAAAAGCTTTGGAAAAAGTGCTTATCTGGTTGATCCTCGGTCATTCTGCACCCTCTCAATGCAATATTTGCCCTCACAGGCCCAATATCCGCCGCACAAGGAAGATAACCACTTTGTTCGCGCGCGTGCATCGGCCAGGGCAATCCAGACCCCGGCATCTATTCTCCATGCCGACGATCTGTTTATGGTCATTGCGCCACTGCTCTCCACTGTCACCAACCGCCATAATATTCTTGTTAACTCCAACTAGCCGAGCGCCGCCGCTACGCGGTGGTTGTTTTTGGTTTGTCTCAGCAGCGGGCTTTTCCGCCCGCTGCGCTCCGGCGGGGAACCCCCCTCCATAGTTAAATGAAGTAAGGAAAAATTTGCTCCCACTGGGAATCGAACCGGCGAAAATCCCAACCATTCACTCAAAGGTTGTTTTCAGCATAAAAGACTTGCCCGCCTCCGCTACGGGCGGCTATCAACAGACTCAAAAAAATATAGTCTCTTGACGGACTCGAACCAGCGAGCTACAGCATAAAGAAACTTGCTTTAACCACTGCACCACTGGTCGCGTTATATATTTTTCAAGTTAGAGCTACATGCACTAATCCAATAAGTGACCACACAGAGCCGTGAACACACGCGCTGTACACGCACAGACAAACCCATCCATCAATCTGTAGAAATGTAAATGATATGTATTGTTCTGCTCACCTCTAGCTACTTCCTTAGTCTAGACAAAGATTTGTCTGTAGACGATGTTGTTCGTGTACACTCCGTTTTCTTCCTCTAGCTCTGGATACTCAATGAGTGCCTTGAACTTTGACCGTTCTGTGACGCGAGATAGATCCACGTAGAGTTGGCCGTGTGAGAAACACGGTGTAGCCAGATACAACCCCAAGTTCATCAACGTTTGCCCCTGTGCTTTGTTGATAGTCATGGCGAATGCTGGCTGTACTGGAGACTGCTTTCTCCGCAAGCGAAACGGAAAATCGCGCCCATCGTCGTCGCTTACAAAAATGATCTTTGGAATGAGAACATGCTGTCCTTTGCAATCTCCTGTCATGATGGTGGCGTGAATAACATGGGGATTGAGCTTGACGATCCTCAAGCGAGTACCATTGCAGAGTCCGAGATTAGGATTCAAATTCCGCATCATCATTACCGGCATCCCTTTCTTGAGTACCAACTTGTGCGGTGGGATTCCGTTGATATTAACAGAATGTAACACCTCTTGTTCAAACAGGCTTCCGTCAATGTCGTCCTCCACCAAATCGGAAGACAAATACTCATGCGTCGTGTCGGGAAGTCGAGCTGCTTATGCTTCATTGATCCGGTGTACGATTGCGTTTGTAGTGGTTAAAATCGTACGGTTGGCGAAATAATCATCCGTAGCAATCTCGGGTTTATTCACATCGGCGTACATGTGGTCAATCATCCGCTCCATACCTTTTGGAATTTCTTCATCGTCGGTATCTTCCGCTGGAGGGTTGTCGATCAACATATCCTTCGGAATCTTCATGAAAATCTTGACCGAGTGCGGAGTTAACATCGTGTCTACCCTCTTCAACTTGCAGTAAAAACTCAGAGAATGAACTCATTTCCTCTGCGCTCGTTGTGTCTCCCGCAGATCGGACACGCATGTTCTCCGTAAGATGAAGCTGCTGAAAATGACGCCACAATCCAGAAGACTTGAGGCAAGCATCAATAGTCTCGGCTGGAGTTCCTCTCTTGACAACAGGGAGAATTTGCCAAAAGTCACCCGAAAGTACAAATACTTTTCCTCCGAATGGCTCCCGGTCGTTACCAATGATATCCCGTAGTGTTCGATCCACCGCTTCAAATGCGTACCGGTGAGTCATCGGCGCTTCATCCCGAATGACCAAGCTGGCGCGGTCAATCAATTTTTGCAAGTGGGACTGCTTGTAGATCGAACAGGTTGGCATGTCATTTAGTTTCAGTGGGATTTTGAAGGTAGAGTGGGCTGTTCTTCCACCCATAAGTAAGAGAGAGGCGTTTCCACTGGACGCGACTGCAATCGCAATTTTCCCGTCAAATCTCACTTTGGCAAGTAAGTGGCGCAGTAGTGTGGATTTTCCTGTGCCACCCGGTCTATCAATGAAACACAGTTTCGTCCCCAACTCCGGCTGATCGACCGCACCCAAGATCATAGATGTCCTTCTGTCCAGGATTTAGTTGATCTTCTGACTCCACAATTTCTTCCAAAGCCAACTCGTTGTAAGACGCTAGCTCGCGACGGATGAGGGTATTTTCCGGGAGCGACTCGAGCATCATCCGCGGAAATTGGCTCAGTTGGGGGAGATCAAAGTCGTGTACCGAAAATCCACTTACTTGGAGGAGTTCCTGGATACTATGCAGCGTCTTGAACATCACAGTAGAGCTCCTTAGAGGCTCGAGTAGGTCGCGGTACGTTCGCGAATAGTCTTCAGACAGGTCCTTGTAAAATCGGTCCCACAATCCCCTGACGTCGGTAGGCATTGGATATTCTAACAGAGTTGCAAAACTCTCCCGCAGCTGGTAGGGCATTTGAAACCCCGCCGCTTCACTCATGCACTCGATCCACTCAGTATCGTCATCGAGATATCCTCCATGTTGCGCTGCAGACTGGAATGTAGGATACACCACTCCATCTACAGTTCTCAAGTCTTCGAAAGAAGTAGGGCCCTTCCGATGACTTAACATGTCGCGAAGGTAGAAACGTTTCTTGTCACGTGGTGACATGTGAATCATCCGCACAAGAGCAGCTCGAAACTTCGTACGACGCACCCAATGCTTGTTCTTCCAGTTGAACTTCTTTGGGATATCCTGATACACCATAGTCTTAGCAATTTGGTTTTCTGGTGCGTCACTTGCACACAACTAAAAAAAAACGCGTAAGCATTGTATGCCCTCCGCGCTCGATCACAGCCTGCTCATTTTCATCGGAGCGAAATATGACGAACTGATTCCCCTCCAAGTGCACCGTGAGCTGCTCCACAGAATGCCCTTTTTCCTGAACGACGCAGCATACACGCTTCTACGGGAGATATATAACGTGCGTTCAGATAGCGCAACACCTCGCTAGGCTCATCGCGTGCGATCGCTTTGTTCCTTCTCTCCACTCGGACAGCTTTTATCTCGTGACCACAGCCTTGTCAGAACCCTTGTACACATACTTGTAGAGGTACTTCACTGTCGTAATCCCGGTGCACACCTCCACGTTGATGTGACAGTTGTACTTTTGGGAGAAGTATGGATTGTAGGGTACCACCCACTGATTTGCAGTAGCGTTGTTGTACTCTCGGTTTTTGCTCTTCAACGTACCCGCTGCGCGGCGTCGTCGTCGATACACCGGATACCCATCAAAATTGGCACGCGTGACCTCTGCCATCGGCTTGGGAAAACCCTTGGTACACCGACCGTTCTTCATACAGGGACTGTCGGGTTTCAGACTCCCACAGAGCCCGTGCATCATACACGTTGTAACCGTATTGTATAATGCAGGGTTCGAGGCATCGCCAGGTATCTCAGCAGACACTAATTTATCAATAATCTCTCTGGTGCGCGGCTTATCTTCGTCGGCAAGAATAATGAGGATATGCGCGTGAGGGAGGCCGCGCTTATGAAACTCCATCACATAAATTCTTGCCAGAACACGACCCAGCACACCTTCGTCCAAGTCGGTCAGTAGCATCTTTAGTTTTTTGCTGCCGCACGCGCGCTACAATGTCTGGTCGGTCTTGAGCGGAAAAACCTGGAGGAATTTGACCAACGATCTCATCTCACTCCGGATTGCATGTCATCGTAAGGAAAATGTTTGGCTTGCCGTACTCGCGGACAATTGCCATGGAATCTTGATAGGAGCGGTACGTTTGGCGGGGTCCACCCGTATACGAAGAAGGAAGGATGGCGCTTGCCGATACGATCCAAGAAGTGCTGGCGACGGGGCTGCCCTGAGTCGGTAGATTGATCTGATTGCGAACTTCTCGTGTACTCAGTAAAACGTCCTTCTCCCTCATCCAGTGCCTCAGGGGTCTCGTTTAGATACGCATCCTGAATTCCCGAGTAGAGAACCGCCCGAAGCGTGGCTTGGTTGTTTGATACCCATCTCAAAGCCTCTTGTTCAACCTTGGCTCGTTGGTCAACACAGTATTCCTGGAAAACGTGACCGCCTAAATGCAACGCGGAACCGTCCCCAGGTCTCGGGAACAGCCGATACGCTACGTGTTCACGGTGGGACATTGTGTCCTTCTGCCGGTACCTGTTACCGTTAGCGTATTTGTCGGTGTATGTCCACCCTAGGTCTCCCCCGGGGAATAGGAGGGGGTACTGGAGGGGATCATACATTGGATTTGCCTCGAAAATCCGAAGCAGGCCGTTCCGTTTAGTATACAGGATGAGATCTCTGTATTTGCTGATGCCGTCCTCAATCATCACCGCGCCGACTTCATTTGTAGTTGGCAGGTTGGTGGTGCCCGGCCTATGTTTGTCTACATGGAGCTGAAACTTGAGGTCCATAACTGGCCTACCCGCCTCTCGGTCTTGTCGAATCTTCTCAGCGTATGATAGGAATCGTTGAGCAAACGGGTTGTATGACTGCATCATCATCTCCAACGTCGTTAGCCTTTCTCGATCGAGATCAGCAAAAATACTCTTGTGACGCTCGGCTCTCTGTTTGTGATCCTCGTCGACGATGTAGATTTGAGCAAACTTTGCTGGTTGGAAGTCTACACCGTTGCTTTCCAGCCGCGGAAGGAGAGACCCCAAGTAGTGTCCCATAGCACCTTGGATACGAAACGAATACACTCCTTGCTGGCCCTGGAAGTCTCTATCTTCTCGCACGCCTTGAACACCAACGCCATCACTACGTGCGACTCCTACCGAAGTAAACGCAAATACCTGGTTGTATGCGCGGATGTTGCGTCTATAGGCTTCATAACCGAGTAGGTACGATGGTGCTGGTGTCAGCGGAGGAAGTTGCACTCTCCCTTTGAGACAGCACGACACATCGGACTCCCCTGACCATTTCCATGCTCCACACCAAATGCACTCGTACATTTCAGGGAGCGTGTGGTGTCCGGCGCGCACGTTCTTGCCGGAAACGCGAGCTATGGCGAAGCGTTCATGATTGTAGAGAGCGTGTCCGCGCCGCATGCATTTTCGACGAATGCGAACAGCCTCCCTTTGCGCTTCCCGAGCTTCTTCTTCCTGCGCTACGCGCTCGCGCTTTTGGCGTCTGTGCTCGCGTTCCTCTTCGTCCAAAGCCAATGCATAATTGTCGTCGGCTGCACGTGTTCCTTTGCCGTGCAAGTGCTTCCTCTTCAGGTGTCATCACAGCCCTTAAGGCTTGGCGTTCTTGCGTGTTGCGTTCCCGTTCAAGGATTTGCTGTTCCACAGACTGTGAAGCCCGCAACTCATGCCGCCCATGTGTGTTGCGTTCCCGTTCAAGAGCTTGCTCGTCCGGTGTCATCACTCCCCGCACATCCTGACGCCGTTGCGAGTTCAGACGAACCTCGGTCGCTTGCTGTTCCGGTGTCTGTGAAGCACGTAGCTCCCGACGTCGCTCCGTGTTTTCTTGCTACACAGTTGCCTGTTCTTCTGGGGTAAGTCTTTCCCGGTGCCTTCGTACTCGTTCAGCACCACTTTGACTGGCCTGCTGCTCCAGTGGATTGGATTATGATGGAGCCGAATTCTCTACACAGTCGAGGGCAATTAACGTCGCCAATTCCTTGTTCAGTCTGCATTTGTTGCTTGATAGGCGACTTTGCCGGCGCCGCTTAGCCGCACGATCTTCTAACCCGTCGGGGGCTGCATTATCGCGCTCGTTTTGGCGCAGGTCCTCTTCGATCTCCTCACGCGTCCGTATCCGTCTATTACGCACCATGTCTGCGAACACGAAACAGAGTAGCGTGACGCGTTAGACATAAAGCCCAAGTACACTGCACGCAGCAGTAGCAGACACGCAGGTTGTGGTTGAGGCGTCTGCGTACTGCCGGGTTATGCCAGCTCCCATCAAAGTTTATCACCGATCACTTTCACACTACAAAGGCCTTGCAGCCAGAGCATTACTTGCTTGCAAATTGTGCAGACGGATAGTCAGGGTTGATCGCCTGGCAGTACTGAGGGTCTTGATGCGATATCCTTTGCCCCAAAACAGGTTTATCCCACCCTGATTAGTTGAAATGGGTCGACTCAACTGGCTGACACAGCTATGGTTTGTGGCCAATGGGCGGGTGCTATGTGTACACTCGCCAGAGTGGGCGGTGGGTTTAAATAATCTTTAACAAACCAACGCATTTTAGACTAAAATTTAGCGAACTAAATATTAGCCCAAACACTTTGACCCATTATTTTCTAAAAAAACCATAGTACAACACCCCCCAGCTTACGCCGGGCTAATACATCCCCATAGCATGCGCCGAGCTTTCTAGGGCCCTGCCAGGTGCCTCGGACTATCTGTGTGTCTTGATGGAGGCTTATAATGCAAACTAACACGCATACACGCAGCGTACCTTGCGTAGTGGCGGCGGCGTGCGCTTTCCGATTTTGAAATGGGGGCGGGAAACTTATTTTAAGTACGTTATGTGGACAACATAACTTAATGCTAAGTTCGCTTTAAAAACATTTTGAGCCAATCAAAACCCTTTATTTTTAGCCAATTACTGCTGTTCCTAATTGTGGCGTTTTTTTTAGATGGCGCGGTTTTAACGGGTCGCGGCGACGGCGGCGTCTACGGCGCTCGCGCTCGGCGTGGTGCGGAATGACCGGGAGTGGCGGTGGTCCCATGGTGGTGGCCACTAAGTCTGCGCGCGCCCGGCGCTCGTCCAGCTGAGGCTGGGGCTGGGGTGCTGAAGGTGGAGCGCGGTGCCAGAAGCTGCGGCACTCTGGGCCGCTGGCACACGCTGTGCAGCGGCGCGCGCCCGTCCTCGCTGCGCCGGTAGCGAAGGCGTCACACGCGAGTAGGACCTCGCAGCAGGCGCAGCGCCGGAGCTGCAGCCCCAAGCCATCAGGCTGGAGCGGTGGCGGCACCACTCGGGCGCCGCATGTCGAACAAATAAAAGGGTCCATTGAAATGTGAACACACATTTAAAATACACATGCATTTTGACCAATAAAAACAGACCTGGGTTTTAACGATTCGGAGCCGCCTTCGCTGCGCTCGGCAGCCAATCAGATGTCCGGATTCGTGTCACCGCTTTGGTGTTACGGACGGACGGACAAATTTATACTACCGTTTGTATGGAAAAAGGTGTTGATACTCCAGTAGTTCTTTAAGATGCGATAGAAATGCGCGTGGCGCAAATTGTCAGAGTTTGCCATTCTCGCCAATACGCCTTCAAATCTATTCCTGTTCGTGAAAAATACTTGCCCTGAAGCGTAGTTGTCAAAACCAAGTGAACAACGGGTTCGAAACGGTGTGTGTGTGTGTGGGGGGGGGGGGGGGCTAGATTAGCAATCCCAGCCAAAATATAATCTTTGCAATCTACATGTACAAAACAAGGCCGTCTAGGATGACAGCATCGAGCATCTCCATCCAACTATATCTCCCAAGTTTAGCTGCATATTTTTCAGATAGTCAGGCCAAATGAGAATCTATCTCAGTGATGCTCAGGGCCTCCAATTATAGCATTTTTATTTAGTAGACAAATGCAACCAACATACTTCTCCGTTCCACATTTTTACGGAGTAAGAAGCCGCTGTCACGAAGGTGTGGTCCACACATCGAAAATTATTGGTTAGAATAGAACGCTAAGATTTGACATCTAAAACTAAGGCTGTCAGACTCTAATATTACTCGAGATCACTGAACGCAAGTCACTCCCCCCAGCCATGCCACGTACGCTCGGATCCAAGAAGTTGACGCCAGAGAAGAAAGCCGCTGTGGCTCTTTCCTGGTGGACCTGGCCACACGTGGCACACGAGCGGTCGATGCGGTAAAGAAGGCCATGGCAATTTTCAAGCTTGGGAGTACAGTAGTTTGGGAGGTCTGGCGCTCCCGAATGGATGCTAGAACTCTCTTTGCAGAGCGCCCTCGCAAGCCAAAGAAACCAAGCGCATCGAGGACAAAATTGCACGACTGGTCGCCGGCGTTCCACTGTGCGACCGCCAATCGCTAGAATCTCTTGCTGACGCTACGGCTGTACCGAAGACGACGCTGTGGCGTCATCTAAAAAGCGGTTGGCTTCGCCGTGCGGTTTCGTACGTGAAACCAACCCTCACAATGGAACACAAGGAACGCTAGCTTTGCTATTGCCTCCTGCATGTTCATCGACCAATAGGTAAACACTTTTTCAATGATAAGGCCGATTTTTTTCCCATTTATTTCATTTTTGTTTTGATGATAGGTGTTTCAGGCTTTAAGATAGACCACATGTACGATGTTGTCCACATCGACGAAAAATGGTTCAACATGTATAAATGTGTAACCAGATACTATTTGGCACCTGATGAAGGACTGCCTTACAGATCTACCCCGAACAAGCGCTACATAGGAAAAGTAATGTTCTTAGCAGCTATTGCCCGACCACGTTTAGTGGGAAGGCCAAAAAAGAATTTGACGGGAAAATTGGTATTTGACCAATTGTGGAGCGCGTTTCGGCGGAACGTACTTAAAAAATTCGAGTCGCGGGAAACCTGGTGACCAAGAATGTCAACATGACGCGGAAAATTTACAAGAAAATGCTCATTGAAAATGTTTTTCCAGCCATCCGGAAAAAATGGCCAGGTATGTATTGCTTTTATCTTGTTGACAGCTATTTCTTAGCTATTACTTTTGTTTTACAATCATAGGAAGGAAGTCTAAAGTCGTCCAGGTACAGCAAGATAATGCGGGCCCTCACATTTCCCCCTTTGAAAGGGATATTGTGGCCGCTGGAGAGGAAGGCGGCTGGAATATCGAGATGATAAACCAGCCTCCGCGCTCACCACATCTGAACGGTTTAGATCTGGGTATTTTTCATTATATTCAGTCCCTACAGCTGAAACGAGCGTCTACAACCTAGACGACTTGATTCTTGCAGTGAAGCGAGCATTTGATCGACTTCCTTCTGCAATAATTGACAACTGCTTTGTTACGCTTCAAAAAGTGATGCAAACCATTCATGTCACACGGAGGTGACAACAACTACGAGCAACCACGGGTTACAAAGAGCACATTCGCGGATCGTCGATGCCACAGTCGCTGTCATTTGAAAAAGATGCTGTAAATAACGGCTTTTCGCAGCTTGATTACTCTTAGCTTAAATCATAGTGTAATCAATTCTAAATCTTAGGATTTGTATCAACTCTATCATTTTTGGAGGAAAATAGTGCTCTATTTAACCGATTTGTGTGAGGTTTCGACGTAACACGAGCAAAACTATCCCACCAAAGCGGGGCGTATTAGCCTCCAAACCGCCTTCTGTTCCTTCTCAAACCGGGTGTCCCGCATTCCCAAGACAGAGGGGAAGCGCCACATACAATTCTGACCTTCCAACTCGTAATATTGAGTGAATTATGGTGCGAAACGTGGCTAGCCTCAGAAATTCGCGTCAGACTCGCCATGTTATCTTCTACCCAGCTTCCGTTACCCACATACAAAAAATATAGGGAGAACGCCCTAACTGTGTGCTTCATTTCGCTACTTAAAGCGCCTAGAACGTTTGATTAGTTTCGACGATGGCCTCATGTTGATATTTACTCCGTAAAAATGTGGAACGGAGAAGTAATGCATTACCTTCTGCATCAGTTTGAAAGTAAGTTATGTCAATACTGTATCTTAAAAAAATAATGGAGTTATGGTTATCAATATCAGTGTATTTCCACATACCCTTATTTGAGACAGTTGACCGTACTTGCGTCCCAGTAGCTACGATTCTCCCAAAAGAGCGAAATCATCTCCAGCGTAGCCGGAAGTAGTCCTTGTCGCTGCTGTCCCAGCGTCACCCTGGCCACGCTAAAAAGCGCTCCACCGCATTGGATGTAGGTGGGATCGTCTTGATGTGCTCGTACGTCACTTTCTGGTGCTCAAGGCGGCGGCGCTTGCGAAGCCGCTCGACAAAGGAGAGATTGTCGTCTTCGTTGCCTTGGTTCGCTTCCGTCTCGATCGGCTTAGCAAACGGTAAGAGCGCCGCTTTCTCCGCGCGTGTCAAGCGGTCTTGTCGGCCGCGCAGAACTCGCACACAGCCCGCCTAGAAATCTGTGTTGTGCACAATATCGGCACGGGGACATTTTCCGAGCAAAACACACAAAATTAGTAATAATACACAGGAATTACTAGGCAACAGAACTTACCGAGGAATCGCTCATACTGTGGCTTGACGGCAGTGAGCTCGTCAAACCACTGACGAACGTCCAGTAGATCAACGTCTCGCCCTTGAAGAGCCTTGGAAACCGATTCAATGTCTTTCAGCTATTTGAATAGTACTCGGAGCCGTTTGTTTGCTGCAGGCGTTGGCATCACTTCCATCAGGTCATCGTCCTCAGCATCTAAGAACTCCAAGAGCCTCAGATATCGCTGCAGCATCGCGAAGGTCGAGCTCCAGCGTGTGTCCTGCCGAATGACTTGGCGGAGCTCAGTTTTAAACTTTTACAAAAATAGAGCGAGATATAAAATTAGATTAGTTTCAGAAAATTTCAGATATCTAATAAACCACAAACTATACATAAATTCTTATCGAAGTTTTGCCGATTGCGTAAGTGTCCGCAGCTTGATCATCAGGGTCTGTACGCTGCCGCATCTTCTTCGTGCTGTGCCAAATCATGTTGCACTGCTCGGTTCAATCGGTGGCTAGCGCATTCCACCAGTGGAACGCCCATTAGCGTGGCGAGCAAGCGGTTGACCGCGCAGTTGTCCCCGACGAGGAAACGGCACTGCTCGATCTGTACCCCGTAGTCTCTAGGTAGCATCATAACCAGGAATTCGAGGTGAGTTCATGCGGAAAGGTCGTCGTTCGGCTCGTTCAAGAGCGGAGCCATGCCTAGCAGCACAGTCACAAGCTCACCGTTCCTCTCAAAGCAGGCAAACCATGCCACGTAATGCTCCGACGCGTGCGTAACCCCGTCGAACATGACGCCAAAGTGGCTGGGTAGGTCCTCGGCGATCATACGCTCGACAGCTTGCGTCACACCGCTCATGTCCAGTCGTAGCGTCTCCTCCGAGATGGGGTCCAATTTTGAGTATCTGAGTAAATATTTATAGTTATCAGAATTAGAATCAGTCATACCTGCTTATCGTAATAGTAAATGAGGCGTACCTTCTTGCCGTGCGAATCTCGCAGAAAGAGAGCGGGAGGTTGGACTCTATGATCCAATGCATCCAGCCGTAGAGGCTCCGAGACGAGTGCCGCACGAAGTTGAGCACGGAGCCGGTCTCCGCTGCCGATGCCTGGAGCATTACGCTCTCGTGATCAGGTTTGACTAGCCGTTCCGATTGGTTTGCTTGCGGACCGTGCCGCAACGATAGCGAAAGTACTCCGGAATCACCTCGTCGTACTCGTTGTGGCACGGTCTAAAGTAGAAACCCGAGACTTGGGCATTGGTGGAAGTAGTGTTGGGGCGGACAGCGCGAACCATGGTCGTGGGGCAGGCCAGGTGAAGTGTAGTTGTACCGAACAATGAAAAATGAAAATGAGACGCCAGATTGACTTGTTTGCGGCGAGCCTCAGCCCAAAAATGACTGGTAGTAAGGGTGACTGGATGCCAGAGTCCATAGATATAGAATTGATCTGCAATAGTTATGATATTTTGTCTATCGTTATAAATCAATTATCACATACTCTGGCTTGAAATATCCGGGATACATAATTTACTAAATATTGTACCAAATAATGTTATGGTCAATGTATATTTCGGAGGCCCTGGTGGTGCTCGACCACAGCACCTGATTCTGGCGGTCACTTTGCTCTGCGCGGATGGGGCCTGTGTTTTTAGCTGGACATCTACGTGTTGGTCGCCTATATGCACTCTGTGGAACGTTGAAGGAATCCACAGTACCCAGTTTGGATGGCTATCCAAACTGTAGCCACTTCCAGGAACGTGCAGTGCGGTCAGTAGAATCAGTCCACGGTTTTTTTGTAGCCATAGGCTTTCCTCCTTTTCACAGACACAGAAGCTCGAAGAAGCTCAAGATGAATCACTTTGCAATTTACTTGCTTCTGCTCAACTACTTGTCCTCGTGCTTATCAGCTCTCGACTCGCTCAACTCGAAGTGCTCAAGAGCGCTACGCATACCTCTACCCAACTCGAACTTAGTGCCAAGCTCCATTTCAACCCAAGTTAGGCGGCTATTATACTCAGATTCCGTATAGCGCGCTTGTAGTTGCGAAACTAGTACTTTGTGATGTTGCTTGACGTTGGAATGATTTTTTTGTGCACAAAGTTACGTGCAATATGGGCAGTGCTGTATTTTACATTGAGATCTCGAGAAACTGAGAAGGACATCACGGCTTTACTTCTGTCACAAAAAAATGGGACGCCGGATATGTCAACGTCGTTTGTCTCCAAAATGTCGAAAAACCAATCATAACTGTCGTTGTCCTCTGCTGGAACCAATGTGAAAGCGATAGTCACGTTTTGCATGTTTGCATCCCGACCTCCACGGTGCATGTGCAATCCACCGTAGTATTGGCATTCCGAATGCGAACAGTCAATCCCACGTACCTTCTAGCTGTGAAGAAGCGAATCAGCAACTACCTTGACACTGACCACGGCCCACTTGAATCTCCCAAGATGATCACGCTCCATAACTGCTGTTGATCCTGGGTTGAAAGACCTAAACTCCTCGAAGTAGGGTCCAATGACCCTAGGACTTCTTTAACGTCTGATCTGTTTTCTCTAAAAACCATTCTTCCAGCTCGATAAACCGATCTTTCTTGCCCAACTAGCGATATTTATCCCGTGAAGATATAAGAGTGATGAGGGCTGCAGCAATTAAATTGCTATCTGCGGTAACTGCACTCACAATAGTCGGTAAATCAGCTATTCGACGAGTAGTAGGCTTTGCAACTGCAATGCAAACCACGTGGTCCAAACATAATGATGAAATTCCCTATGTCCCTCCTGAGCGCTTGTACAGTTGAATAAAAAAAGGACAAGTTCCATTTCTATATACTGCTCCTGGCAGGACAAATTACTGCCCGATCACACGGAAGGTCTTACTGGTACTGTAGGAGACATTACTAGTGCTGTCAATAAGTTTGAATCTATACTACTCGTGTCAAATTCCCTCTGTAAATTCGCTGAGATCTTATTCTATTGGTAGAAAGCCTTGGTTTAACAAAGCAATGCGTGAGAAGAAAAATTTACCCCATCAGGTTGTCTGTCAGTCCGTTCATGCGTCAGTTCGTGCGCTACCCAAATCCGGACGTTTCATTAGACAACATTAATTTCGCTGCCGAGCGAAGCGATACGGCCTAAATCGCCACCCTGAAAGAACCTTGCGGGGCCGAAGGGCCCGCCCCATCCACAACTGACCAACCTAGCATGCGAGTAGTGCAGCGAGCCCGTGGCGAGCGGAGCGGAGGGATTACCTACAAAATACTCGAACACGAATAAACTACATCCATGCGCCTCCACCGCGAAACGGCGGCGCTCGGCTAGTCTTCAGCATCAACGCGAGCAACGTGTCTGTCCGTCACGCTATTCCACTAGTATTTTTGGACCTTCTCATTGGCTAAATATATTTTAGCTGTCGAGCGAAGCGAGGCGGCCCAAATTGGCACCTGGTACAACCTTGGGGGGGGGGGGGGGGGGGGAGCGGAACGGAGGCAAACTACTAATTCGAATAATATGCGCTGCCACCGTGAAGCGGCGGCGCTCAGCTAGTGACCTTTCAGAAACGTAAATCTTTGACGAAGGTCGTTGATAGTGGCTGAGTTTACGGTTCGGACCGTATGTTTGCAGTTGGAAGTATATGCCAGTTTGTGTATAGTGTCAGGCTTAACCAAGGGGGGGGGGGTCACCTTCAAGGTTTTCCTCCTCAATCCCAGAGTGCTCAGTGGGACGACATTCTTTGCTTGCTTCCTGTACTAAGCTGCTCCTTGCCCCGCCGATTACCTGCGCAACGTGCTAGGCTATGAGCCCAAGGCTTTCAAGCTTTATAGAGTAGAATCGGGACCTTCGTGGGGGGACACAATGGCTACATCAAGTGTAGCTTCGTCGACTGCGACCAGCCCAGCTGCCAGGATGGTTAGTGGTGGTCTCGATGCGTCTTCTGGAGTGAACACGACAACAAAAGGTGCTGTGGCTTTCGATGTTAGAGTGAGTGGAGTGAACGCGAGCCCTGTAGCTCATGTGGTGATCTCTGTAATGGGCCAACTCTGTGCCCACTATATCGGCTTACACGTTAGCGCACGTGTACGAGGAAGCCTAGTTTACTTAAACTTAGGTTAACTATACTTTCGTCCGAAAGTATAGATTTACTAAAATAAGAAAAGCTAAAAGCCGTTTTGGGTTAAAATGAGAACTGTTATTTATGATTTATGTCTGGACTGGGTTTCCTCCTAAAACTGATATCCTATATGAAAGGTATTCTGCCATCCGATGGCTGTCAGAACCCTGATAATCTAAATGGTAGAAAGAAATGCTTATCTACCAATAGGAAGCCTAAATGCATACAGACCAGAGATCTGCAAAGTGTAACCATTGGTGTGTCTTACACCAACGTTCGAGAACCCTCCATGTAACCAAGTGGCTACGTGTAGCCACTTGTGTGTAACCCCGTTACAGGTTACGCCTTCTTCTCCGCGTTCTGTCCCTACAGAACGCGCTCCGTGGATGCCAAGTGCATCCGAGATTGCTTCCAGGTTCGGTGCGACTTCGCCACCGAACCCGATTCCGCTGTACAGCGCCATCGTTGATGACGCTGAGGCTGCAGCTCAGCTCTTTGATCCGATGACGAATCAAAGGCGTGACTATTTCATCGGACTCTTCCATGAGATTCGATGGCATGCGTCGAAGAGAACTTCGCGCAAAAGCAAAGTGCCCGAGTGGATGGCACTTTGTCAATCTTGGAACGCCTTTGTTGAGAACTTCAACAAAGACGCGAAAGCGTACCGCGCCCGCATCACTGCGGCGCAATGTCGCTTCGAGACTTTCTTGAGGCGTCATATGATCGATCGCCTCTATAAGGAAGCTATGGAGGCGGGTATTCCGTGCGCAGTTCCCTTTGGAACTGCGTGTTCGCACTGCCCCCCTGGGGCTGAGCGTCTCTCCGAGCGAGACGTCACCAGGTACACGACTATGCGTGTACCTGTTCAGCTGCGTGATTTCCGCGTTCAACTTGAACGTCGTGATGAACGTCGTGACACCCCGAGTGTCAGCGGTGATCGCAGCGCTCGTGCAGACGTTACGCCTGCACTCCGTTCTGGGCTTTGTACGCCCTTACCATTTCCGGAACGTCCTCTATCTGAACCTTCCGAGGTTCCCATGCATCTCGGTGGAGAGGAAATCCTCTCCAACGAATACGAAGACGAGCCTGATCTTGGTTCGTCTTCGGGGGTTCATAGCCCACGATTCGCTCGACTGTCCACCGAGTCGAGCCGCGCGCATCGCGCAGTGGTGGCGGCGGGGGCGGAAAGATACCCCTCGTACGGTCAACCCCAGATTGACCGTGACTCCCCTGCTCTACACGACCGTGTAGCCGCTCTGGAACAGTTCCAGAGTGCCCGACGTAGAATGTCGGATGGAGCCGCATGCTGGACGGTATGTCCAACATGTGCGCGTTGCCATGCCGTTCAAGCACTGTGAACGGACCGATGAAGGGCAGAGCAAGCTTACTTGCTCCGAAATCCGAAACTGCATGTTTAGGCAGGTTCTGAGTAGCTAACAGAACTAATGAACCCTTTTCGAATTCATTCGTGTTGCCCCTGCCAACATTGTCAGTGATCAGCTTCTGTCTATCCACAGAAGCTGCTATCGCGTCCTGGACAAACCGTTTTACGGCTTGTCGGCGCTGGACAAAGTCCATTGCTTGCGTGCTGAATGGTTTGTTCAGCACGGCGTTCGTTCCCGCAGCAGCCCCGGCCTGTGCGCTGTCTGTACCCTACACAAACGTGTTCTTCTTCGCGGCAGGCCCGGCCTGCGCCCTGTCTATGCCCTGCACAGACGTGTTGTTCTTGGTCGCGGTGTCTGTGCCCTGAACAGACCCGTAGTTCTTGTCCGTCGTCTCGTTTCCGGAACGAGACGCAGCTTGTCTTCGTGTCGTCATCGCTGATACTGTGTCGGTATCAGCGCTCTTCTGCGGTTGTTCGGATGCAACCGTAAATCCTCCCCCACTTAAGGAGGAAGCCACCGTTCCGAGCATGCTCGGAAGGCGTGGAAGCCGCATTGCATTCACGTAGAACGGTGTATGCCCCGTCGAGGCACGCACCGAGTTGTCGCTGGCAAACTCTGCCATCGGCAGACAGTCGCTTCATTGCTGGAACGAGTGTGCGTAGCTCTTCAACAGGTCGTCGAGCACGCGATTCACGCGCTCGGTCTGACCGTCCGTCTGCGGATGGTCCGCAGTCGACATCGACAATTGTGTACCAAGAAGTGTAAACATTTCTTGCCAGAACCGCGCTGTGAAGCGTGGAGCACGGTCCGACACAATGTCGAGCGGCATGCCATGGCGTTTGAACACCATGTCTATAAACAGTCGTGCTGTCGGTACGGCAGTCACTTCAGCCGGCACTGCAGCAAGATGCACCATCTTACTGAATCGGTCTACAAAGACCACGACACCAGTCCTCCGCTTACTGTGGCATCGTGATACTCGTACATGATCCGCATCCGCAGATCATAGTCGTTCGGCACGACGATGCGAATCACATCGTCGTCCACTGCGCTGTATAGCAGCAGTTCTTCGTGCACTCGATAACGATGTGCACGGGCTCGAAGGTGTGGTGCCAACTTCCGACGCGCCTCGTCGGAAGGTGCTGAGGCGTAGCTCAGCAATGCTTCGCGTCTGCGTCACTCGCATACGTGGTCTTCACATCGTCGATCAACGACGACGACGGAGCACTCACACGCTCGACGCCAATCCGATTGGCGTCGGCTGTCTTCCCAGCATAATCTGGCCGACGTGACAATGCGTCGGCCACGATGTTCAACCTTCCGGGTTTGTATTCAACCCGGAAGTCGTACTCTACGAAGAACGACAACCATCTCGCCATCCGTTGCGAGATGTGTGGCGACTTCACTGCAGTCCGCAGTGAAGCGTGGTCGGTGTAGACCACGAACGGTCCACTCCCAAGTAGATACACTCGGAACTTCGCGAGTGCATACTTCATGGCAAGGATCTCCTTGTCATGTACGGGATAGTTACGCTCAGCTGGCTTCAGCTGACGCGACTGATAGTAGACCACATGATCACGACCCTCGTGATCGTGTTGCATCAACGCGCATCCGATCGCAAAGTCGGATGCGTCACACACGACGTGGAACCGGACGATCTTGGTCAGCCACTACCAAGATCGGCGCTTCAGTCAAGCAGGGCTTGACTGCATCAAAGGCCTGCTGACTCTCAGCAGTCCACTTCCACTCAGCTTCCTTCTTTAGAAGCTGCGACAGCGGGCGAAGCTTGCCCGCGTAGTTCTCAACGTACTTGCACAAGTACTTAGCAAGGGCATTCTTCAGTCCCTGCGGCATTACGAGCCACCCCCAAAACATACCGCTTGGAGTGCTCACCGCCGTGAGAGCGATGTCGCTCTCACGCATCAGGATCTGATAGAATCCGTCGCGCAGATCAAGAGCACTGTAGACGGTGCTCTTGGCCATCGATTCGATGATCACATCTTTTCGTGGTATCGGCGTCTGCGCCGGTATCGTCGCATCGTTCAGCTTGTTGTAAGCATGAACGATGAGCCATCCGCCCTGTGGCTTCTTGACACAGAACGTTGGTGCACTGTGCGGGGACTTCGATTCCCGCACCTGCCCTGCCTGACGACGACTCTCAAAGAGGTCGTCGATCGCCTTCACTTGATCTCGCGGCAGTGTCCACTGCTGCGTCACACAGTACTTCGTGCCCGGCACGAGGTCAATCTCGTGCTGTATTCCCTTGTCCTGCGGAGCTTCCGCAGGAATCTCGTCCGGGAGCACATCCTTGTGTTCCCGCAGAACATCGTAGAAGGGACTCGCTGAAGGCGAGTCCCAGTTCTGCCCGTCGAAGCGCTCCTTCTTCGTCTTCGTACTGAGAGTGTCCTCACTCTCAGTGGTACTCGCAGCGTGGAGTTGCCTCAACTCCTCCGCTTCGCTCTTCATCCTTTCGAGATCCGAAAGGATGCATATCTGTTCGATGCGTCCATCGTACAGGTCCTTCGCGAAGCGCATCCAGCTCATGGCTGGAAGCGACGTCAACTCCGACGCACTCGTCGGAGGATTCTCCATTTTCATCGACCGCTACTGGAGACCAGTACGGGTCCGTGTCAAGACATTCAACGTCTCGACACTCGACGTCGCGTCCGACGTCTGCCCGGCAGACATCGCTGGTCCCGGACCGAGATTTGCGCAGCTTGTGGTGCTTGCGCTGTGGTTTCCTTTTGTGGAGCCCGGCTCCACTTGTTCCTCGTCCAGGCCCGGCTTTGGACGGTTTCCGTTGTCGTAACTGTCGGCGGATTCTTTCCGCGGACGCACACAATCAAGCCCGGCTTGATTGCATATCGCTTCTTCGTGCAGCCCGGCAGCACGCGAGCTTTTCCGGTTTTGAACGTTTGCAACTGTCTACACTACTTGTCGCGTCATCAACTCCCGGAGTTGATGCGCGTTTGACACCTCGACGCCTTGCGGCGGAGCCTTCCGTGATTTTCGAGCAAATCACAGCCGTGTCAACTCCCGGAGCTGACACGCCGACTTTACAGCTACTGCTTGTAGCTGAAGTCTTTTCCATACTTAATCGATCAACTCCCAGAGTTGATACGCACATTGAAGTAGGAACGGACCTCAAATCTGATTTCTGATTTGAGACTGATTCAACGACTGCCTCAGTCGTTGTGACTTGTGGGTGGGCACCGGAGGCTGCAACACACGGAGCTGCCTCAACGGTGTGATCGGATGCACCTTGCGGTGCATGCACGACACTGACAGGGCCATCGCTCTCTGTCACGTTGCGCCCGAAGCGTACAAGCGTACGCTTCTCCCAGTTGACCACTGGATCATGCCGTGCAAGCCACGGCATGCCCAACACATAGTCAAACTTATCGTCTAAGTCTGAGACGATAAGATTCTTTACAAACACCCGATGTTTGTACGAGAAGCGCATGCGTACGGCGCGCTTCTCAGTCCTCACGGTGGCACCCGTTGCCAACCGCACTTCCAACACACTTCGAGGTGTGTCTACATCCTCGAAGTTCAGCTTCGGTAGACTTTGCTGTCGAACAAAGCTGTTCGACGCACCCGAGTCTACCAGAGCACGAAGGGAGTTCTCTGTCTTCGACCTTATTTTCAGGATGTCAGGATGTCGCTCTCACGCATCAGGATCTGATGTAACGGGGTTACACACAAGTGGCTACATGGAGGGTTCTCAAACGTTGGTGTAATACACTTACGGAAGTGCCAGCTCCCCAACACCGTGTCTACAATTTTCGTCTCGTGGACGTACTACAGTTTGACCAATGAGGTCGTATTTTTTTGTGTAGAATGATTCTACAAGAACTCCGTAAGTATAACTAATATATGAGCAAGCGCTGCGAGTTAAAACTAGATAATTTGGCTGGTAGTGGTGTGATATTATCTGACGTCAGATAATATCACACCACTACCAGCCAAATTATCTAGTTTTAACTCACAGCGCTCCTCCGACCCCACTGCAATCTAATCCACCGAGACAGCCACAATCACAGCGAGACAACCAACGTACACGCCGGCACTACAGCATAATTGAGCAGGGGGGGGGGGGGGGGGCATTTCGGGATTGGTGCGTCGATCTGTGCGGTTTTGGCAGGGTCTTTGATGTGAGAGGAGGCAAGTATCCTACTGTTGTCTGAGCCGTAGCCGGAGGGAACTGCACCAGGACTCCTGACGCCGTCATAGCTCTACTTGCGTTAGTGATATTCGCTTTGTACAATGAAATGGAAGCTCGTCGCTGCACATTAGTATCGTAAGACAAAGTGCTACCTGTTCTAGAAAGGTAAAAAAACAGCTAGTACTTTGTTCCGGCAAACTTTTGGTTCACATGTCAAGTTGCCATCCACGATTGCTGCAGAAATCGATTGTTATTAATAATCATTCTGCATCTGATAATATTGTTTGCGGGCTGTTGGTTGCAGTTCGATAGTAAAAAGGACCGATTCGTTTTATCCGCTGTCACATTAGACGTTCTTCGCCACATATTTTGTCATGACCATTGAGGAAGCACATGTGACACAGCCATCTGGCTTCGAAAGAAAAACATTAGTACCGTACTTCTCCGGTCCTAGAAAGAATTAACAGTTTGCTAGTAAGAGCTATAACCGCCTTGATAAAATTTAATACTATTATCGTGTTGATTTGGAATCAGTTTATTATATTATTAAGAATATTAATATATGGTAATGTTTAACTGCTACTACTAAAAATGATATAAATCAACTTATTTTATAGCATGCAATCACATGCCATGAATATCCAACTAACGTTAGCAACTCTGCTGAATGTGCAAACTGCTCCTCAAAATGACTGGTAGCTCAGAACTAGGCCAATTGTACTATAAGTGTATTATTTAATTACAAGAAGAAAATTTGGTCGGGTCTCCCTGTTGAACAACGCACATACCGGTATCCGATATGTGTGCTAGAGTTCCAATGATGGGTTGCTGCTATTATTTGGTTTGAAGGTGCCATTTCTCGCGAATGGAGGGCCGCGTTGGTGGCAGATCTTTACACAAGAAGCTCTTGCGTTGTACTGGGCCGGTCGGCACGATAGCAGAGGAATACTTTACTCCGCTAGACGCAGTGGCGTCGTCTGCTTGGATAGATGCATTTCCATTCTATTGCAGCATTAGCATATTTTTGTCCAACACGAGTGCCATCTACGCGCTGCAAAAATGCAACTGGCGGTTTGTACTGAGCAGTCTTCGAGTGAGGAATGGCAACTAGCGTGAGAAGGTGCAGGTGCTGCTGAAGAAGAACCGTAAGATGGTTCGTCGATGAAGACAAGAGCGACCAGCGACGTGTTCGGATGATCGTTAGTAGTACTAGTTAACAGCAATAGTACTATTAGTCCAACCTACCAAATTGCACCGCGGTTTACGCTAATATTCGAATACAATAGTAGCTATAAAGAAAGGCATTCTACTGTCAACCGCCCACCTGTGGGTCATAAAAGAATTCCAGTCAGTCGAGGTGCTTGGCACATAGTGTTTTATGTTGTGGGTGCTGCTGGTGACTTTGTCATTGACCTTCGAACTGCGAACCTCCCCGGGTACACCACCCGGGGATTTACAATTAATGGACACCATTACTATGACTGGCGTTGTGGTGATGCTGCAGGATGAGCACCACATTCTTTCGGCAACCGATACGTGATGCTTAGATAACTAACCATATATTTTCAATTCTCAGTGATGTATATTATTGTTATCATGTTGCTAACCTAATACTCAACGCCGTGATATTTCTGAGTATTGGACTTACTTCGGGAAATGTCCTGGCAAAGTAGGCTCCGTCACAGTTTCAATTATTTGGAGGTTTAGCTGTACCTAATGTAAAATGCAGACACTAGTTCGTCGATGATGATTCAATAGCACACCACAACGTACGCTTGTACATAGTGCGTTGGCGCTGTCTCGACATAACGTCCAGGACGACGTTACTTGAGCGCCACTCTCTCCGTCACGTCCGTCTGTATAGCACCCATTGATACGCAATCAACAAAATGACTTCAGTAGCTGCAGTTAATGGTACAGTGCACGCACGCGTACGATAGTTACTTTTACAGCCGTTTCCTGTCATTGAGAACCACTAATTGAATACTTACCTTGCATGCTTTCAGCCAAAATCATTCTTACGTTGCGCGTATCCGCCAAAGCAATTGAGCAGGATCACAAACGCTCCTAGACCCCCAAGCGACAGTTCTTACGAACTGCGAATACCATTCTATAGAGTAGAGATAAAAAAAAGCGATTGCATTTCACCAGACCCCATTATATTGTCCTTAAAAGTATTTGTTGGTCGTAGCAGACGACAAAAATCCAATGCCTTTCGCAGCGGAGGAAAGCAAGGTGGTGCCTGAAGTCGCAGCCGAGAAAAGATTTGAGCTCGTCGACGACGACAACAAGTTCTGCAACTTCGTGGCCGACGACTGAGACGCATCGTCTGTTTCATGGAAGAGAGTGGAGCTATTTGCTCTGCTTCGCCCTTCTGTTATATCGTGCTCACTTGAACGCGATGTCGATGACATTGTACGCTGGAACTTACGGCGACTCGAAGGAACGGGAAGCAGCGAGAATCTGGCAACGGGTTCTGCAATCCGGGCTAGTGGTCTTGTATCTTGAGCTCCAATGACAATTTCTTTTCCATCTGTGCGACAAATAAATACGTTAGAACTCCGGATCGATACACACTCACCAACTCCTACATCAAGCACAAGCGACGACTTACTGATTTTGTTGATGTCATTCGATTCTGAGAGCGATGAAAAGAGCAATCGGCTCTTCCGGAATTGAAGCACCACGTTTTCAATCAGCTGCGGTCCATAGATCTCCCAATCCACTGGATCGATGAACTCCCGCATACGCTCGAACAAACTCTTCAGCTTCAGTAAACCAGGAGAGCAGTCTTCCGGATTCAACTCGTCGCCCCAGCCAAAGCGAATGAAGTCGGAAAAGCCCAACGTCGCGCGGACAAAATACATGTCAAAGAGGAACTGCTGGATACAGCACTCGCCGAAGTTCAATACCGAATCTTTTTTAGTTGACTTGGCATCGACAAGACGAGAGACTGCAGCATCGTACACGGCCACGCTTACGATGGTAAGTTGCTCCACGAGAACTTCACGAATAGTGCGCTGCATCAACTTGATCTGCTCGTCTTTAGTCCCGATGGACCTTTGAACCAATCGGTTCGCATCGTCCAAGCTGTAGCAGCAAGAGAAAAGAAAGCTGGATACTGTTGGTGTCTCGCACCACGGCAGCCAAACCTTTTCGTCACCAAGAGCCATCTCAGATTCCGAGGAAGAATCATCAGTGTCTCCATCAAGACCTTCATCGGAAATCACTTGCTCTATCCAACCTTCGTGGGTAGCGATCCATTCCTAACAGAGTCGTAAGAAGAACAATTAGTTCTGTCAACTTCCCCAGATGATGCCAGCACAGTCGTACCTCGTTGGTCGAATCATACTGCTCGATAAGCATCAGCTCGCGCAACGGGTCAATCTTCTGCTCTAGAAGTATGGTAGCCCATGCCTCGCAGTACTTCTTTGACAGCCCGTGCAGTACATTCACGAATAGCTGTGGATATGATGCTTTCTGCTTTATCTCAGATACAAGGTAGAGAGAATAAAGTCCCACAGCGTTCACTCGCCCAAGCTCTTCATCAATAAAGCAGGCCAGTGTCTTTTCGCCACCCCCAAGGATTTCCTACAAAAAGTCAACACCACAATGATTTCAGCCACTCTGTCATCAACAACGAAGCTTGAATAGACTCACCTCCAATGTGGCGGTTAGCTTCGCCTTCATCACGAAGCCACTATTGGAATACTTTTCAAACACTAGACCAACTGTCGAGAGTGAGGGGTCTTTCTCCGGTATGTCAACAGTAGTCGAGCTCCCTGGGAATAACTTGTTCGTCTGACGGTGAAACCCAGCAACAATTCCTGCCAAAATGTTGGAGATGCTTAAGAAGACACTTGGAAGCTGAATGGCACCATTCGGAGCATTGGGCTTCTGGATTACCGGGTACTCCTTCTCGAAAAATATCACCAGCTTAAACAGTGTGCGAAGAAACTCTTCGATCAGGACACTCTGAAGATCACTTGCATCCAGATCGGCCGCCTTCTTCTGAATAGTTTCGAAGTAGTCGTAGAATTTCACATTTCTGAGCCTATAATCGCTTCGAGAAATGCTTGCAACCGTGTCTTCCACACTCGCACGGATCTGAGTTTTAATCGCTTCGAGAGCTTCGACGAACGAGTGCTGCACCAAATCACGTGTTCGCTTTCGAAATGCTTCGGCGAAGAGGACCGAAAAAACAGAATCAACAGGGCCATTTAACTGCTTCTCCAAACTGCCACGTGCTTCCTGAAGGACGTGGCCCCACAGCTGCACGTTCTGGCAGCCACCGCTGTTCTTGTTCACGACATAGAGTTTGGATTGCACTTGCGATAGTTGCGAGATGGAGTCAATACTCGATATAATCGGCGAGGCTATCTCAAGTATCTGAGCACACAGAAGGCAGACGGTTAAATATCACAAGTAAAGCTAGGACTACACATTTTCTTGCATACCTGTCGGCGTTTCCGCTCGAACCAATCGCTCAGTATTTTAAGCATTTTCCCCGACGAAATAAATTGCTCCAATCCGTCCTTAAAGCTCGGTGGTAGCTGAGAAATCGATTTCAACAGGCCGCTTTCGCTTCCATTGCCAAAGATTTCTTCCGTCTGAGTCATCGTCATACTGATGGACTTCAAAATAATCATCAGCACGCGTTCTTTCTTCGACGAAGATTGATGCGTCGCTTGCTCGTCTCGTTTGTGAAGCGGAGTCATCCACTTGGAGCGAGACTCCAGAAACACCTCAAAAAGCTTATCAGGTCCAATAGGTGGCTCGTTCAGCACGGCAAGCGTACACAAATTGTCGGCATAGAATCGGCTCTCCTTGCCTCGACAAGTCAGGTAGCTCTTCGCACTCGACACCATCCTCTACAATGACACCAACAAACCATTAGCCCTCATTCACTTAAAAACTCTCAACAGTTCCAGCTCTTACGGGCCGAAAACACTGAATGCACGTCCATTGGGTCTGCAGGAAAGGAAACTCGTGCTCTGTAGTCTTTGCAACGCATTCACTATGGATCTTGGTCGCTCGTTGGTACAGCTCCAGCGCCTGCAGCGATTCTCCTTCATCCAGCAGTTGCCAGATCCTCTCGGCAACCTCCACCAGGAACGCTACTTCATCTGCGTCCGTAGTTTCCGACCGCCTCTCTTCCTGCGTCTCCAAAGTCTCATCTTCTGTTCTATTGCTAATTTGACCCTCCACGGCCAACGCACCGGCCAGAGACAGCTCCATGTGCTTCCACATGTCGGGCATCTCCTTTAATGACACCTCGAGACGCAGCGCAGCCGAGTGCATGTTCACGATCTTGTCTGCCGACTCGATAAGGTCTCGGTAGCGCACACCGATCATCTTCTGCATCTCCTTGGTCTTGTTCTCCTTCTCCTTCCTGCACAGCAAAAATCGTCAGACTCAATAGCTCAACGTATCTTGAGAGATAGAGGCCTCCCCCTGCACTATTAGTCACCACACATGACGCACCTCGTCCTATCCAACAGCACCTTGGCGTCCGCGACGGACAGGCGGCGCAGGAAGTCGGCCGCATCGTCCGCCCGCTCGTCCCCGCGGGCAGCTATCATCGTCATCGCTTTGAAGCTCAAAGAGTGCGCGGATCGTACTTAAATGAATATAGCACTTTCCAGCCGACTGACATCATGGCACGCCGCAACCATGCGGACAGCGTGGAGTCGCGGAGCGAGTCTGACGAGCGCTCACCGCAGACACCCAACAAGTCGTCGCTGCTGAGGGTACAGAAGAGAACCAGTCCGGTGAGTAGCGCAAGTTTCGCGGTGTCTAGGTCTCTGTGGGTCGAGAAAATGGGTCTGTAGCTTCACTAATTGGACGTTGACGGGCAGTTGCAACTCGGCAGCAACAGCGGCGACGACGCTGGCAGTGCAGACGACCGCGACAGACAGATAGTGGTGCCGGCCGCGTCAATTTGGCGAGGAGATGAGGCTCCCGACGCTGCGAATGCGGATGGTAATGTGCTGCTGGAAGGTACAGACTAAGCTGCTCAGACTCTGACATTGGTGCTATTGCGGTGTGTACTCTGAACAGTGAAATTAAGCAACATGCGGCGGTACCTACGAGCGGCGCGGGCGCTGTACGAGATGCAGTTCCAGATGAAGCGGCCCACAGCTATCTTGAAGATGAAGCCCAACTCGGTGAGAAAACGATGGACGCTGATATTGACATTGTCATTGGCTCAACAGTGACGCTGAATGTTATCTTGCTACGTGTATTGCGGCCGGCAGTATGGACTGAAAAGCCGCTCCACGTTCGACGCGTTAGCAGCGCTGGTGTCTCCACTCCGAGGACACCAGGTTCTCGGTATGTTTGTGTTTCTTGCATCATTACTCGCGCGAAAAGCCGAATATGAAGTGCTGTACTGTGTAGATGACTGGACGGGCCATGAAATCGGTCTCTTCGAGGAGGCTTATGAGCGCTTTGGAAAGGATTTCTACGCACTTGCTGAACAGGTTCGATTTACTATGGAAAACCTGCTTGGTACTCTTCATCGCTCACTTATTGTTGCATTCCACAGCTCCCGAGGAAGACTGTGAAGGACACTATCGCGTTCTACTATATCTGGAAGAAACACGGATCATGCGCGAAAACTCGAGACGATGGCAACATGTCAGACGATTTCTTGCCGGAACCTGAGCCGAACGTGTCAAGCGAGACGCTCAAGATGATGGATCGCCTTCGAAGTACGTCCAATTGAATGACTGTGCGTTTTGTGCTGATGCTCATCTTAGACTAAAAAATCACACAGAGCGACAGATCTACATCCAAGATTACCTCGATGCTGCACGGGCAATGTACGCCCCCCAACCGGCTTACGCGTCTCACCACAAGAGGCATAAGATTTCTGAGTTTGGCTTGCAGCGGGTGTCCTCCTTCCAGCAAGGACTCAAAGGGTTGTCACCGTTGCGTGTTCCATGTGTGCTAGGTAAATTCCCGTGCAGTGATAGTATGCGTTTGCGGGTACATTTAGGAGTGCTGAGAGTATTTGTTGTGCGACGATAGACATGTGGACTCCATATGAGATCAGAGTATTCGAGGTTGCAATTGAGTGCTATGGCAAGGATTTCCCGCGAATTGCCGAAGTGGTAAGTCACAAATGGATGGAATTATGTTGCACCGACTCTGATAATTGTTCTTGCTATGCAGATTGGCAGTAAGTCGTGCGGAGAAGTGATCGCATTTTACTACGTTTGGAAAAACGATTCACACTATCAAGTTGTGAAGAACCGATGGGAGAGGAAGAATGAAGGGCGTACGCTGAAGAAAACTCTCGCTGACTCAAAAACTAAATGCGCGTGAGCTATCATCTACTGAAGATTTGGTGAATGTTTGTGTATTTCAATCAAACGCCTTGGGGCAAACCTACCACGACCCTCTTGGTGAGCAACGGCTACCTAGTTTAATCGATGGAGATAACTTCCTGCTCCACAACGAGACCTTCATGAGGATAGTTTTGCAGCTTCTTGCAAGCAGTGCACACCCACGAGGCAGGAGGAAGCTCCTTCATGTTGATGCAGTACTTGTGGAACATGCGCTGGCACATATCGCACAGCACCAACTCGTCCTCATTTTCCGGATGCGAGCAGACCTCGCAGTTCTCCGAGTCCATCATGTACGTACGTGAGTTGTACAGCACAGGCTGCGACGTTCCGGGCTCCTGCTTGTAGATTTGCTTATTCTCCATTAGTTTCATGTTGCGATACACCTGAAAGCTGTGCAGTGCGTGCCCAATGTTCTTCAAGTCCAGCTTCTGGTTCATAAAGAACGGGAAATCCACCTGAAGAGCCTTAAAGCCTTGGAGCTGGCGCTGTTGCAGCAGCTGCGCGAGTGCGACGAATTCCGACGGGCGCGCACGGTTTTTGCCGAAAACCTGAATCAGGCTCTTTCTCGCGTCTAGGCTGAGCCATACGAACTCGTCCGTGACGAAGTCCTTGGCCAGCATGTGCAGCTCCATCAGATCGCACACCACCTGCCAGCACGTAAATGATCCAAGCACGTTGTTTTGGAACTTGCGGAGGGTCTCAAAGATGCCCTCGGAAGTGGTGCATCCCTTCACCGCCACTGTGGTCTCATCAATGTTCAGGAGAAACTTCTCCAGTGTCTCCAGGTAAAAGGCCACCGTTAGGTCACGGTCGCCAGCCAGTAGGTCACTGTCAGCAGTGCGCTTTGCCATCGCTAGCAGACTGTATCACAAACGCACAAGTCAGTGATACTGACACTCGGACATGTTAATTTCATGAGGATAAAGTAAATCGTACCGCTTACTAAAGTGGGGGAAGTCGTCGGAGCTAGGAATTCCCTTGAGCTTGTAAAAAGTTTCCAGTTGGTTGCAATACCTGAACACCACTGCCATCCACAGAACTTCGCGCAGACCCAGGCGTCCCTGGTGAGATTGTTGCCATCGAAGCACATGCTTTCGGAGGTACGCAGTACTGCGATCCAGTTCGCGATAGATGTTGCAAGTTGCTGCAATAATAAGAGCCGTCAGTACATGAAAACCCTATTGCAGTGCTCTCCAAAGACTTACCGAATTTAATCAGGCACGCATCGACACGCGGCACGTCGTTGCTGATCGAGTAGCTGTGCCACATTCCATGGCGTTGATACACAAAGTCGTAGAAGGTGAGTGCACCCAGCCACCAACTCTTGTAGCCCTTGCCGTCCGAGCTGTCGAGCAGCTGATCGCCCAGAAAGTTGAGCGTGTGTCGCTGGCGCTTGGCTGGCTCTACATTGTCGCTCTTGGAGCGCTTGGACGCTGCAGCGCCGCCCTCATCACCGTTCCCGCGCTGCTTCTTCCGACGGAGGAAGGCTTCCTCACACTCTTTGCTGCACACAGGAGTCACAGCTCCACGCGAGCTGACGGAATACTCGGGATCGGGAGCTTGGCACACGAAGCAGTGGTTCGGGTCCGCATTCCGCGAGTCGCCTGACGGCCGCATCCCCTTCATCTCGAGGTACTTAGCTTCACAACCCACGGAGCAAACAGGCACGGGTGGCGCCTTCTTAACCGTGTTGGTGGACATGAACTCGGGGTTGGGCATGTGGCAAATAAAACACTCGGCCAGATTCGCGCTCGCCGACGGAGCCACAGCGTCATCCACGGAGCCCGCGGCGTCTCCATCCTCGCTGTCGGTGGCGTGTGCGCTGCTTCCGGAGCTGCTACTGTTGTTGAACCAGCGGCTCAGGTGGAACTCGTCGCCGAAGTTGACCATGATCCCGCCCGATGTATCCGCTGCTGCTTACGCGCCAATAACCAATTGAGGCTTTCGGCTTTTTGAGTGTGAATCGTACTTAATGATTTTCTCTAAGTACGACGATCTTGGAGATCTTTCGGTAATTCCCGCCGGCGATCATGACAGACATGGATAAAGCGATACAGCAACAGATAAAGCAAACCAATGGCTTTTGTTTTTAAACTTGCGATGATGCCCAGCCACTTACTTGCTAGCAGCATCGACGCAGAAATTCCTATAACCTCGAGGGCCACTGCCGGGGTCATTAACAAAACACCGCCGAGGAGACGTGACGATTTCCCACACAATAGCTTAAGCGCTGAGCTTGGCCTTGAGGATCTGCTCGAGCTTGACAATGTCGGCGCTGAAGCCGCGGATGCCCTCAGCGAGCTTCTCCGTGGCCATGGCGTCCTCGTTCATGCTCAGACGGAAGTCCTTCTCCTCGTACGATACCTTCTCACCCGTGTAGGCCTTGGCGGCAGTCTCGGGGTCAAGCTTCTTGGCCAGAGTGGCTGTCGACTTGGTCAGCTCCTCCAGGAGGGCGGGGGAGATGGTCAGGCGGTCGCAGCCGGCCAGCTCGGTGATCTCACCGGTATTACGGAAGCTGGCGCCCATGACGATGGTCTTGTAGTCATACTTCTTGTAGTACTGATAGATCTTGGTCACGGACACGACGCCAGGGTCCTCGTGCGACTCGTAGCTGGACTTGCCGGTCTTGGCCTTGTGCCAATCGAGGATACGGCCCACGAAGGGCGAGATAAGGGTGGCACCGGCCTCAGCACAGCCCACAGCCTGGGCGAAGCCAAAGAGCAGCGTCATGTTACAGGAGATGCCCTCCTTCTGCAGCTGCTTGCAGGCCTGGATACCTTCCCACGTGGAGGCAATCTTGATGAGAATGCGGTCCTTCTTGATGCCAGCCTTCTCGTACAGCCCGATGATTCGGTGGGCGCGCTCGATCGTGGCCTCCGTGTCGAAGCTAAGACGGGCATCGACCTCAGTCGACACGTAGCCGGGTACGACCTTAAGGATCTCAAGGCCGAAGTTCACCGACAGCTTGTCAATGACGTAGCCCAGACGCTCCTTCTCAGACAGGTCAGCCGACAGGCCCTTGCCGTACGCGACGGCGTCGTCCACGAGCGCCGAGTACTGCTCCATCTGGGCGGCCTTGAATAGCAGCGACGGGTTGGTGGTGGCATCCTGCGGCTTGAACTTGTTGATCTGCTCGAAGTCGCCCGTGTCAGCCACCACGGTGGTGAACTGCTTGAGCTGGTCCAGCTGCGAGGCTTCGCGGATCTTCTTGTTCGGGGAGGCAGCCATCTTGATGGTGTGTAGGGGGGGGGAGCTGAGGGTGCTTGGTCTTCAGCGCGCAGATTCGAAAGTGAGCGTGGATATTCGAATGCTCGAAGGCTGCCTGGGGCGGACACCGTTGATGCGACAATTTGACTTGGATAAAGTATCGGCTGCATACTGGCGAGTGATTGTGAGCCAAACTTACCTATCCCTTCCAGCGAGTGACGTAGCAGGTCTGGACCGATCAAGGTGATGATGAAGCTGACCATGAATACTTATCCGCAGTATGGGACACCTTTCCTAGCCTCGTCAGCATTTACACTTTGGACAATTGATCGCGTGGAGCAAGCGCTTCCTCAAGAACCACTTGGCGCTCATTCAAAACCACCGTGTACTTCAAGTTCAATTGACAATTTCGACGGTGCTGTCCTTCAGCGAGAGCACCGCATATTTTGTTTATCGATATCTGCTACCTACCATTATCCTCCATGCCCTGGACTAGACTTGCAGCCACCGTCGCTCTACATGGCCGCAGCGAACGTCGAGGTGGCCTTCTCGTACATGCCGAAGAAGACGAAGCCGCCAATGCTGATCCACATGGTACGCGGGCCCACGCCTGAGAACAGACGCTTTAAGCCTTCGTCCGTGTACACACGCGACAGCGTGTTCAGCGTGCCCTTGTACGGAACGCCCTTGGCGTCCTCGCCGAGCATTAGCCGCGTCTTCACCACGTCGAGCGGAGTAGTGATAGATGCTGCCACACCACCAGCAATCGATCCGCAGACTGCACCCTGCAGCGAGGACACGGGGGCGTTCTGCTTCTTCGACCATTGGTACTGTGCAGATAAAGCAGGTCACGCAAGATATCGTTAGTCTCGCTTATCTCGCAGTATATCGCAGTGACACACAAGTAGTGAGTGTACCTTCAGACCCTCCCAAAGTGGGAACTGAATAAACGAGAAGGGGATCTCTCGCGCGATCATGCTCCAGTAGCCTCGGTAGAACCCTGCAACGCCCTCTCCAACGCGAATAGCATTGAGCGCTTCCGGCAGCGTCTTGTAGACACCGGTCTGCATACGCTGCTTCACAATCTCCGTGGGGGTTCGCACCAAACACGCCGCCTGGGCACACAATCAAAAATGGTCACCTTCATCAGCACCCTACCCTGGGCAATTGGCACGTCTCAAAATCGCACCATTTCACCTGACGCAGCAGCCGCCATGTGCACGAGCGGCGAGTGCTTCTGGTTCGGAGCGGTCATGCCAATCAGCGACTTGGAAGTCTCATAGGTGCTGAAGAAGAGCGCACCTGAGGGTCAAGGTAGAGCAAATGTCAAACATCATTCAGCAGTAAGCATGTTGCGGCAAGTTTCGCACCTCCAGGAGCTGATCCTGCAGCGGCCGCCGACAGGCCCGAGTAGATGCCTCGGAAGCCACCAGCCTTGAAGAAACCGTGGGCTGATTGCAGGCGCGTCTTGATGGTGTCGAGCGGGAACAGCGCAATGTCGACGGAAGTCCCTGCTACAGCCCCGCCCTGGGCAAGCCAATCAAACCGTGAGCACCACAGACATGTTTTCCATCACTACAGAGATGAAATGCACCAATAGAGCAGGGAAGAAGCCGCGCTCCGGGGCCACGTTGTCTGGGCTGTCGGCCATGCTTGTCTCGCTTGCTGCCGAGCGGTGAATTGAGTCCGAGACACGCGCTCGGTGGGATCGCCTGTGGTCCCAGGTCAAAGCAGATGGCGTTTATGCAATCGGACCCGATTCTGGTAAAACCCAATGTACTGAAACAGTGCTAAATTTTAACTGATATTCAATTCCAATTGGTGCTATAATAGGGTATGAGACCATGCATTTAACAATACCAATACCAAGTAGAACCACCCTATTTTGGATATTCCAGAAGACTGGAGGGGCGAGTCACTCACTCAAGGTCAAGAAGGAACGCGGCTTCCGGGCTGCAGAGGATAGCGAGATAACCATGGGGATCGTCGATCGCATCAAGGAGATCGGTGCGTGGCCAATGCAGTCTGTGTGTCAAGTGTCCTGCGTCTTCTAGCGCCGCTGGTCTTGATGTGACGTAGAGTATTGCGGCGTGGTCTAACGCCGAGCTTGTGTGCATACTTGCTTGAACAGAGGATGAAATGAAAAGGACGCAGATCAACAAGGCCACGGAGGGCCATCTTGGCCGTCTGAAGGCCAAGCTCGCCAAGCTGCGCACAGAGGTGCGTTGTCCATTCTCTGATCGCTTTGTGGTCATCGTTGCTCATTTTATATGTCCACTTTTTGAGTAGCTTCTCGACGAAGGGAAGTCGAGTGGTGGTGGAGGCGAAGGTGAGCTATTTGCTCTTCTACTAGAAGCAGTTCGGAGTACTAACTAATGATGCAATTATTTATCTGCAGGCTTCGATGTGGCCAAGAGTGGCGATGGACGCGTCGCGTTGATCGGATTCCCTAGTGTGGGAAAGTCGACGATGCTGAGGTGCGTTTTCGTTATTGATGTTTCTGTGTTTATGACCACTGACAACCAACTGTTTTTTTATTTTTACAGTCAGCTGACGGAGACGCAGTCGGAGACGAATGCTGTGGAGTTTACCACGCTCACTTGCATTCCAGGCAATTTACTGTACAACGATGTCCGCATTCAGGTGAGCTGAGGAGTTGAAAGGACTGTATAGTGTGGTATGGACTCCAAGCTGACTATGTTACTGTTGTTACCGTTCAGTTGCTGGATCTGCCGGGTATTATTGAAGGTGCCGCACACGGTCGAGGACGTGGACGAGAGGTCATTGCTGTGGCCAAGTCCGCCGATATGATTCTGATGGTGCTTGATGCTGGTCGAGAGGCTGGTAACCGCCACCGTGAGATTCTGGAGAACGAATTGGAGACTGTTGGTCTTCGTCTTAACCGTCAGCCGCCTGATATTTACTTCCGGAAGAAGAACGGCGGTGGCATCACGTTTAACAGCACCCTTCGTCTTACCAAGGTACGTTTTTTTATCCTCTGCCACAGTGTCTTTCGTGTGCTAACTGCAGAGGTGGCATCGATTATAATGCTACAGCTTGGCGATGATCCGTATCAGACGGTGTACAAGATCTTGCACGAGTACAAGATCCACAATTGTGAGGTGCTGTTCCGTGAGGATTGCACGACGGACGACCTGATCGATGTGATCGAAGGCAATCGAAAGTATGTCAAGTGCTTGTACGTGTACAACAAGATTGACGTGGTGTCAATCGAAGATGTGGACCGACTGGCGCGTATGCCGAATTCCACTGTAATCGCCTGCACCCACGGTGATCGCCCTGCGGTACGTTTGCTGTGTCCAGCTTGGATACATTTCTCTCTTTTTCCAGCAGACAACTCTAATTGTTATATCATGGTTTAGCTGAATTTCGACACGCTTCTGGCCAAGATGTGGGACTACATGGGATTGACGCGCGTTTACACCAAGCGTCGTGGAGAGGTACGGTTAGCCGTAACTTCGCTTTTCCAAGTGCGTCAATGCTAATGAATTGTTACTGTATTTTAAATTGCAGGCCCCTCAATTTGACGAGCCGGTCGTCCTGGGCTCGGAGCGAAAAGGTGTCAGCGTTCAGTCTGCGTGCATGTCGGTATGTACCTACTACACAAGAAGTGTTAAGTTTGAGGTGTCGCTCCTCACAACTGTGATCTCTATTGTAGATTTCGAAAGACATGTTGGACAACTTTAACTACGCACTGGTGTGGGGCACGAGCACGAAGTACAACCCGCAACGTGTTGGCAAGGAGCACATGCTAATGGATGAGGATGTGCTCCAGGTCATCGTGAAGACAGCTAACCAGCAAAAGCGTGACAAGAACTACAACCAGAAGGTGCAGGCGTACTTCGATAAGTACAAGAAGAAGAAGAAAGCGCTTAAGACATGAGCTACAGTGCATTTTTGCACCACAAGAGGAGCAGTGGAACAAATAGATGTCGCTGGTTACAGCTACTAAGGCCAAACTATTCGCTGTGTTCTCCCGTTTGCTCTTCTGGGGTAGTCTCTCCTGCATTGCTGTTTCTCGTTGGCTTCGAGTCCACAAACACGTCGTACTCTTCGTGCTGTGTAGCGTACCCATACAGTTTCTTGAGGCGCTTCGTAATGCGCTCCAAAGTTCTGGCAAAAACAACGATCAGTACTGGCTAAATAGCTTCAAGAAGAATACGCAAATGCACCACTCACTCTTGTTTCATGGGTGGGTAGACAGCATCGTCACTCTCCGAATTACCCATAGTTCTCCGCACGTGCTCGAGAACAAATCTCCAGTTCGCAATGGGCTTTTTCTTAGTCGGTAACGAAGCCCTAGAAGCAACCACATGATATACAGAGTTAGAACTTCTCAATGCCCCAACTGACGGGAAACCTTACCAGCAACGCTTGTCGTAGTCATAGTCAAGAATGCCTTGGAGGGCCTTTCCGTTTGCAGTGAGTAGGGATTCCACAAAGTGATCGCCAAACTGACCGCCAGCTCGAGCGATATTCACCAGCGTAGTCGCAGAAGGGGTATCTTCATCCCGAATCTCACTGCCGGGAGTCCGTTTTCGCTTTCTTGACGAGCGGCGCAGGGCTTCAGCAGCTAGTGCGACTATGGGGCGTGGGACTTGTGCACAAGGACTCTCGTTGGGCACGTCATGATCATTTGGGTCTGGATCTGACTGCCGGATTTCAGTCAAAACTTCGTAATCTTCCAAAATCTCTGACGAATCCTGCGAAAAGCTGTAGCAAAAACGTTAGCTTCCTTGACGTAGTAGAACAGAAACGACGAATTAAACCAAACTCACTTGGTATTGCGCAGATTCCGAATGTGTTGAGGCCATCGAAATTTCCTAAGTAGAAACACAATCCCAATTAGATCGCAGAACATATCACCACGGGCACCTCGAATAAAGCGGACTAAATACAAAAATTAAGCTTACCGTGCATATTCATCCAAGTGCGTCGTAGCAAACTCAAGCGGTGGCCCAGAAAGCTTCACCCCCCGACGAATCGCCGTTTCTTCAATGAGAGGAATACGCGAGGTGATGTTTCGCAGCACAAACTTCGCTTGTGCGACATCACCGCCGCGAACCTCCTCGTCGTTCTCATCCTCAGTTGGCATATCCTCGTCTTCCCATTCATCTCCACGCCACTCCTCGTCACTGTCCTCGACAATTTCATCCCATTTCTTCGTCGACTTAGCGCCTCCTTTAGATTCTTCATCCTGTGGCTTCCAGTCCTCATCGTCTGTATCTAACCCAGGAGCCTCCCCTTTCACTGTGTCCATTTCCGCCTCAGTATCATCTTCATATGCTTCCATCTTCACCGCGTCCTTCGTGTCTAGTGGCTGATCCTCCTCCATTTCGCTGTTCTCGTCACTACTGCCGGACATACTCATTCGCTTCAAGCGCTTCAAACCTTTAAAGCCACTTGACTTTGCTGCGCGTTTTTTCTTTGTCTTTGACGTCTTCTGTTTCTTTGTCGCGACGTTTTTCTTCATCTTAGACGGGCTCTGCTTTATGCGTGCTGCTTCCTCCTCTGATTCGCTCTCCTCACTGCTGTTGCGGTCGGATGCGCTCGAATCGTCTTCACTACTACTAGAACTGCTCCCGAGTGCTAGAACATTCCGGCCGGGTGGCTTCTCTTCTACCTCGCTGTCTTCTTCACTACTACTACCAGAGGAACTGGAGCTGGTGTCACTCTTTCGATGCAACTTCTCGTTCTTCATCCCCACCTCCGACTCACTGCTACTCGACTCGTCGAAGCTTGAGTCGCTACTGTCGACATCCTCGCGCTTTACTTCGCGTTCACTGACGCTGTCCGTGTCCTCGTCCGCTGGGAGCTGCACCTTGAGCTTGAACGGACCTCTTCGCTTCACCATAGTTTTTCACTGCCAATCGACTACTGTGTGCGCCACACTAAATGCCCGTTACACTAGTCAAAACGAAGCAGAAAACGGTTCGTGCGCATTGCCCATGGCGCATCTGGGCGTGAAGCGCGGCGAGTTGGCGCTGTTCGATGCCGATGGACGCCCAGCCTCTCCAGAACTGATACAAGGCGGCAATAAGCATGTGCAGGTGTTGCGTGGAGGACTGCGAGCGGAGCTTCAGCCGCTAGGGCTCACGCTACTTCAACGCGCCGGCGTCCATCGCGGCGACGCCTTCGTGCTCGTTCTGGATAACGACCGTACGAGTGTGGCCTGTATGCTAGCAGCCATGCACCTACATTGCGTCTGCGCGCTTGTGGGCAAGAGCCGCATGGCGCTGCTGGGGCATGTCAAGACTCAGACGGGCATCACCAAAGTGCTCACAGTGGACGACTTGACAGAGTCCGTGAGCGCCCAAGACGAGGCCAACCCACAGGCAGCAACGACCGCTATCCTGTGGCTCCAAGAGCATGATATCGCTAGCAACGGATGCGTCTGCATGCTCACGTCTGGCAGCGTGGGTGAGCCCAAGGTCGTACCATGCACATGGGACCACATGCTGCTGCAGGGCGAGTCCACACACCAGCAGCTATTTCCCAAACGTCCGGCACGCATCATCTGTGGCACGTCCATCTCTCACGCCTTCTCTATTAACACTATATTCGCGCTGTACACGTCTCCGTACGACGCGCAATCGGAACTCTGCTTCGCCTCCAGCGCCGTGGGGCTCTACACGCTGCTCGCGCAGCGCAGTGAGCTTTTCACGACACTCTACGCGACGCCTGGAACGTACACCGCACTCGCCGCGATGCCGCCGACTGCGCTGTATACCGACGTTCCGTATTGCGCGGGCACGCGTCTGTCTCTTCAGCTTTTTCGCACAATGCGCGACGAATATGGCCTGCTGCTGATGCAGAACTATGGCTCGACGGAGATGGGAGATATGGCAGCTTGGTATCTGCATGGAAAGAGGTTTGACGAAGAGTTGAAGGAGATGGAAAGTAATGGAAAACAGCTATATGTTGGCAGCGTTTGGCCTGGCGTGACGACTCAAACGAAGGACAACGGCGAGGTCACGATGAAGACGCCATGGCAGTCTGCCGGGTATGTCAAAGAGCACGTGTTGCACCGCTTAAATGGAGAGCACCACACGTCTGACCTTGGGATCATTACGCAAGACAAAGACGGAGTTGATTGTGTGTGGCTCCAGGGCCGCCTTCGCCCGGTAGTCGAGGTCGAGGGGCAGGACCAGCGCACAACATACTCACCGAATGAGATCGAAGCGATACTTGTTGCACACCCTCATGTGACAGATGCTCTTGTTCTGATGCAAAACGAGATGAACCGTAACCAAGGCGTCACTCGAGCTCGCGTTGTCCTGGAAGACGGCGTTGCTGTTGATACATCAGATTTGATACAATGGTGCGTTGAGCACGACTTGCCAGCTCTACGTGACTCACTGGTTATCGAATTGGTTAGATATTTACCTTGCAGCCCGGCCGGAAAACTTATGTACGCCTGACCAACTGTATTGCAAAGCACTGTAAACATGCATACACTGCCAAGCCAATGAACCAAAAGTGGAACTACATTACGATCATTTTTTTTCGAAATGACCAGCCTTTCGTTACGCTTTCATCGGTGATCGCATACAATTGGTCCCAGTAACTAAGAGGAAATTGGGTCACCCAGATGATAGGTGAGGAATCCACTGCGGCACGCAAAAAATCCCAATTTGCTTGGGACGCATTCATGAGCAGCGGAGAGTGTCCTCCTGAAAGGGTTCACTGAAAGAATTGGTGCCACCTTTCATGATATTTTCCAGTTCCTCGCAGTATGCGGAGCCACCAGCAATAATTGGAGCTGTATATGTAATCTCCAGCATTTTTACAACGAGTGGGTCAATCCAGCACCAAAAGAACGAAATGTTTGTGGTGGTGATATCGATGTAAGCCGAATCCGTCATTAAATTAGCAGCTTTTGGTAATTCACTTGCAGCAGTACGACCAAGGATGATGTATTCTAGATTTCCGACCTCAAAAAGCTCGGGTGGGAACTCTTCAATTGGGTTACCAGCCAATATCAGGTAATGAGGTTGCAAGCGCATAAGCACAACCGGAACACTCGTTAACTTGCTGTTTTCCACATAAATGCTGGACCTCAAATGCCACTTGGTATCCTACTCATTTGGTAGAGCTAAAGTATATCTCTCGTTTAGATTGACAGACTGGAATCCGGGAGGAAGTAGACCACCCGCCATATTGACTCGAACCACCGATACCACCGTCATTTCGGGATGGCATGTATTCGTAATTGCTGCATCAGAACCCCACTCTACAATGGTCGAGTTATACACGCGTATCTCTGTACCTCGAGGGAAGGACAATGTAGAATGGGAGATTCACAGCTGTGCTAGGCTCAAATTTATTCCTCTTTTGTACCAGAAATTCTAAGCTTGTGACAGTGAAAATTTACCGTAATACACGATGGAAGCACTCCAGCTGCACTCAAATAGCGATGGCTTCATGGATGCATGGATATGTCGCATGAGCCAGGCATTCCAAAATAATCATTGTATTGCGACTTCAGTACAATATTTCGCACTCAATTATTTATTTTTTCACATTGGCAACTTTCTGTTATTTTGCACATTCAACAAAGTAGATTATTTTCGTAAAATGCTGTGTTTTTTCATCATGCAAACACGTAATTACGCACCAGCCTCTAGATGAGTGGTTGTGGACAGGGATCTCTCAAACTTGCACCCGAGCTTCTTGCTTATCATTTTGGATTCCATCATGGCCCTCAACAACACCTTCACAACCAAGCAAGCCTGCAGCTACTACTTCATTCTGTTATTTTGCACATTCAACAAAGTAGATTATTTTCGTAAAATGCTGTGTTTTTTCATCATGCAAACACGTAATTACGCACCAGCCTCTAGATGAGTGGTTGTGGACAGGGATCTCTCAAACTTGCACCCGAGCTTCTTGCTTATCATTTTGGATTCCATCATGGCCCTCAACAACACCTTCACAACCAAGCAAGCCTGCAGCTACTACTTCATTCTGTTATTTTGCACATTCAACAAAGTAGATTATTTTCGTAAAATGCTGTGTTTTTTCATCATGCAAACACGTAATTACGCACCAGCCTCTAGATGAGTGGTTGTGGACAGGGATCTCTCAAACTTGCACCCGAGCTTCTTGCTTATCATTTTGGATTCCATCATGGCCCTCAACAACACCTTCACAACCAAGCAAGCCTGCAGCTACTACTTCATTCTGTTATTTTGCACATTCAACAAAGTAGATTATTTTCGTAAAATGCTGTGTTTTTTCATCATGCAAACACGTAATTACGCACCAGCCTCTAGATGAGTGGTTGTGGACAGGGATCTCTCAAACTTGCACCCGAGCTTCTTGCTTATCATTTTGGATTCCATCATGGCCCTCAACAACACCTTCACAACCAAGCAAGCCTGCAGCTACTACTTCATTCTGTTATTTTGCACATTCAACAAAGTAGATTATTTTCGTAAAATGCTGTGTTTTTTCATCATGCAAACACGTAATTACGCACCAGCCTCTAGATGAGTGGTTGTGGACAGGGATCTCTCAAACTTGCACCCGAGCTTCTTGCTTATCATTTTGGATTCCATCATGGCCCTCAACAACACCTTCACAACCAAGCAAGCCTGCAGCTACTACTTCACTGCCCTTCTGGACGTGCAGGATGAGCTGACTGAGCACTTTCGCTGCCAGTACGGTACCACCCGCAAGCAACACCCCAAAACTGGCTACTCCAACATGTTCAACCACGTCATGAAGCGCCACCCTGACTATCTGTCGGCGATGAAGATGAGCGACTTTAACTCGGGCAACTTGGTGACCTTCATCGATCAGAAGAGCCCCTGGACGCGGACGACGATGCCATTATGGAGTTGATGTTATCCCGCCGGCAGGAGAACCGCCTGAAAGTATTGCTGGGCGAGCCGGGCGACTTTCACTCGGCCACCATGAAGCTGAAGGACGACGGCATGGCGCATCTCGCCTCCGACGCGGTTATCGTCAAGGACCCGGACTTCGAGAGAGCATACGTGTTGGCCCTGTCGGGTAGGATTGAGGAGCTCACGGGTGATCAGCAGCTAATGTTGGACCCATTTGAGATGACCCCGCAAGCTGTCATCCCGGACTCCACGACTGGACGTCCTCAGAGCTTTGCGGACAAAGTACTGGCGGCCACAAAGAAGCAAAGAACAGCGAAGAAGGGCGCGCTTCATACCCCCGCCGTCAAACTCAGTGGAACGCCTTTTTAGCGTGGCGAAGCATACACTCTCACACCACCGTCAACGCATGCTGCCGATTCATCTTGAAACAGTTTTGTTTCTGAAGATGAACCGGCGCTCTAGAATGCGAACACTGTCGCACGCGTTGTAAACACCAAGTAGTAAAGTGTAGCTCGCCTTCAGTGATGATAACCATCAATACACTTTTTCCGACCAATAATTTACTTCTTGGGTTCTGCTTCTAGCAACAACATTTTATTTCTGTTAGCAGCGTCAATATGTTTGCAATGTTATTATCGGAATGCCTGGTATCATCACCACAATCCCCCAAGCAGCCAATAAAAAACGCACAAACGTATTTTTAAATTAATAAAAAATATGTTACAAAAAAATGAAAAAAATAATAATAGGAAATAATAATGAAGTTCAACTTTTATTATATATATCATTTATTAAAAAATCCAAATATTATTTTTTTAATAAAGAATGGGTAAATGGTGTAAAACTCGACCATTACCATTTCGACCGTTTGCACTTGCATTCGTGCGCGATACTTCCAGCTGTGTCGGTTGATCAGTTGTCTTGGGCTTCGCAGAGGTAGCACAATAGGGAACCACCAAATTATCTATCAAATCTGCCGGTACCTCATTTGTGCTCTGCCCGCCAGAATGTGCCACTCGATTCGGATTTCTCGGCGTATAGTGGATCAGCTCTTTCATATTCATGGTAGAGATAATTAAGTCGATTTAGAAAAAGATGCCAGTTATCAAATCTGACCACGACACCATTACAACCACTTGCGCTTCATTGAGCATTTGTGCAACCCATTCGTCATCCAGCAGGAGGTCAAACCCGAAGTCAGTCAAAGCGTTATTGTATTCGGCCACGTAATTCATGGCGACCCCCCCCCCCACCTCCATGGCTGACATCAGATCAAGTCACAGTCACAAACAATTGCTGCAAACCTGCGTCGAGGTTCATCCTTCCAGAACCACCGCGAATAGATGAGCACAGAGGACCAGCAGTTGACCAACAGACATAAAAGCGATTGAGCATAGTGCGCGGCAAAAAAAAAAACGCTCGTTCGAACAGCTTGAGAAAATGCCTTCCGTTAACGTCAGACACACCACACCGATCAGTAATCTTCTCGTACAATGCTGGACCAATACGCCAGACTTGATAAGAAGCAATTGATCTTGCTGCGGACGTTGTGTTTTTACCTGAAGCCTTATCAGTGTCCTCCGCGCTTTTTGGGCTTGATCCCATGCTTATTCGTGTGAGCGAAAGTGAAAGGCTAGCGTGTGTTGCTTAAGTGATCCTACGGTCATTAACAGAGCGCTGACTCCGCGCATCACAATCATGACAATGTGCACGAAGGAAATTGTTTTGAAATTAAAGAGGTTTTGCTGTGTCCTATCCTTCACCGGCTCCCACACAGAGCATATGGGTGTAGGAACATAAGTAGGAATTGCAAAAGAGTATTCGCAGCATCCTTTGCCCCATTACCAGTCCCTACCAAAACCGTTAAACGAAAAAGAGCGTTGCAGCGCCTACCATCCACTAAAATGGACGAGTTCCTACTTCTATTCCTACTAAACTACGACGACGGTGAGCTGTTTGCCTTCTTGGCACTCAACGACCAGCCCGAGCGCCATGTTATCCCCGACATCGGCTTCGAGCTATCGTCTTTGTCAGACGCAAATGCAGAGAAGAAGTTTCGATTTGACGTTTGTGGCGTGCTGGAGTTGACTCGGTTGTTCGAGCTTCCTGAGTTCATCATTACCTCTGAGCGTGACCGGGCGCATAAGATCGATGCTGTGTGCAATCTACTTTCCCGGTAAAGCTTTCCTAACCGCAATTACGACATGATGCGGCGGTTCGGGTGCTCAACAAGTGCGCTATCGCGGCTATTCAGCCACATGGGTACGCGAATGAATATTTGTCCTCTCATCGCTGCTATTGCTAACGTATTTCGTGTTGCTCATAGTGAGATACGTGTGCGATAAATGCCAAGACATCATATACTTTCACAAGCGTATTTGCGCTGATCGCATCAGAATGTACTGTGATGCTGTTTATGAGTGCGGCGCACCCATGAATAATGTTTTCGGCTTTATAGATGGAACCAAGATCCCTGTTTGCAGACCGAGCTCGAGACCTGGCAAGTGCGAGGACTTACAAAAACAAGTTTACTCCGGCCACAAGCGTGTCCATTGCATGAACTTCCAGGCCGCTGTGACTCCGGACGGTTATCCATTCATTGCTGGGGACCTATGAAAGGACGGCGACATGATATCACGATGCTACGTGAAAGTAAGCTAGCTGATTCCGTCGTCAAGCACCGCGATATTTTCGATGGCTATGTGCTATACGAAGACCCAGCCTACGGAATCCAACCAGTTTTGGTTTCAGGCTTTAAGGGCGCTCGAGTGTCGATGAAGGAGAAGAAGTTTAACAAGATGATGAGTTCGGTTTGGGAAGCTGTCGAGTGGCAGTTTGGTCATCTCAAGACGCAATTTGCATTGATAGACTACAAAAAGTCTCTGAAGATTCGGCTTTCACCGGTGGGTAAGTACGTATTAGTTAGTATGCTTCTTCTAAACTGTCACTGCTGCCACTATGGTGGCAACTAGAGTAGTCAGTACTTTGGAATGGATCCACCCTCGCTTGAAGAATATTTAACTCCTTAAATATAACTCCCTCACTCAACTGCATTGACCTTATTCCTTCTTGGTGTAAGTAATCAACTCAACGATGCTTTTCGACACGGCCTGTACTAGGGCGAGCACGTGCGCTTTGTCAGACTCCCGCTCCATCGCCATGAGCTCACGAGCCTCCTTTCTGCCTTATCTTTCAGCACCAACAGCGTTTCCTTTAGCATTTCGTCTCTCTTCAGACGCTTGTTTTGCGGGGAACGATCTTGGTCTTCTCCCAGCGTCTCCATAGCTAGTCGTCGAGCCGTCACAGATGCCTCCTCCTCACGATGTCGCTTGGCAGCGTCAGCTTCTTTAGTAGCACACACCGTTTTCACATGATCGTCCACAAGCTCTATTAGCTCGTCTAGCAGTATCGCCCTCGGAGACACCCGATGCTGCCATGCTCTCCTCATTTTCGAGGCGTCTCGTCTTGATTAGCTTATCAAAACGAGACTGCGCATTTTTCCCGCTCAACTTGAGCCGTGGAAACGATTCATCTCCGACGAGCTTGGCAGCAAAAGCATCCCAAGCTACAGTTATCTTGCCTCGTTGTGATGAAAGGGCCGGTCGCTAAGTATCTGACGCAGCAGCATTACACCCTCGTCTTCAGAGAAGTTCCTACGCTTATGGTCGGCCATACCTGGCGTGTGTAGTCGAATGGATAAGAGGGAATGAAGGACAACTGGTGGTGTGTGGGAAGTCTCCCACAAAATTTGAGTTTCCATGGGAAAAATTCCACAGACCCCTGCCTAATGTACTGGTTATGTTGTGTGGCAGTGTCTTTTGAGGGAATAGCAATGGGAAAGTCGACTGCGAAACCTCTCTATTGTCACGATGCATTCCGACACCATACGCCTCCAAGGTGTTGCTTAAGATATTAGCATTGAAATCCCAGTAAAACTTCGCGTAGTCCGCGTTATATGCAGATGTGAAGATAAACACGCATAAATTGACAAACCACCACAAAGCGAATCCACAAAACGAAGGTTCACATAGGCAGTGAAACACTCTGGGCAGCCCTGACTTCCTGGTGGTTTGACAATTCTTGGCGATACTTAAACATGGTTAGCACTGAACGCACAGTGCAATAGGGGTAGTCAAAGTTGCATTCAGATAGATTTTCAGACGGCGATTATTGGCCTATCACAGGTTCCGGATTTTCAACTCCTTTCAGATCGCCATCTAAAGGATAAAAGCTATTTTGTCCCTATCTGAAAGCAGATGGAAAGCCTAAACACTTCAGCCAATAAGATGTGTTTGAGCTACATTTTTCTATCCGAAAATCGATCTGAACACAACTTTGACTACCCCCAATAGGTATTACTCATTTTTTATTATTGTTTCTCTCCTGATGCATGTATTTATTGTTGATGTGCAAAACAGCTAAACATTCCTTTATCCTGGTAGTGGTTCGGGTCCCTAAGTGTAATGGGCCAGCTCTGTGCCCACTACTTCGGCTTACACGTTAGCGCACGTGTACGAGGAAGCCTAGTTTGCTTAAACTTAGGTTAACTATACTTTCGTCCGAAAGTATAGATTTACTAAAATAAGAAAAGCTAAAAGCCGTTTTGGGTTAAAATGAGAACTGTTATTTATGATTTATGTCTGGACTGGGTTTCCTCCTAAAACTGATATCCTATATGAAAGGTATTCTGCCATCCGATGGCTGTCAGAACCCTGCTAATCTAATTGGTATAAAGAAATGCTTATCTACCAATAGGAAGCCTAAACGCATACAGACCAGTGGTCTGCAAAGTGTAACCATTGGTGTGTCTTACACCAACGTTCAAAAACCTTCCATGTAACCAAGTGGCTACGTGTAGCCACTGTAACCCCGTTACAGGGCCGACCCCATGGCCACCTCGACGTCACGGGTCCAGAGAAGGAGATTCTCTCTATCCTTCCCTTCGAAGGTCTTCACGCTCACTAGGAGCGGTTTCGGTCTAGTAGACCCCTCACGCGTCGCCGACGCCGCCGCCATCGCGGCGCTCATCCTCTCTTGGACATGCTCCAAGAGCGCGTTCTCATAGCGAGAGAACGATTCCAGTCGGGCGTTGACCGCCTCTGGACCTTGCGACGCAAGATGAGAGACGCCCTCAGGGCCAAGCAGGGACATGAGCTTGTTAAGCGCGTCCTACTGTGCCGGGGACGAATTCGTGAACACCGGGTGTTCCATCCTCACAGAGGGTACAGTCGTAAGACTCAGGTGTAGAATTGACTACAAGTGCTACCAAGTGCAGCGGGGCTGCCGTAGCTTTAGCCTCAGAGGAAGACGTACGACTCCACGAGTCACTCTTATTAAGTTCCTTAATAAGAAGTCTTAATATAGTCCGATAACTGGGACCCAAGAGTAAACACAGCCTTAACCCAAGGCAACAACTCTTTCTGCTTCTAAATCTGAAGTGTTTATTTATCTTTATTGCGGCCAAGCCGCCTACGGTGTAAATGTATGTGTTTAACTATCTAGCATAGTCAAACCTAGTCAACTACATATCCAATGGCTTTCAGCCTATGTACTGAGAGTCTGTTAACTCTCCGAGTTATGCATTGAGAGTCTGTTAGCTCTCCGGGTACTGCGTACCCATTGTGTATCACACACACTTGGTGTAACCACCATCTCGTGTAACCCCGTTACAGGATCTACTTTCAAGCATTGGCAGCCTATCTACGGCGCCGCTGGCCTCATTACTACGGTCACACCCCAGACAACAACAGGACGTGCTATTCTCTCGAGATGAAGCTGGCATTGACTTTGCGTAACCTCGGCTCGCGAGGTTCACTACGCGACGTCGCCTCTCAATTTGGAATGAGCGTAGCGACCGCTTCTCGTGCCTACTTTGCCATTTGCAGAGTACTGTGTGATGATCGCAAGGTGTTCGTTCACTTCCCAAGTATAGACGATGGCTGGAGATCAGTTGGGGAGGGTTTCAAGGAGATTGCAGGATTTGATCCAGTTGTCGGTGCTGTTGACGGGACCTTCATCAAGCGCTCTCGCCCATCAAACTTTTGGGGCTGGTACTGCAGGGGAAAGCTTCACTGCCTACAATAAGCTGTCGTGGACAGCAAAAATACGCTTTATGGAGTTTACAATTAGACCTGGCAGCTGCAATGATTGTTCGCTGTGGTCTGGAAGCTGGATAGGCACCAATGTTCGAAACGTGATTCCCTTTAACCATCACTTTTTTGGGTAATGGTGGATATATACTTCTCGAGTATTTGCTTACACCATACGAGCACGACGCTAGAACATCTCCAGAGATCAAGAAGTACAACAACGCTCACTCAAGAACACGCATTCCCGTGGAATGCGCGTTTGGAGCCCTAAAATGCAGATTCCAGATTTTGCGTCGAGAATTGGAAAGTCATTCGGAGCAAATCGATGGTACAGTAATCGGGGCTTGTATTGTGATGCTTAACTTTTGTATTCTTCAAGATAGCGGTGCATTAGACGCTCTCAATGTCATCGTCATAGTGCATGAAGAATTGAACTCCCTAGAGGATGAGATGGTGCAACACGCAGACGATACAGATGAAGTTGATGTGCGCTACCAGTCGAATGAAACAAATAGCCAAACGAGAAAAAGGAACTACTCTTAGGAGAGACCAAAATGAGCTATTATCTGCGGCAAATATGCGCTATCTAATAGAACCTACTGAGTTGTGTTTCGAAGATGCTGCACTTAATCTCGTACAACTGTGGCTAAAGCGCCAACCTTCGCGTTAACAGACGAAATATCAGAGCGCAGTGCGGAAATGCCGTTTTGCACTGTCGATACCTCCGTATCAGAGACGTTACCTTGTGGGGACCCCATAATTCCAATTAGCTTGTCAATCGGATCACAAACCCGAGCCACCGGAGCTTGAGTATATACTTGTTCGTTGTAGCAACCTTTTGCTTTTTTGGAGGAGGTGGCACGCTCTCACTTGACGACGACGATTCTTCCCGAAGAACACCTCCAGCACCATCCGGTGGGTGACGTGAGACCCTCCCACGGTCAGACCACGCAACCCAGGAAAAGGGGCTAAGCAATCCACAAGCAGGTCCCAATAAACTGGGAATCTGGGTGCCCGGCGGTTTCCCGGTGTAGAGATTAATATGTGCGTGTAGACGATCAAACTTCTCAAGTTACGCTTCAAGAACGAGAAAATTGCTCAAAGTTTTGCTTCTTAGCGCGGTACGCGATGTACACGATAATAGAAACCTTCTTATCTTTTCCCTAAGCTTGGTTTGCTCGATGTTATAGAAATGAAGGATCAAGATGGGAATTGGAAGCTAGTTGCCGCGGAATTGCCAACTCGTGATGGAGCTCAATGCCAAGAGCGTCTCAAGACACTGGTGAAGCAGTACAAGGTACTTATGATTGCATAGTATATTTTTTTTCAGAACTTATCTTTTCTTTTTTATCATATTTTTTAGAAACTTACCCATGAAATATTCACTATGTCTATAAATGATTTTAAACACATTAAATACCTCCTCCGCAGACCAGTTTAAGCTGCGTGTCGTTGTCTGAACTGAAGCGGGGGCAAGCATGATACGATCATTTCCTTGCTCCAGCCCCTGTTCATGTGCCTGTTCCTGTTCAGCAACGCGGGGTGCGGCAGGCAAACTCCATGGGCACTACATCAGAGAGCATGGGAGTGCTTGACAAGACCGTACTTGGCGTCATGCCTGATCAGTATGACACAACGCTCGCCTGAACCCCCCCCCCCCTCCCCTCGGTCAACTCCACTTTGTGGCTCTATCAGCCAATCCTTTTGCTACTTCTACAGTAAGCTGCCCAGCTACTAGAGACCTTGTGCAGCTGTAACGAGAACTGTGACGCCATACACGCCTAGGGATAGGAGTCCACTGCGATTTGTCTCGAAGGAAAAGCACGTTAGAGCCGTGCTCACTCACTGTGCCTTCAGATTACAACAAACAACTGGCTGTGGTCAGTTGGAAACAGCGATGCCAAGCGAAGACAGCGACGGTCATGCAATGGATAACGCGGAGACTGCGGGGAGTAGCGGGGGAAAGGCAAAGCGGAAGAAAGCCTTCGTTTCCTGCCCTCTAGCGACATCCTCCTCCTACAGTGTCGAACAGCAAGAGATGCGAGAGCGACTCGTAGAGAAAGTCGAGCACTGCGTTTGAGATCGAGGAGATAGCGGTAGGATCACGGCCAAATAGATCTTCTAGGTCTTCGAGACGGGCTGGATATGCCATCCTACGGAGGAAAATGCACAAAGCTTCCAGGGCGGAGACTTGATAGCGCTGCGTGTAGGAAATGGGTCTGGTAGCTGGAAATGCATGACCAGAGCAATAATGTCGTCCTTCTCGAAGCGAAACTTCGACTTCCAAACGGCAGCAGAGGCGGGCTGCTCGAAATTGAACCGGTCAGATCGGTATTGGCTGCCACTGCGACTAAGAAGGACGAGAAGCGTGAGCTCCTCCTCGTCAGAGCTACTGCTGTCAATTGAATATGCTACAGTTGAAAAGTGACGGCTGCACACCGCTACGGTCACAAATCTACCTGTCTAATCCGATTATTTTCACTGCTACTTTTCACTGTCCTTGGAACTGTAGCACAACCTCTCTAGTCTGACCAAAAATGTCAGGACAGCTGGGACAAAATTACCGGGATGTGATTGGCCAAGAGAATTGCCCCACTTAACCTGAAACATCTCCTTACGAACCCAACAGGGATTAATTCGCAAGCTCGACGTATGTGGCGCACACCATTTTGAGGATACAAATTTCGAGTGTATTGTACTGGCGAGATGAAATGATACATCAACTTTGGAAGCGAATAGCGAATCACCTAGTGGGCAAATTTTTAAAAGAAAGACAGCGTTAGAAAGCTCTGTATTTGCTCATTAAAGTAAGCCTTTCCACTGCGTTTATATCGCATTCAGTGACAAAGCATATTTAAACAAAAAACTTGCCTTCCACATAGGCCCAAAACGTTAGGGGCTATGTACCACCCAGCTGTTTCCTGTTGGGCCTTTACGGTAAAATACCCAACCTTCACAATTGAATACAAAACGGATAGTGAATAACCTCTAGCATTGTATTCATATAAGGCAATCACGAACTCCTCGAACTGAGCGCTGGTATCCATCTCGCCCGTGATGTTGCTGCAATGGACCTTGTCAGTGACCTCGCCGGCAAGATCCTGCAGCTCTTCCATAGTAGGCGCTGGAGCTATCTCCGATGGGGGCTGCTGTTCAACGTACGCACCTCCTGCAACGTGATTTACGTTGCAGTAACTTTCGTCCAAATACACCTCAGTTTACTTTGGTACCAAACACGCAGAGAGGATTGCCAGCTTCTTTTCCAAGTAAGCATTTCTATTACATTGGAGTCGACCCTCGGGTCGCGCTTACAACCTCTGATGTAGGAAACATCCATTCGCACAAGTTCCTCTCGCATGGAATGGTCTCACCTTTCAGAGATTTTAGCTCGAACTTATGATCTTGGACGTGGTTGGTTTACGCGATATATTACGGTCATTTATGATTTCCGTATAAACTCGCGGTAATTTTCGACCTCCGACCGTGGTGGGCATCCACGGGCACCGCAAATGCTTCCTCGCCATGTACGTTGTAGGCAGCCAGCACACGCGCAACCATGCTCTCCGAAACCACCAAAGACTTGGCGACGCGCTCGCGCACAGCTCGTCCCAGGGGATCCAGCCGTTGCTGAGCCTCGGCCAAAAATTACTTATGCGTATGCACAATGAGCATCTTCTCCTGGAGTGTTCGATATACCATAGTAGTGGGTCATAGAACATTACGCCGGCAGTTTTTTTACTTACCGTAATTTACCACCGAGAACAATCCTGGAACGTTCTTTCGAGGCAGCTGCTATTTCGACGACGCAGCCTCTCGACCACCTGAGAGCGAAAGAGACATCTTTGAATCTTGAGGTAGTTTCAGAGCCGCTCGACGACTGAGATCTCACAGCTGTTGGTCTCATCGACGACCCCTCTCGACCAGCTGAGAGCGAGAGGGCGCGTCCCAAGATCTTAGGCTACTTTCAGGAGCGTTGGAGCGAACAGAATTAAATCTATACACTGATAAATTCAATAGAACATTATGTCGGCAGTTTTTTACCGCAAGGAATAGCGCAACGCATGGCGTCTCATCATTGGTTGGAAGTCTATGTGACACGCCTTCTTTTCCGCCCAGAAATTCTCCCTCTCATTCCAGAATCTGCCGGCTCGTGGAAAGATGGTGACTCTTTACTGTGCGATCGTTGGTGTCGCCGGAAGCGCGTTCCCTGTCGACATCGACGAGAGTCGATCGGTGGGCCACTTGAAAGAGGGGATCAAGGAAAAGAACTCGAACACTATCACGTGCGACGCCAAGGACCTGCAGCTCTTCCTGGCGAAGACGGAGGGCGGCGCGTGGCTGAATGGGGCTGGAGCGGCAGCTTTGACGCTCGATGGAGATGGACACCTCCAAGGCTTTGAGCAGATGGATCCCACGTTGTGGATCAACAATGACAAGCATTTCGGAAAGAATTTTGGACCGGCTGAGGGCGAAGTTCACGTGCTGGTGGTGGTTCCGGAGGGGGCAGTTGGGTCAGCGAGCGAGACTTCCAGGATGGATTGTCTAGTCGATAAGGTCGACAAACTGTATGAACACTCTGTGCTGTCCAAGCGTACGCGATATGTCCACTCGGAAATGAGTTCAACCAAGGGAAACAACCTTATGAAAGAGTTGAAAATTCGGGTTACGCCTGTTGACGCAGTTCCATTCACCGGTGGAAGTCCGACTCCAGCTGAAGAATTTGAGTGGATAAGGGGCCGTACCGAGGAGCAGCAAAGTGGACGTTATCGTGAGTACGTGGAAGCCAACATTGGCGATGTTTTGAGGAACAACAAACTTTGCGTGCTTGGTGTGGAAAAAGGCGCAAACATCCTCTCCGTTGAAGTCCCTGGTCGCGATATTGATCTTGTTGGTCGCACGGATATGATCGTGCTGAGTGCTATAGTCCAGAAGTTTCCGCATTACTTGCATCATTTGCCTGGAGTGAGAATGTTGATCGAAGTGAAAAGGGAGGTGAGATCAGCGTCCGAGTTCCAGGCTTTGTCGGAATTGATTGCATTGGATCTCATCGTCGACGAACCAGTGATGGCACTGCTCACGAACTTGACAAACCATTGGGAATTTTTATGGGTCTCCAGCAAGAGCGACAACCGTGCCATCATAGCGACTACGACCTTAACCACACCAGGTGAAGCATTTGAGGTGATTAGGACGCTACTTGCGCAGTCATCAACGGCGGATACCGATATTATGCTTCCGTGCTTGGCAGAACCCGTGAAGCGACGGAAGCTAAACCAGATGCTGCCGTTTATTTGCGAAGCTAGTGGAGATGGGATTCGTGAGAGCATCGAACGATACTATGACATCGCCAGCTGCTTGGGCCCCGACTTTGACATGGCGCGAGCTGTGGCTAGACAGGTCACTCGATCTATTCCCACGATGAGTTATTTCAGCTAATAATTGCTTTGGCATGCTTCATTAATGATTTTTTTTCTATCCTGACAAATAAAAAGTAATATATACAAAGATGGCATACTCTCCTGAACAATACCAAGCAAACAAAGAGCGCATTAAGGCTGCACAGAAGCGCTACTATCAGCGCACACGTGAAGCTCGCCTGTCCTATCAAAAGAGCTACGACGACAAGAATAGAGACCAGATTCGAGCTCGCAAGCGTAAACCCAAAACCGAACTTATTGATGGTGAAGTCGAACCTAACAACGAAACCGAACTTAATTAATAATTAATTAATTTTTTTCTCAGGTAAAAAGTCAAGTCCAATATAGGTAATGACTGACGTTTTTGGATATTATAACTGGTTTAAAACCTCCAGCAAGTCATACTCCAAATATCTGAATTAATTAATTTCAGATTTTTTGTATATTAGTATGATATAAAGTCGATCCTGATACAAGATCCAAAATATTATAAAGTCATATTAACGAAGAATAATATACCCAAGAATATATAGGCAACATGTTTGCATACGAGCTCGAAGGATTAAAGAGATTAAATATCCAAGCTATCAAATGGGGTAGCAGCTACCGTGTTAAGGTACGTGGTAGAACCGGTAAGATGGTTTATGTTAGCAACGTTTCACGTCCAATCAACCAGAGATTGGTGGCTAAGCAGTACAATGTTTCAATTAAAACCCTTGAGAAGCACATGTCGCCCGACTACAAGGCTGATCCTAAGTACCGTTTTTACAATGGTAATCACATGGAATTACAACTATATGAGGGTGTTGAGCCTTCTGATTTTTACGACAAGCTCGAGAACGTTCTTTCGACACAGGCGAGTGCGTTTAAAATAAATGTTGCTCTCGGGTACGAACTTGTAAGCAAGACCGATCCTGATGACACTCGCTACTTCTACCCGAATCTTGCTAATACTTATGTATTCAATAAGCCTGTCGCTATCAATAGCAAGGCTGATATTCAAAAGAAGGTGATTTCGGAAATCCGTTCTATGGAGTTGGCTGACAAACTGAACTACCCCAGCTCCGGGTATAAGCTCAAGGCGATCACTGCATTCAAGATTTTCATCTACCATCGCGACCATGCTCTCGGGGATAGCGAAGCTGTCATCCCTAAGATTATTCGCGAAAACAAGCATGTAATCAACTTCCCTAAGACCAACAACAAGTGCATTTTCCACTGCATCGCCTGGCATACATGCCAGAGTCCTAAGAAAGATCCTCGAAGGATTCAGGCTCAGGTAAAGGAGGCATTCAAGAGCTACTGCGATTTCAAGGGGGTTAAATATTCGTTGAGCCTGTTTAGAAGTTTCAAGCCCATTGACCTACTACAGCTCGATGAGGTTGAGGACTGCTTCCAACTTGGTATTAACGTATATAAGATGGATGTAGCTTCTGAAAATGTAGAATGCATTCGCAGGTCGGACAAGGGGTATGGAGCTATGGATATTCTATCGCACGAGAATCACGCTCTATACATCAAGAGCATTGATATGCTCCAGTCGAAATATCAATGTCCTAAGTGTGAAATGGTTTTCGTCAGCGCTGAATGGCTTAAAAACCACAAGAAGAATCAGTGCAATCTTGTGACTATTGAAAGCTTCCCAGCTGAGCCAACTATCTACAAACCAGCTCAGAACGCGATACGATCACTGCTTACGAAATATTCCATCAAGGGCGCTGACCAGTACATCGATCACTTTATCGTTTATGACTTTGAGGCTATCCTTAAACCTACCGCGACTCAACACGGGGAGAATACTGTCTTCACGAATGAACACATTCCAGTGTCTGTATCAGTAGCTGATAGCTTAACCGAGGAGGTGCGTTGCTTTGTAAATGATGATCCAACAGTTCTTCTTACGGATATGTTCAAATACATTGGTGGTGTGTCGGTGAAGATCCAGCAGTACAATGTCAAAAAACATAAGTCGCTTCTGCAAAAAATCATCAATGCTCACGGTTTGACAGGTATGGAAATTCCAGGAGTCAATCTTGGCAAGACCTACAAGATGTTTGATGTGGAGAGTTGGATTGGAGAAGGAAAGTATGCCAGCTTCTTTGACTTTCACAGCAGTCTTGGCTTTGGTAAGCAAAAGTCTGATTACGAGAAACTGAAACAGCAGCTTGATCAGGTACCAGTATTCGGTTTCAATTCTGGTCGATACGATATTAACTTGATTAAGAAGGATTTGTTTGCCGTTATCGGTACAGACAACATCAAATCTGTCATCAAGAATCCCAACTACATGTGCATTGCTACATCGGACATGAAAATGCTCGATATTAGCAACTATGTACCAGCTGATACCAGCTACGATAAGTATCTTACAACATATCTCGGTGGCTGTAAATGTGATGACAAAATTCGATGTGTCTGTGGTCTTGGTAAGGGTCTTTTCCCTTACGAGTACATCACCGCGTTCAATGTACTAAACCAGACTACTATCCGCCTAAGTCAGCTTTTGACAGCAAGCTCCGTGGAACAAGCATCACCGATGATGACTACGAACGAGTGAAGTTCGTGTGGGAGTACAACGAGATGAAATCGATCAAGGACCTACTGATCTGGTACAACAATCTCGACGTAGTCCCATTCATCAAGGCTATCAAGGCTCAACGAGAACTCTTCAAGCGTTTTGATCTGGATATGTTTGCGGATGGAGTGTCGCTACCTGGTCTTTCGGAGAAGGTCATGTATCAGACCTGCTTCAATAATCTCCAACATCCGGATAAGAAGCCGGCTAACGCATTCCAATTCCCAGCTAAGCGCATGGGTGGATACAAGAGTCAGGATGCTCAGGCAAAGCGAAAATGTGGTATGACACTTGAGCACTTGAATACATTGCTGCAAAAGCAGAAGTATCTGTGTGGTCTATGCTACTGTCAGCTAACCGCTGATATCCCTTCAGCTGATCGTATCAACAATAATATTGGCCACATCGACGGCAACATCTTGATCAGCTGTGGGAAGTGCAACTCCGCTCGTAAAGATATGTCGCTCGGGGGATTTCGGTATAAGAAGTTGCTTGAGTTCAACTCGGACAGACTGGTATATTCTATTAATCGGGAGGAAAAGGATATCTACGCTAAGATGAAGGCCAACATTGCTGGAGGTCCATCTATTATCTTCAATCGCTACGCTAAGCGTAATGAAACGAAGATTCGCGGGGGTAAGGTCTGTAAGAAAATTATTGGATACGACGCTAACGCTCTGTACCTTTGGGCTCTTGGTAATGAGATGCCATGCGGTCGATTGACTACAGTTGAAGCGTATGATGGCATCATCGACGATATCAAGGCCGATAAAATCTTTGACTTTCTTGAATGTGATATTGAAACACCAGAACACTTCAAAGACTATTTCAGTGAGATGACTCCGATCTTCAATAATGTACTAATTGATTGTACCGACGATAGTGTCATTGGTAAGCACATGTTCGATTACAACCAGTCCCGCATATCAAATCGTTCTAAGCCTGCTCGCAAGTTAATTGGTAGCTACTTTGGTGAAAAGATTCTCATCTACACCCCTTTGCTCAAGTGGTACCTTTCTCACGGTATGGAGATCACCAAGACTTACTGCTTTGTCAAGGCCAGCTCTCACAAGGCTTTTGCTTCCTTTATGGAGGCTGTATCAAATGCTCGACGAGAGGGTGATGTTGATAAGTCTAAGGCTATGATTGCTGAGATGATGAAACTAGTAGGCAACAGTGCTTTTGGTCGATCTGGAATGGACATGAGCAAGCACAAAGAGGTTAAGTATGAGTCGAGCGACAAAGCTATTAAGAACAAGATCGAACACTTTACGTTCCATGGTCTCAAGGAGCTTAATGACGCCTGTGAAATCACCATGAAGAAACGGCGACTCAATAACAAGAACCCCATCCATTTGTCGATTGCCATCTACCAGCTCGCCAAGCTACGCATGCTTCAGTTCTACTACGACTGCATAGATTTCTACTTCGACCGTTCTGACTTCCAGTATCAGGAGATGGACACTGATTCGGCTTATATCGCTTTCAGCTGTGAGAATCCGTTTCAAGACTGTATCAAGCCTGAGCTACGTGCCCACTTCAAGGAGCATAAATACGATTGGTTCCCACGCGACTACAACATTGAGGTAGCTAAGTTTGATCGCCGTACCCCTGGTTTGTTCAAAGATGAATGGTCAGGTGATGCTATGGTCTTACTATCGAGTAAGAACTATATTTGCTATCTACCCGACGAATCTTACAAGGTCAAAGTTTCAGCGAAGGGTGTTCAGCAGGGAGGTGGTCGAAACAATGACGTTCTTAACCCTGATGGGTTTGAGGCTGTTGTACGGGATCGCATCACGCTACAAGGTACAAACAAGGGGTTCAGACTATCGAAAGAAACCAAATCTATCATAACCTATACTCAAAACAAAACAGCGCTTTCATATTTCTATGATAAGCGTCGAGTACTTGATGATGACATCACGACTGAAGCACTTGATATTTAAGCAGCTACCCGCTGGGGATTTTTTTAATGTAAGTATAGATCATGGACGCACTATTAAAGAAACTCTACTATGATCCAAAACCCGGTTTTATCGGAGCTCAAGCTCTGTATCAGAAGGCAAAGGAGTTAAATCCTAAGATAACTTTCAAAATCGTAAAGGATTCGTATGCGAGTCAGACCGATATTCAACGATTTCAGGAGCAAAAGAAGAGATTCAATGGCTTCAAAATAGCTTCGCATAACCCCAACTCGTGGCAAATTGATCTTGCATTTTGGGAGAAACGACCAATTTCGACTGCTATGAACATCAACTCAAGGTTGGGCTTTGCAAAGCTCTTATCGAACAAGACAGCAGCAACTGTGTTAGCAGCGCTTAAAGCGTTTGTTCGCCTCCATAAAGTGGATATCATTACAAGCGATAATGGTAGTGAGTTCATGAACTCACAGGCTCAAGAGTTCTTCAAATCCAAGAAAATTGAGCACTACAACAACGAGCCCGGTGATCATGGTACTATGGGAAAAATTGAGCGATTCAACAGAACGTTGAAGCAGAGACTAACTAAAATGTCTCCCAAGAGGATTTCGCAAAAGCTTATCACCGATGTTATCGAAAACTACAATAGTACGTTTCATCGCTCGATTGGTATGACCCCAAATGAGGCAAAAGGCAAAGTAATGGATGCAGATCTGAGTCATAATCAGGTGGAAGCCGAAAGAATTGAGAAGGAGTTTGAGGTCGGATCAAGCGTATTATACCGTCTCAAGAAGCAGGCATTTGATAAAGAAGCTGCTCGATGGAGCAAAGCAGTCAATAAAATCATTGGAATTGATGGCTACCGAGTCCAAATCCGTTCAAGAAATGGTCATACCCTCTACAAGGAACCAAACGATCTTAAAATTGTTAAAACAGAGACTACAGATGCTACTATTAATCGAGGCGATATTCTTGAAGCTGAGAAGATCTTGGATCATAAGAATACACGGTCTGGGAAGTACAAATATCTAATAAAATGGCTTGGTAATGAGCCTGACTCCTGGGAGCCACAAGATAATCTACGGTTGATTAACAAGAACAAGAAATCAACTCTTGAAAACGAGTACTGGAAGTCAAAAAAATGAGCCATGATTAGCTTTTAAAATTAAATTGATAGAGATATCCTCTGTAAGCTTTGACCCATATATTATTTTTAATATTTTTTTCGTGTGAATGTGAATTATCTGACTTGGTATATAGACACTGATCTCGTAAAAATGTGCCCCAGTTGTATAGAGAAAGACCGTGAGCTTGTGAATCTTCGACGTAAGCTTTGGATCATTCAGGTGGTAAGTCGAATCAAGAATGAGTTGTTGAACCTTGATGCAAGCGCGAATTTTCGCAAAACGGTAGTCAATCAAAAGTACAAACACGAATTGGAAGCAATATTCGGCGTTCCGTTCCATTGTATCAAAGACCGATATCTAAATCTTCTCAATGAGAGAAACCGAATCTGTCATACATATATACGTTTCCGTCATGACTCAGTTATGCCGAGCTACTGATAGAAACCTAATTACGGTACTCATTTTTTTTATGACTCACAACATATAGGATCAATATGTTTCCAAATTTCACATCGCTCGCTCAGAGAGAGCAAAAACGGCAGGAGCTTCTTGAAAGAGCTCAGCGTCGCGTTCGTCAAGCTAAAGCCAAGCGTGAGATGTACGAAGGCGCTTCGTGGGCAAGTGATATCGCGAATGGGATTACTACAGTCCCTAATAAATCAACTCAGACTGATATGAGTGTTGGATCTGATGATACTATTCCACAAGAAGTAAAGCAAACGATGGATAGTATGATTGATCAGGTAATTGCTCAATCTGACTTAAAAAAATCTGATTGATGAAAACTCCGTAAAAAACCCTGAGGTCTCAACACCCTCAGTGGGGTCGCAGGCATCGACTGACGACCATGCCGTACGTCTGAAAACATCTATAAATGATGATGAAACAGAACCGACGATGGTTAATGATAAAAAAACCTTTATTTGAAGAGGAAAATGATCAATCAGATCAAGATGATACAATGTATAAAAGTGCTCTAACTCGATACTTCGAACTATACCCAGTATTAATTAGGATGAAATTACACCCTTTAGATTCAAATGACAACTAACTCAGTATTATATCGGAAAAAATGCTAATATTTATACCCGTAATACTAACCGTGCTGTCAATAACTTGAAAAGGGTAGATTGGAGAGAAACATATTTATCAATCCAAGAGGTGATTATTCATGTTAGCAGATTCCTTGCGTATATTGCCTCAAGAAAAAAAAGAAGGATTCCACTGTATTTAAAGACTTCGATAAACCTTAAAAGTTTG